>JAQMCX010000055.1:1546086-1624526 GCA_029814765.1 Acanthurus leucopareius | reverse complement strand
GTGCCCAGCTCACATGCACACCACATAGACGCACTCACACACACACACACACACACGCACACATGCACACACACACACACACACACACACACATAAGGACATCTATCTGGAGATCAGAGACATAAACACTGCTGCTTGCTTCACTGATTTTATAGCACATTTATAGAGATTCAAAAATTGTGCTCCACTGCCATCGCTTTCCACTGATGACCACAGCCTGACAGGAGCAAGTGGACATGAACTTAAGTCAAGGGCTCTTTTACAGGAGTTGACAAAAAAAAAATGGAGACTATTAATCATTCAATTTACTTCTTCTAATTTTTACTTTTTTTTCTGGGGTTTGAGTTGTTGATTTTCCGCACACATGCACACATCTTCAATATCAAGGCTACTGGCATAGTGCAAAGCAGAGGCAGACAAGAAAATGGCCGAGCACAGGCTGCTCAGAAGGATCTGCAGGAGGGAGAGAGGCCTGAAGAAGGTGGGGTGATGCAGCGAGCTACATGCTTGAGTGGCCCTGCAATCGGAAATCATTTAATCTGCATCACACAGTTTATTGTCCCGACCAGTGGCCTGACTCTCTCACAGAGCTGGTGCCATATCCTTACACTAATCATCCCATATATATAGAGAGCAAGCGGCATCTTTATCAATACACTACACTATAAAGAGGCTTTTGTTTCAAGTCAGCAATATCAGGTCCTCAGAGATGCGCCACCTGCTGCAAAAAAAAAAGATAACATCACTCCGTCTGTACATGACTACTGATGGTAGAATGAAGAGTATGAGGAGTAGAAAAAGAGTAGTTCGTGGAAACTGCTTGAAATGCAAGCTTTGCGAATCAGCCCTTTGCAGCAAAATCTGATATTCTGTTTCCCACAGTTATCTATTTATATATTCTAACTGCATGGGGGAGAAAGGGCAAATACACAGATGCAGAGTCAATATGACCCCACCGCACCACTGCCCGAAATACACCCGGAGTGGAATTCTATCTGATATTTGTTGGAGGCAAGCATGGATGCAGTGAGATGTTGAGAGTAGCTCCTAGAATTACCCCTGTGTTTGCTTTAGATGGTATAGATTGTAGCAGGAGAAAGGAGGAGGAGGGGGGGACAGTAGAGTAGCAGAGCACTGAGGTGGAACAGAGCCCATCATGTCAGCTTTCTAGCTAGCTAGGTCGAACACCTTCCCTGTCTCTCAACAGATGATGAAATGACAGAATCTGCTTTGCAACTTTTAACACCTTTTATTTTTTTTTTACCTCCTGTGTGTTCACTCTGAAGATTTTGCTGTGTATTCCACGCTGTGTCCTGTGGCTGGCTGTATGCATGCACTGTCCCGGGACTGACTCCTGGTTCTCTTTTGAGAAACCTCCCTGAGATGAACTGTGTATGTGGTATTGGGGGGTATAGTGGAGCTCATGTGCTGTGACGCCACTGACAGCTCATGGTAAAGAAGATGAATCTTGGTTGCAGAACAGGCTGCTCACAAGTGTCACAGCGGGCCAATACAGAGGCGGGGATCGGACGGCCGGTAACATCATTCTATCGCCCCCAGTTTCCCCCTGCTGCTGTTTCACATTTCCTTTTTGATGACATGATGGATATGACTCTGTCTCCCTCACAGCGAGGGTAGGACGTAGCAGGACAAGGAGCAAGTGAAGGAGACAGAGGGATATTGAGGAGTGGGAGGCTCAGACGTATAGAGTGAAGGAGACAGAGTAGGAGGTTGAGGGGAATTGGAGAGACCTCAGGGAAGTGGGAGGAAGGGGAAGGATGCATTTCAGAATAAACAAAATGGGTCTAGCATATGATTGATTCCTTCTGTAATTTTCTTGGAGATTTTCATTTTTTTCTTTTGTTTTTAATACTTTTTTTTAGTTATTCACTCGCCCTGCTGGTTTTCAACACTTCCTGCCTGAAATGCCTCCACCACCGTTTCAGTTTCCACACTACAGTGTTAGTGTGTGTTGTTCTGGACATTGGTTTTTCATGTTTGATGTTTTATGGAGTCTCAGTGACTGTAACTTTTTGCCTTGGTCTTAGGTTGCCGTTGGTTACCTGTGATCAGCACGCATGTCTGTTGGCAGAATAACTAATATCTCTTTGGGGAGCCCTTCCTTTTATGCTCTGGCTGAGACTGGTGTGGTTATTGATTTGGTTGGTGGGCTAGAATTTCTCCTGGGATCTAATAAAAATAATTACAAAAAGATCATCAAAGGCCTGACCTTCTGTTGCACACATGAATAAATATGTGACAAAGATAATAGAAAAGGGGCTGATGTGTGTGGTCAGTGTAACGAGAAAGAAGCTGTTATATCTGAGTCGTGTTTTTGTCTTGTATTCGACTGACATACTTAACCTATTTTTTCTTTAACTGTTCTTAACTTATATGCCTTTAGTTATACGTTATTGATAAATGTAAAGTATGATAACCTATTCAGAGAGAGGAAAAACACTACAGAGAAAAAGCATGCTGTAAAACTGCATATTTCTTGGATAGCAGCATTGCAGATGTATCAGACTTCAGTGAAGCTGACATAAGTAGACTGAGAGAAAAGGCAGAAAAGAATCAGCTTCTGGTTCAGTAATCCCTCTCTGATTTCATTCTCTGTCTGTGTGCTTGTTTGTTTGTTCTCTGGTTCCTGCTTTCCTCCAGGAGTGGATGACTGCACAGCAGTGGTGAAAAGTAATGGTGGTGTTATTGCAGACAGGGGGAAACACAGCATTTTGATTGGAGCGTGTGTCCTGAGACCCAGTGAAGTGCACTCGCCTCAGCTCAGAGAGCACTTGATTGCACAGCACCAATGATCACATTAAAAGGGCAACAGAAAGCCCATTTACCGCAAAGAGAGTGAGAAAGGGGACCCAATAGGAAGCTAAAAATTGACTTTCACTTCTGTTAGGAGTTAGGTCTGAGGCCGGGCAGTGGGATATACAAGACTTTTTTATTTGATCTTCTCAGGCTGCATCTCTAGACTATAGGAGCCAAATGACGACACAGTAAAAAATACAAACATGAAGTACAAACAGTTTGGTTGATGCTTTTAAAAATGAGGCTTCCACAACAACAGGCGAGGTTTGCAATTTTATGTTACCTATTATTGAGATTGATGAGACTCTTTTGAAACACATTCCACGGCATATGGATGTGCTTTTAACCTTTTCCATCCGAACACCTGACTACCTTCACTCAGAAAGCCCACTGACCAGTCACGTCTGGCCCTCTGTGCACCCAGCTCAGCTTTTCCTGGCAGTAAAGGGACAATTGTAGAGGCATCTGCTGTGTTCATTTTCACCGGAAAGAGGAGAGCAGATGGAGACTCAAGGTTTAAGTGATTAGAAGGCAGTAGATTGGAATACAAATTGGATTTAAAGAAATTAGACTGATATAAATCGAATGGAGTCGCCGCAGTTTAGTGCCGTGCATGCGCATTGGTCTTAGTGGAAAGCCACCGCAGGGCCTGTAGATTATGAGGGAAACAGATGCTCCAATGAGATAAGAATAAATGTGCATTTGACACTCCGTCTGAGAGAGATGGGGGTCTTCGTGTCCATCTTTTATCTTGCCCTCCATTTATCAATGTCACAGTGTTAATTACTGCTTCATTTATTTAGTCACTTACCACCAGAATGCAAACTTGCCCCCCTGCCCCTGAGCTGTCAGGGACACTGGCTGCTCACAGGCTTACTGTTGCCTGCCATCGGTGAAAGAGATTGGGTTAAAACCTGCCAGGGGCATATTGTAGGTTTTGTTCGACCATTAATAGTACATCTTCAGTTTTAATACCACTGAGATTAGATCATGCATTCAGGGAGCTGGATATCATTACCCTCTCTCCTGTAAACTGTGTGCGTGCGTGTGTGTGTCTGTGGCCCCATTTAGAGGAAGACACTAGGCCTGATCACTAATCAATGACAGGGAAATGGAGGGAATTAGCCCAAATTAGGAGGAAGAGAGAACAGACTACCTCCTGCTCATGGGTCAATACACCACTGTCTGATGCCTCATCCCTGTTAAGACAAATGCTGGACTAGTACACGTTAACACAGAGGGCGTTTGTGTGTAAATGTGTGCACAAACATTCACCAGATTCAGAGTCTTTGAAGTGTATTTTGTGCTGATCGGTGGGTTTCTGACTAAGCCTGACCTTCCGCCAGGAGAAACTCTTGGGCCTGAAAAGACCAGAGTACAGTGTGTCCTGGTTTCCCCTTGGAGATTCAAGTGTAAGAGGTAGTGGAACATGTGCAAACCCAAGCACACAAAGAGCTGGAACCTCCGCTGTTTTGCCTCCATCTCATGTTAAAATTAGCCCTTACATAAGCACAAAGGCGTACGTGGTACGCTGCTCTTCTGTGCAGCAGGCAACGTCCTATTACCCCAGTGCACTGCCCCGGGGAAGGGCACAGTCATCAACGCAGCTCAATCACACGCACACCTGCAACAACTAATTTTAAGACAAAGAGCCCAGTACTCTGCTTAATACAACACTGACTGGTTAACATTTGGCTGCCAACTACATCAGAGTTATTGATGGGGTATTGAACGTGGTTCTAAAGAAAGAGAATAAAGAGAAGGCTGCTGGAAAAGTTTGCTGTATTCACGATTCTCCATACTATGTCTTCGATTGTTTGATGCTGGATCAAACTCTTTGATTTTTGCGAGGTTCCCAGGGCCTCTGTGATGTAAATGTGTGTGTGTGTGTGGCCTACAGCATCTTATCTCAATGGTTAAGACCTGGTCACAGTCAGACAGAGCACTTTGACTTGGGGGAGCATTATCTTAGCTGCCAGACTCCCAGGCCTTACCCACTGCAAGCACTAATATAAAGGAGAGGGCCAAGGTTCTCAGCCACAGGGGGATTAGCATTTGACATTAGTCTGGACCCCGGCATTCATATTCATATCACATGTACACTTCTGCAACAGCGACTCCACCATTTTACTTGTTTGCACCCCACTGAAAGCCAAATATATAATTTGGTGTGTGTGTGTGTGTGTGTATAGTTCAGATGTAAGCTGACTGTACGCCTCCATTCACTGTTCACCCATGGGTCCAATTACCCACAAGCCCTTGCAAATAGGGTTGAGAAGAGCAGATGGCTGCCATTTGACTTGCCTGAAATGGTGATTAAAGGGTCCAGTATGTTTTTTACTTGCGTCTAACCCAAGACAAGCTTTGGTAACTATTAGTTAGAGTCATCCATTCATTTTCCATCCTGCCTGTCCAAGTCCGTGTGGTTGTGGCAGCGAGCAAAGGAAAATAGCTCATAAGTCTTTGTCCCCAGCAATGTTGATTTTGGCACCTGAGTTTGAATTAATATTAGTCTTAAATTTTTTGTGAAAATGTAGGTAAGAGTTTGTCACATTTTAGCAAAGGGCTGGCTGCTGATGTTTTATCTCTCATCTGTTGCTTTTTTTTTCACTGCGTTTTCAAGGTTTCATTTTCAGTGGGCTTAAAGTTAAGTGAAGTCAGTCCATGAAGCTGATATTTCTTTTCTTCACAGACAAATGCAGTTATTACTAATAAATATGTGACAGTGTTTATTTGCTGACAAGGGGTTTAGTTAAACTAGTCAAATAATTTAGTGGCTAAATACATTTCTTAGAAAAAGTCACTTTGGGAAAATTATTGAACAAGACAGGATTTAAGAATGAAGAAATGGCTCATTTGTTCCTCATAATCCCTTTGTTTTTTGTTGCAAAAAGAAAATTGTATTTCATTTTTGGATTACAAATGTTACCTTTACTTAATAAATTCTATACTTATTATTCTACTTTATTACTGTAAATTGTAATTTTCTTTCATGTTTAAAAAATTTTTCTGCAGTTTTTATTGATTAAATAAGCATTGCACCTGAGCCACATCCTGTAGTTTTTCAGGTATCCTGAGGCATTACCAGATAGATTAGATTTGTGGTCTGTTACTTGTAGTCGTGCTTATTAATTTAATCTACCTCCTTCCTGTTGTCCAAACATTGTACCTGCTGGCTATTATGGTAATGAAAGAGGCTTTATACCTTGAGAAGGCCTTTTATTGCTGAAACTATGCTATAAAATGTGCATGGAGGTTTTCTCTGATTAATTCCATATCTTTTTTACTCCACTAGGATCCCGTCTACGCCAGGAGGACTCCCCACCCCGGATTGTGGAGCACCCCTCTGACCTGATTGTCTCCAAAGGGGAGCCCGCCACTCTCAACTGTAAAGCAGAGGGGCGGCCAACCCCGACAGTGGAGTGGTACAAGGATGGAGAACGGGTGGAAACGGACAAAGATGACCCACGTTCTCACCGCATGTTGCTGCCAAGTGGGTCGCTTTTCTTCCTTCGCATCGTTCATGGACGACGGAGCAAACCAGATGAGGGAGCCTACGTCTGCGTGGCCCGGAACTACCTGGGAGAAGCTGTGAGCCGTAACGCATCCTTGGAAGTAGCATGTGAGTCAGGACTCTGCGTCCTCTTTATTTTAAATTAATTCTCTTTGCTGTGTTGCTGAGGTTACTTCATCTAATTCAAAAAGTCATTTTGCTGGGTGAAAAAAAAAATCTTAATCATGGTGCTTATAAACGATGGAAAAACTGGATTCATATTCAGCAGAAGAAAATTGAGAGATAATGATCAAACATTTTCTGTCAACACCACCACTACGTTTTTTTTTCCAGTTATTACATAATTGGAAATTACATCCTCTCTACTGTTTGAAATATCAACAAAGAAATCAATGTTAAATTTAAACCAGCCATCAGTGCACTACTTTAAAAGTTGATTTCATCTTCTTTCCTATTTTCACTAATCATTTCCTGTTGGTCTAAAAGGAACAGATAAGCTCCATTGTGTTCCCACCATGTGTGACATTGTTTGGTGGGACAGTGAGTTGTGCAGAATGAATTTTTCAGCCAAGGACTTCAGATAAATGTGATATATTTTTTACCTAAAGGGAGTTTTAATCAAGTTGTCTGCAGACCTTTGAGTTGGACGTAAAGCTGGTGTCAGACTGTAAAAAGAGGGACATGATGGCATGACAGACATGGGTCTCTCACAGGTGGGTGGGAGTTGAACATCAGGTGCAGATCAAAGTCCTGATGGACATTTGACACAGGCCTCCTGGACTGTGTTGGTGAACACTGACAGGCAGAATCTGAGCCGTGGATCAGGTTTCCCTTTGAAGATGGGCCTCCCCGCCAGCAGGCTCAGGCTGGACTTCCAACGGAGCGGCTCCCAGGCACGTCAACTGCCCATAAGGTGGTGTGGAAAGTGTCCATGTCCTTGTGTTGTTTCAACTGTTAATACACGTAGTCCTGTGTTTTCAACAAGGACAGTGTTTGTTAGACAAAAACACAGTGTAATATGTGTTTTTGTAGGATTCACAGATGTTCTTTGGCTGATTTGTGTGATATGTACTGACGAGAGACCTTAAGATCTCCTCCACTTAATAAAAGGGACCTGTAACTGTGTTTGATGAATTCAGTGATCAGCGGTAGTAGGATGGGTGGTTACTTTGTGATCCTTGGGAAATGGACTTTGTGTGGTGTTAAGGAGGGGGTTGGTCTCCGCCTGTGATCCAGTCCCCTGCCTTCCCGAGGGCCCTCCAGCTGCCCCCAGGTGCTAACTGCGTGACAGCAGCTTGATCTATCGACCGCTGTAAGAGGGCTCTCCCACTCTAAATGAAAATTCATGAAAAATTGATGAAGTCTCCAGATTATTTTATTTTTTTCCTTCTCATACAGTTTCTTAGCCCTTGGTTTCGTACTCCATCTCCCTCTCTATCTCATGTAACATGGGTAGAGCAGCAGAGAGGGTTGAATAGAGGCATTGACTGCTTGACTGGCTTAAAGGTTGATGGGTTAGAGGTCAGGAGGCCAGGAGACAAGGGGATAAAAAGGAGGTAGCAAGGTAAAGAAATAAGAGCACATATATGATGGGAATTACCAGGGTAACTGGGTTTGAGAGAGAGAGGTTCAGGCCAAACCCTCGGGCTGCAGTCTGAGTAAATAGTAATAAAGAACTGTACCTACTATTTTAGAAAAAAATACACCATCATGATAATACAACACACTCTACTGGACAAAAATATGCACATACACCCTATGTCCACATAGGTCCTTAAAATCCTTGAAAGTGAATTATTTCAGGGATATTTCAGGCAATTCAATTAGGGAACCTTATCTCACCATTAAAAAATTCCAGAGGCACAAAAAATGTGAAAAAAAGCTAATTTATTGGTCACTTTGGTCACGCCAAGACTGAGGTATAAACAACTGTGCAGGCTTTTGATAAGCCTTCTTACCTCTTTGTTAGTTTTTCATTTTCTACCTGTGTTCTTTATCAATATGGCCAACCTGTGCCAATCTGTGCAAATCTTTGAGCACAGACAAAAGAACTTGTTCAGTATGCCATTGCCACCAGATGAACACCAAGGAGTGAGAGCATTTTTAGATTACTTAAAATGACCCCCCATCCTTCTGTAAGTGTTTAAGCAGCATGAAAACTCACAGCTCCATTTACAGATACTGATACGGGCACAACACTACCTCACACAGTTTTCCTTATATTGACTTGAGCTGACCTGACCTGAGACATTCGTAGTTTGAGAATGACAGCAGTGTTGGCCTGACAAAGATGGAGTGTGGGTGTAGGAAATGGCTGGTGGGTTAAGTGCAGTTCAGCTATAACAGTTACTGATGATAATGTGACGATGCGATAAAGTTTTATTAAAGCAAGAAAATGCTGATATAAATTATTTGATTATGAACAGATCAAAGGCCTCAGAGGCACTTCAGAGACAATGGAGGAGATCAGGAGAAAGAAAATATGTGCCGGGGGGATTTAATATGAAGAAATTGATGACTTCTTCAAACTTTAATAACAAGTGATCTTAGGGACACTGGAATGTCCCAAGACTGACTTGCAGCACTGACTGAACGAGTCAAATTTTTTTGGTCTACAGCATCAGAATAGACAGCCCCATTGTTCTTTTGCCATTGTGCTATTTGTCATTGTTTGAATTTGCCTTTAAGTCTCACCTGAACTCTCTTAAGTTTAAAGTCTTATTACTCTGTCTTTTAAATTCAGTTGATACAATATTCATGGCTCACTTTTTTTGAAAGAAATATATCGGAACAGTAAGTATTCACTGCCAGCGTTTTGGGCCCTGGGTTCTCTTGGCTTCCTCTTTCAGCCAGGTCTTCTGGGAGGTTGGGGGTGAAAAAAAGGGGGGTTGGGTGCTAAATCCCACTGCATTGGCTTACTGCGGTGATTAGCCTTATCAGGCCCTGACATCCGTCTAGTGATTGTAAAGCCAAAGCTAATCGCACAAGAAAAAGCACCATTTAAATCTATATCCATGTTGAACCGAGTTTGTGTTTATGATATGCCCTCCACCCACTCCTTCGTCTCCTACCTCCCTCTCTCCCTCCCCTGCTTCGAATACACCTTTGCCCCCCTTCCATTGACGAGTGGTTGAGCAGGATCCTGGTGAGATAATTGAATTGCAGCCCTGAAACAGATTGAACTCAGTGTCCACTGAACAGAGTGGCGCTGCTGCACACTGGACATCAAGCTGGGCAGCACTCACCCCTCTCGCTGTTTGAGGAGGAAAGGTGGTGGAGTGGAGAGGAAGAGGCGGGAGGGGGGGCCCTTTGAGAGGTGTCTTTGCATTATTAATGCGGGCCAGATTGGGGGGACTTGTGCGGTTACTGGGCTTAGTCTTTCAAACATGTCTCCTCTAAGAGTTGGATGTTGAACACACATTGTTCACAAATGGGTGGGCGAGACTATGAAGTGCCTGATGTGTGGTGCATGTGCAGAGTGTGAGGATAATCCTCAGACATTACTTTGCTGCATTTGGGGAGTGATTTCATTATAGCTGTTGTTCTCTGTCCTCTTCTTCGTACAGAACTTGTAAACGTGTTGCCTAAAGGGTATCTGAGCAGTCTGCTTTGTAATCTCATTCCTCCTCCAATGCTCTCCAAAACTGACTGCAGGCCAGCTCCACGGGACAGATATGCCGCATGTACGATGTGCCCCCTTTTCTCTTTTCAGTATAAACTAGGTCAATGAGCAGGTTCATAAATCATTGTGAAGTCTGTGTCAGAAATGCTAGCTGCAGCCACCGCTGAATGAATCGCTAGCGCTGCAGATATCTGTGTATATGTTAAGTGTGACAAGGCACACCTGGGGCGAAAGGATCCCAAGGAAAACTTTAATTAGCCCCGCCTTTTCAGATGGATGGATAGCACACATACCAAGCGCTCCAGATACGAGTGTGTACAGTGAAAAGTTGCACCTTTAATCGAGTGTTGATTGTGATGCGGGCCCTCTGACATGTATGTGTTGGCATAGGTATTATATGTGTGTTACTGTGTCATAGGAAAAGCATTGCAAAGGAATTAAGACGCAGAATCTTGAGGTGTAGCTCTCTATCCTCTGCTGCTTCGTTCAGTTTGTAACCTTTAAAAATGCAAATGACACAGAAATGAAACAGATGTCTTGGGTTGGTTCTAAATGCCGCTTGTAATGGGATTGGATGACTTTTAAAAAGGTCCTTTGATATCATCGAATGTACCACTTCTGCAATTAAGTGAATCGTTAGGTAGCATTTGGTGCTCGTACAACAAGGTAATTAGCAGGAAAATAGAGTTGGGAGAGGTGTGAGTGGTGAAGAGAGGAGGAGGGTACCAAGCTGTTCCTGTTGTGTCCAGCATGAGGTGAGGCTAATAAAGGGACAGGCCAGGAGGAGCAGACCAGGTGGGGAGTCAGGCTGAGCTGCACTGCAGAGGCTTTCACAAGATCATCTGGACTCATTATTCTGTTTTAGAAATGAGAAAATGGAGTGACAGACAACAGACACAGACACACACTCTCTCTCTCCCTCTCTCTCCCTCTCTCTCTCTCTCTCTGTCTCTCTTTCACAGCAAAGTGCGCATAAACACCTGCCCTCACGGTCGTATAAACCCCGGTAGGCTGAGGTTTAATCTGCTCCGGAGTCCTTGAGAAATAATGAAGGGTAATGAAGGAAGCAGCAACAATGCAACCATTACGGCACATTAATGATGCATGCCACAGTTAGGAAATAAAACACGGTCTCAAAAAACTGAGCAAGGTCTAATTTTTATTTAAATATGTTTTACCCTCGGAGTACATCTCAGTTTGTCTGTTTGATTATGTGGTGGGATGTGAGGAGCACAGAGTCCCGGCTCAGTTCAAAGCCGTAATTACGGCCTTGAATTTTTTCTGCACCTTTCACTGGCTCTGTTGGTGCACTTATTAGCGTTGTGCTGTTTATTTCCATTTCTATTCTTCATTAAAATGTTATCTTTTGTGTTACCTCACATAGAAACACAGTACTGTGTGTTATGATAATGTTTTAAAAAGGTTGTGACATTGCTACAATTCTGTAATTATTTAAACTCTGGAGAAATCATGTTTTGTTCACAGTTTTTGTATGACATACGGGTCTAAATACTACAAGCCTTGGAGCTGCCACCATGAAGAAAAGGCAAGTCTGAGGTCCGAATCAGAGCAGAAATTAATTCATAATGCTGAAAATTAAGCATGATGCCATATTATTGAGAAAGTGTTCCCCTGCTCTGTAATTAAGTATGTCCTCTTTACATTTTGCTATCAAGAGAAAGTTATCAGGATGACTAGTGTTTCTCTTTCCCAACACAGAAAATATTTATTGCTGAAGGATGCCAAGTGTAGAGCAGAAAAAAAGTGGTAATATTGTAGAGGAAAAGTACAAAGTATAGATGCAGAACTGTTGAGAGTGTTGTTCTGCGATAAGGGGAGATGTTGAGAGCAGGCGAGGGTGTGAGAAATATCTCCCCCTGATAAACTGTGAGAGAGGAAAAACCCCTGATTAAATGTGTCAGCTCTGTGTCTGTGCTGCTGAAGTTTGTTGACCTCTGCAAAGAAGTGTTGTTATCCACTGGGATTTACTCACACCATTTCTACCAGCCACACACGGCAGCATGCAGATTGCTCTCTCATTTATCAGCCGCAGATGGTCTTCACTAAACGAGGAGTTCCCACCACAAGCCCAACTCCTGTGCAGTGCATGGCAAAAGGATGGAACAGAAATTTGGAAAACTCTCATAGGGAGATAAATCACAGCAATGCACTGCAATCACCACCGGCACTCTGACCTTTCACTGTCACACACACATACACAAACTAGCACATTCACACACACATAATATGTCCTGAGACTGCACTTTTATTATTCTCAGTGGACCTGGTGTCCCAGCTCTGACCTCCCCAACTCAACCAAGGGAAACAGACTTTGTTACCATTTTACCTTTAGAGGAAGTGAGTGTATTGCTAAAGACTGAAACTATTGCCCACCTCGACCATGGCTCACTGTGGCTGAATAATGACAGCAATAATGCAGTTCTGCAGCATGAGCTGAGGGCAAAGATGTAAAGTATGGTGAGAAGGCACAGGAAGATGACAGATAGAGCACAAGTTTAAATGACGTTTGACCATCTTTCTCTGTCCTCAATCAAACTGTTTATCTCCATTTCTCTCACTTGCCACCTCTTTTCTCTCATTATTGTTTCGCCTGTGACTAAATAAACTGGATTAAACCAGAGCGTGGCGCTCCGTCTTGGATGCCACGGGCCGTCAGCAGCGGAGTGAGCCGTCAAGCAAAGAATGCTGAGCCAGCCGCTTCTCACGCCCATTAGTGCCCGGCAAGATGAAGTACCCGCCGCACCGGGTTTTGTAGTGTTTCTTTTATACACCCTACTCTCCTTCAGTCTCTCCTTCTTTCCCTCTTTATAGTGACACTGTTATTGATGGCCTCTCCACTCTGACAAAGCAGGGCTATTGCTTTGTCTCTCCTGCCTGCTTGTTTTTTGCTTCCTCTCTCCTCATTCTCCTTGCTCCCTCCACCCATGTCTCATCACCCATGCTTCACTCTGTGGGTGCTCACGCTGCAGTGACTGAAAAATAAATCTTTGCATTAACTCTGAGTCCCTAAATTGTACAAGCTTGGCAGCATTGTTGTATAAACTATGCGCCTTCAGACAAGCAGTGTTCTATAAAATAAACGTACCTTGACTTGCTGCTTGTTTTATTCTCATCAGACAATTTTTGATGTAGACTGAGCTGTAAATTATTGAAATCTGTCTGCAGGCTGATTATTGATCAGCCTTAAAACACAGACAGGCTCAGAGGCTCCTGCTTTCATGGGTGGATTGCACTTTGATTTCTGGTTTAATATCGACGTGGGGTCGTAATTTATTCAGCCCCTGTGTAGCTTGCAGTTTTAAGTAAGCAGATTTATTTTGATGATCATCAAAATATCTTTCAGAGTATAACAGACCTTATCAGTCTATTAATCTGTTTTTTTCTGTTTGCTCATAGATAGCCTAACACATGGGGTTTTAAATTCTAAGTCTATGTTAAATTGTTGTGCAGGTGTAATATTTACCAGAATTTAGATGAATATGTCTGATACCACTCTATTTGCTGTCAAGTGGGCGAAGGGACAAGTGAGTGATAATAATATTAATCGAAAAATGTGACCCCTGAGTGAAATCCCCGTAGACCACTGCATACTGAGGGTGGCTTGCCATCGAGTCCAGCCGGGATTGGATCCTCTGACCCCTGGAGAACCCTCTGCCCTCTCCTATCCACCCCAGATCTCTGTCAGACCATAATTCCTTAACCCATCGCTCCCCTCCGATAAATGTGTCCCTGTAGTGGCTGACCTCCCCCACCCACCTTCCTCTCTCCCTCTCTCTCTCTGAGACCCTCTGTGACTGCCAGAGATGGTAATCCATCATATGGAGCTGGGGAGGAGGTGACAGCATGGAAGGCTGAAGTTCAGACACTAGCTGATATGGGTTTGAATCGAATGTCGCTGAAATTGATTCACCCTCTGGTGTGTGGAATGGTGTGTTATTTCTGCACTGATGTTCCTGGTTCAAATGCCCATTATTTCCTTGGTTACTTTCTCACACACCCTTAAACACACATTCGTTCACACGCATACATGCCTTTGCGAAACACTGCAGGGTGCACAATGCTGCCGAGGATTGATCTCGTGCAAGGGTCAGGACTCAGCCAGACTCACGATTTAGCCTGTTTATTTTGGGTTACGACTGTCACACCGCACATCGGCACCCTGATGGATATGTCTTGGTGGAAGCTGTTGTGCACACTTACACACATGTACACAATACATACATACACAAGTGCACACTTGCACAAACAGAAATGCTTAAGGTAGATGGCTTTTGTGGCTGTTTTTCTAGTTGTGCAAACATTAAGGACAGTCCCTCCTTAAAGTAGCCATTTGGGAACATTGGAGACATGCAGTTTCAGCTTCATTAGGTTCTCAACTCAACTGTGTGGATGGAGAAGAAATAGGAAACTGGGGGAAGGGAGCATGGTAATAAATGGTGAGTAGAGAGTTTGTAGTGTACAATTTTGCCAGGCCTGTGACCTTGAGAAAAATATAATCCAGACCTACTTTCCCACTATATAACCTGGTTTTTATTAATTTATTTATAAATACTTACAATTTATTCCTTGTCTGAACTCCTTAAACTCCTACCAGGCTATGTTTGACTCTGGACGATGGCAGACTTATCATGAGTCCGGATGTGTTATGACTTGGTGATCTCTCGATGGTGTAGACAGATATTGTGTTTGGCTCAGGTTACATTTGCTGCAAGGGATACCTATGAGCCACCAGAGCCCTGAACAGCTGCAGACCAGAGTTGAAACCTGATCATTCAGTCTCTGCTGTCTCTCTCTCTCCCTCTCCCACCCTCCATCACTCCTTCCTCCTTCCCCTTTTCCACTCTCCCCTCTCTCATTTCCTTTCCTGCTGTTTGAAAGTGATACTCAAAGCATTTTGATCACTTTCAAAAGTGAAGAGAGACAAGATCAAATGTTTAAGAGTGTGGTTTGTGAGACAGCTGTGGTTTCATTCCTCTTTACAGCCTGACCTTTCTATGACTACTGCGCTGCATCCATTGGGCATATCAGCAGAGGAAGTTGGGTGGCTGCTGTGTCTTGTTGAAGGTGACCTTGTGTGTTGCAGAGTTAATGGCTTCCCATTTTCGATGTGGAGTGTGTCCTAACTGCTGCCTCTGCCTGTTAGATTGCTCTGGGATCAGTCCCAGTCTTGGCGAGGTGAAGGAGGGGACACAGTGGTTTGACGTTGTTCATTCACTAGCCACCAGTTCACAGCGGCCATCGCATCCATCCGTTGAGAAATAAACATCAAAGAGTCCCATCTTAAGGAGCAACAAAGACGCATGATTTCATTGAGTGAAAATGGCTACCTCACCAGTGTGTAATGCAGTGTGACCAGGTGCAGTGGGATAACATCACATGGTGAATGAGACTGGGAGCTGTGGTATGTGTGGCCACCTGCCTCTGCAGCTGGGAGGATAATTAGCAGCTAGCCAGGCTGATTATTAACTAGCCAGACACTCATCCAGCCAAACGGACAGACAGTCAGACAGACCGGGACACTGACAGACATTGCACATTGCCAGATATGAGCCTGTGCATTGGTTGGCACTGTAGAGACCAGACAGACTCGCCCAGACCACTTAAGCACTAGCATGGCCAAAGGCCAACTGAATAGAAATCAGAACATTCTATTCAAATGCTAAACAGAATCTTATCTCAGCGCCTCTTGCTGCTGGCCCTCATGCTCTACACTGTCCTGGGCAAAGCTATTAACGATCATGCAGGTGCCTCCCCCCGTGTGCCTGTGTTTCACTGTCTGTGTGTTCAGATAGGTATGTGGTCAGTTCTCTGTGTGTTTCTCTCTACTTGCTGTTTTGATGAGCCATTCATAATGGAAAAAACATTGCTTTGAGTGAAATTCTAACAGTCTATCTTACTGTTAGTGTATTTCCAATGAATGCGGTTGATTTTAATTCTAAACTCAATAATGTGTTACACAACAGTGTCCACCACCCAGTGCAACAGAAATGAAAGCAGTGAATCATCTTAAGTGTGGCTGTAATTGCAGGGATTTGTCTTGGACCCACTGAGATCTTCTTATTCCACAGGAAATGAAATTTAACAACACTGAGTGATCACCGGGGGTAACTGATGAGCATGCTCATTTGACTCCACCGATCTTTAAAAGCCATTAATGCTCTCCTGTTTCATGCAGAAATGAGACCTCCAATGAGTCACAAAGGCACTGCAGCACATAGATGTTTGGAATTAGAACACAACACAGAAACATATGCACATGCCAGTGCCTCCCCCAGGCATACGCAACACACACTTTGTAACAGACTCCAAACTCTCTCCGTGTTGTCCAACTTGCATGATGAACGTTTGCCCGTTTGAAGCCTAAATGGCACAGTAAGGGAGAAATGAACCCCAAGACACAGTGTTTGACACAGCTTAATTGGACAACACAAGCATAAGGCATTAACTATGAAATTTACATTTTTGCTTTTTCCTCTTCTTTCTTTTAAAGGTCCCGTGGTGCTCATGTGAAACAGACACATGAATTACAACTCTGCCACTTCATGAATATCGATTTCACTGCTGTTGTTGTGTATGGGGTTGCGGGAAACCATATTATTCAAAACATGTTGAGTAGGACACATCTGCAATTAGTGAGTTGTTAGTTTATGCAACTGATGTGTTATTAGTTTAATTGCCTGTTTCTGGTAATTAACTGCTCTCTCACACACAAACTTGTTTTGAGGAAAACACCCCGGATATCAAAAATGAACTATAATTTGAAAATATTGTGGACACATTGTTAATTGTTTTATGATTCCTGACTGACTAATCTGATCTGAAATGTTAAATATGATGATTTGGTAAATTACTCTTCTTATCAGATTGCCAGACTCCGAGCAGAGGGGAGTTGTCCACATGATTTAGCTCCATTCACAGCGGTACAGGAGGTTTATAGGCCACTTATACCTCTGAGTCCAGATAGGCTGACCTTTGGCCACCTCTGGATGTGACCTCTGACTGACCATCGATTGACCATCATCTGACCCCATGGTCGGAAAACAGAGTTGCGTACTGGTCCATTTGGCAGTCTGGAGAGCATCTCTAGCATACACTGCTAATACAGTTACCCCAGTGTTATTGGGAGATGTATGAAAGGAGAAATAGCCCGAGATGGTAGGGTTATTCCTGTGTCAGAGGAAGAAAAGCACAGATAATTCAGTTACAGGCTAAGGGATATGAGCATCTGTCAGCCTATTTATTCTCATACTACTCAAGTTCAGTTGTTGCCCCAGTATCATCAAAATGGATTCAACTCATTACCCACCTTATGACATATAGAGCTCAGATTGGTATTCTGAGGTCTCAAAACCATCACCCCTTCATTTACTTTTTAAAAAAAAATAATTTACAATATAGGAAGCCCTTTTTTGCTTTTTTAAGACATTTTGTAAAAGTAAACCTTGCACATTATTAAATTTGATGAGTGCTAGGTCAGACTCTGTTATCTTTCCTCGGCATCATACCTCTTTTCAACCCCCATCCCTCCTTAATTTCTCCCGTATCCCCTAAATTGCTTTTTAACTAGCTGTAGATGATAACAGTTTCAGCAGAGCAGCCCAAAAGCCCATCCCCATCCCCCTTCTTGCTATAAAAAAATCAAATAACAACCTGGTGACTGACTGCTAATCAAATTAGCAGATTTTCTCATAAGCCTTAATAAGTAACTTGACTCGATAAAGGATGCTGATGAAGGCAGAAGACAGCATGTGATTGGAAAGAAAAAGAAATGGGGCTTATATCATTCATCTCAAAATCACTCAGTGGTGCCAACTGGGGTGTTGATTGTCATAAATATTCTTGGACCTTCAATTTTCACCCACACGCCCCACCCCCAACTCACACCGCAAGAGCATCTCACCTCTTCTGACTGCATCCATGTGCCAGCAGCACCATCCTCAGTACTCTCCCTCTGACTGTCTCTTTTCTCACACACAGCAGGGGGATGGTTGGCCCAGGACTGTGGCATCATTAACTTTCTTGAGTGGCAGACGTTAGACGTGGAGAGGGATGTCCTGTCCCACCCCCTGCTGAGTGTCCCTCAACCCCCATCACTCTCTCCTGTCATCCTCCATCTCTGCATTTCTTGTTTCTTGTCCACTAAGCAGCCATCCACAGATTTCATGTACATAATGCTCAGTCAACGGTGAATGAGAGGATGCATATCCAATGTCACCATCATGGATGAGCAATATAATTGTGAACATTCATATGCACTACTTTCTATTATATGTATAAGCGTGCTTGTTGTGGTGGTGGATTTGCCTTTATAATTGTCTAAATGTCTAGAAACTGTCAAGCTATTACAAAGTTGTGACTCTGTCTTTCTTTTTAAACGTGTGAAGAATCCACTACCACACGGTGTCAGGAGTATGTGATGTTACCACCAGCATAGCACGTGCTGCTGAGGTCCCCGTGGCGCGACGCCCTGTCTCATTAATCACAAACCCTGTGCTGCAGCCCTGACAACCAACAACCTGGTGCCCTACCACCTCCCTTCATGTATACTGGGAAGGCTCTGCACCATTATCTGCTCACAGGACCAAGGCAGCACAGCAATGACAGCTGCCATTGGTCATTTGAACCAGGCTCTCCTTTCAATTGAAACTCCTCACTTCACATATCCCCCACCAAGCTTTTTGGGTGTCTCTCTTCTCGGGTTCACAAGTTTTGAACTGCTGGGGTAAAGGTCAGTGCATTTGCCAGGTTGTCACGGCAACTCTCAACAACATCAGATGTCAAGAGAGTTGGCCGACCATGACAAAGGCAGGCAGAGAGCTCTGCTTGGCTTGCCACTTCCTTCTGGAGAGCAGAGGAAGCAGGACAGAAGGGGAGAGAACAGTGTTTTAGTCGAGCTTACTCTCTTTCTCTCACTTGGCCACGGTCGATGTCTGGAGTGCTGAGGGTTGTGGCAGAGGGGTATTTAAGCTTTCATGGGGAGGGGGGTTAAAGGGTTGTTGGGGTCCAAGTCACGCTTGTACTGTGGGGTGCTGGGAGTCAGAGCAGTGCCGTGGTCTAGTTGTGTCATGAGCATGTAGCTGAGCTGTCACTTGTCTCTAATTGGCTTAGATCAGCCCACAAGAGGCTCAAAGCTCACTGACCCACCCTTTTTCTCTCGTTTTCTGTTTCTCTCCCTCAACCCCCTTCTAATCAGCTCTTGTTCCTCAGCCAGAGTAAGACAACGGCCTCCACATGGTCCTTTCCACTGGACCGTTTGATCCAAAATCTCTCTCTTGTTCCAGCAGGCCTGTCACTTTCTCTGCCTGCATGTATGTCCTGTTATGAGTCTCAATCTTCCAAGGAGCATGCCACTAGAATGATGAGAGAGAATGCAGAGGGCAGCCTGATCCAATCCTGATTTGAGATCTAATTGATCTGGACCCTGGGGTTGTCATGGGGTCAATACATGGACTGATGATAACATGGTTCACCTTGAGGGAATAAACCTATTGCGGCACTTTCATGTAGCATTGCACCTAAAATCAATCCAAACACCAAATCATACCAGTTATCCTTACCATTACAGTTAAAGATGAATCCCTGCACATCGTTTGCCAGTGCTGCAATCAGTCAGCCCCTCTGAATCTTGCCAGACTGGGTGTTCCTTCCTGGCAAGTGTAGGATTTATGATGTGCAACAAGGGTTCAGGGAATGACCCTCTAGTGTGCATCCCTGATGATGTTCTAATTGGATGGGGTGACCTTTCTTCACTGTAATTTTGAAGCGTACGTGGTCCTTGGGGGTGGGAACAGATTAAAAAGCAGCAGGGGTGGGCTGATTGATGTGTACTGTGGTTGTTGTGGTTGGGGATGGACAGTGACAGGTAGAGGGGATGGTAACATATGAGTCCACAGCTGTTGAATGGGAAGGGACGTACAGACTGATAGATGGGGGTTGGCCACAGCCAGGCCGCCTGATTGCTACCTTCTGGTACATCATTCCTCGCAAAGACTGCTGTATGCATACTATGATTTAATGACAAGGGACATTAAATGTTGGTTTTCTGTATGCATCAAATGTGTGTCATGTAATATAATATAATTTATAATAATACAAGTACAACTTTTTAAATGATAATAAACTGTCTCTTCTTGATATTAAAAATAATGCCGTATGTTGATATATTAAGTATTTACAATGACTCTGTAAAAACAGTAACCAAAGAAATGATATAAGTAAATGTCCTAAAGGGAGCGACGTTGATAGTGTGAAAGTCGTGTAAAACTCAAGTCCCTTTAGCAACTAAATTTATCATTAGAAATAAGAAATAACCCAGGATCAGTTTAACTGAGCTTAAAGATGTTTAACGGCTTCTTTGTAGTTAACCATTTCTTCGATCCTACAAGGTGTGGCATGTAGAGCTGAATGGAATAAAGAACCAAATGCAAAATGCAATTACCATGATCTGGCATAGATATATGGAGAAAAAAATACCATACACATAAAATTAATATTTGTACCTCATAAATAATTTTGTGGATAAAAAACATTCTACATAAATTACAGTATGTGGCTGTGTGTTTGGACCATCTACTGTATGTTTATCCCTGATTTTGGCTGTTATTTTGCTTTGCATTAATGTACAGCACTGTCACTGCTCACAAAGCCCCCAGCATATATTTATTTATTTCAGTCAATATGAAATTTGCTTTGCTTTTCTTTGTAGCCAGAATGAGGTGAAGTGTGGTGAATGGGTTGTTTTGGTGCATTGACTGGTGGATCCTATTTTGACGGCGTGTGAAGCTGGAACTAATTCCTGCATATTTATTTGACTTGGTCTAAGCAAGCTAAGCACTTACCCTACTTAATATTCCAGGGCATGCTAACAGAAACAGCCTATTGGTGGTAGCAAAACAGCCTCATGCAGCCTTTGGAAAGACTGTAAGTGTAAAAAAAATGAGAACCTCAGAATGTCAAAATAATTTATTCCCTTGCAAATCAGCACAGATGCATGCATCAATTTAAGGAGCTAAGACTTGCTTTTTCTGCAGTCTTTTGTTATTTTATGTCATTTAGTCCCAAGCTAGTATCTGCGAGTCATGTTAAAATTCTGAGAGTAAATAATCCACTCAATAACAGATTTACCACAATGCTATAGTCAGTTTGATCCATCAGCTTGTCAAACTTTGCCCGCTGAGTTCAATTTTATTAATAAATATAGACTGTAAAGAAGTTGTTGGGTCTGAATATTTCAGTGTATGTACAATATGCACAGTCTGTGTGTGACAGTATGTAGCTCCTACATCAAAGTTCTTTCCTTTGCTCTGCTTAGACTGACTCTGGTCTTCATGCACTTCTCATTGACATCGCAAACCAACAAAACATAGCTTCAGTTAAAACCCTTTTCCTGTATTCTTCCTTCATCTCATCCAACATGGACAAAAAAGGGTGAAAAGATAAAAGAGCATGAAAGGAAAGAGAGCCTCATCTCTCTCCCCCAGCCTTCCACCGGGCTTGAGGCGCTTTTGTTGTGGACTGCATCTGAAAAGATCAGCTTTAACAACCTAAGCAAATATCCATGAAAAGACTTGCGAGGGGAGGGCCTTGAACCTTCTGTTGAACAGGTGTGTTTTATAGCACTGTATTTGTCCTTTGGTCTTTAATACATTGTGTATGTATGTGTGCGTGTGTGTGTGTGTATGTGTGTATCTCTTCGTGGCTGAAGCTCCACTGTAGCGGTGAGCCGGTCCCAGCAGGAGGGCTGTAGTCAACCCTGTGCCATGTGAAAGCTGCAGGGAGCGGGCTAACGAGGTGTCCAGGCAGCTGACGGCTTTGTCCTGCCGCATGAGAGTGGCGATGGCACAAAGCATGTCCTGCAGAGAGTCCTGTCTGTTCTTTGTGTCTGCCTCTCTCTTCTGCCCAGCACTTTGGGCTACAAAAGGAAGCCGTGCGAAGCAGCATTGTGGCATCAGGTGGACGAGGCGCTGTGTCTGTCCCTCATTTCCCTCCTCCCCATCCGTCTCCTCTCTCCACCACAAAAAAAAACCATATACTTGAGTGTTGAATGGCTGTGAATTTGTGTCTCCTGCAGTTGGTGAAAATCCTGTCCAATTTCTACTGTGGCCCTAACAAATAACTATCTTTTTATAAGATACCCTTTCCTCTTTCCTTGTTCCTCGCTTTTGCTTTTCTCTTCTTTCCTGTCACATTATGCTGAAGTGAGTTATGATCCAGAGGCCAGGCAGTTCTGTGTCATGTGTTTGCTGCTTGTATTTGCTCAGTCTCCCATTTTCCTCTCTTTGCTCGTCTCTCTAATTTATGAACTGCTACACTTGAGTGCGCCTAGCGCCTATTAAAACCAGCACATCGCCTGTGTTTGTCCTGGCCTATTCTGCTCCACAGGAAGCTCATCCGGAGCCCCCACTAGTTAATGCCACTGCAGGGGGTGAGCAAGTAGCATGGACACCTCGGTGGATCCCCTGTCCACTGGAGGGAGAGGCTTGACGCTTCTTTTCAAAGGCCAAAGTCATTTGTCTTTGTTGTTTTCTGTCTCCCAGGGAATGTTTAGAGAGAAGAAGACAGCAAGAGAGATAACGAGTGAAAGGGAGTGAGAGCAAGCAAGAAAACATGCCTTTCTCTCAGGAATCTCTTTGTAGATTGTGTGATGTTTCGCATCTGGGCCATTTTACTGAAAGCTGTACTTTGTTCTTCTGTTTTACGTTCAGGGGCTTCTGCTCAGTTTTCTCCCTTCACTCGGTTTCTTCTAAACAACAGCTGTGCATCATCTGATCTCAGCAGTTTAGAACATAAGCTACAGAAAATAACCAATTTAGAAGTGATGCAGTTGATATTTTTACATTACTCCCCTTTTAGTGCTATAAATCAAATTTTGCCAACACCATATGTGTGTGTACAGCCCTGTAAATCTCCTATCAATATTTAATTATCTGGACAGCAGGTCTAAATAATGGTCTCAGGATTTTCGGTACTGCAGGATAAAACTCTGTGCTTTGATCCCTCAACCTGTGTCACAGCCTTTTTGAATGGCCAGTGAAGCTGCTTCGCTTTGGTGAGTCAGCATCATAAGCTTAATATCCATATGGAAACTCCAGTCATGTAGAAGCAATGACCACAAGCAAAAAAAAACAAAACAAAAAACACAGTAGGCATCAAACAGCATGTTCACATTCACAGCACAGCATCAATGCAATGTTTTATATGTGAATACCACTTGCTGAGCCCGACCACAGTCTTTCCATATTGTTTTAGTAATGGGATTTAAAACAGACGACCATGGGCAGACAACCAAGTGAGAACCACAAAAATCACAGAAAGGTTAGCACGGTGTATCCCAAAGGACTACAAATCCCTTCTCTGAAATCTCATTGTTTGGAAACCATGAAACCGGATTCCTCTAACAAGTCTCTGATCAGTGGAGACTCGACCCAAAGGACTCAATTAGACCAGAACGGCCCTCTCTGACCGGGCCTTTATTTTGCCTCCTTCCTTCTCCCAGCATGCTTCTGCCACTGCGGTGGAGCTGTCTAATGCCTGAGACCAGAAACCTGGCCGTGCAGCACTATGAGAAATCACATCACTCAGCCTTTACCCCTCTTATTACACACCAAAAAGCAGAACTCTACAGTGGGATGTGTGTATGCATGCATGTGTGCGTTACTTCCCAGTAAACCTGTGGCACTCCCCTTGACTTAGTGTTTTAATTGGCACGGCGAGTACAGTAAACGTATATTTAAAACACTGGCACAAAATAGCAGTTACCGAAACATCCCTACAGTCGGAGGCAGTAATCCAGAATTTAATTTCAGTCATTTTGCCCTCCTTCACTTATGATTAGAGTGAATTATGATAATTTCTTGATTATGGCTTGGCCCCTGCCTGTGAGCCTGAGGACACTCCTTGTCTGAGCTCAACAGAAGATGGCAATGGGGAGCATGTGCTACCCACTGGGTCTGCAGTGTCAAAAACTTCCTTTCACATGTCATAACAACAAGCTGTACTTTATGCTGCTTGTTTGTTTGTCTTCAACTTCCCCTGCAGTCACTGGGGCACATACATTTTTTAAACAGACCAGTGTTTGCAGAAATATTTAACTCCTCATCTGTGGTTCAACATCAGATTTGTGTCAGTCACTTGTTCAGATTTCTAGAGAGAGTAAGATAAAAAAAAGGAGAGATAAAAGAGCTTTTTTTAATGTTAAAAGGAATTATTGGGCTTATTATAATGAGTGAATGTATGTGTGTGAGAGGGAAGTGTCGGTTGTCAGCTAGAAGCTTGATTTGCCTCCATTATCTGGAAACCCAACACCACATCGCTGATTCACATTCAATAAGTGATTCTCATAACACAAGCTGGGTCGTCCACATTGCTTTCTTCACAGGAAAGTCAATTAGAGCTTCATTTAAAAAGCAAAATTAGTTGTTATAGATTTAATAAGTGACCTGGGCTGTGGCGGACTGGGCAGAGCCTGGTTGAAAGTGGTTGGGGGTCCACGGGGAAATGTGTGCCTCCTCACTAAAGCCCAATGGTAATGACTTCTGTTTAGTCTTGATAATGTCTACTAATTAGTTAATCAAAGACAATGGCCTTCTACATACACCTCCCACCTTGGCAGCTTCTGTCTGCTTCATTGAACAACAGCTCAGAGTGTAAAGCCAGAGTGTAAAGCCTTGAAATCCCCATTCACTTTCATCACTGGCGGACACACCTGGTTGGGTTTGGTGTATGCCTGCAGCAAGATGTACAACACATTAATTTGCAGAATTAATGTTAATGGATGCATGGACAAAAAAATTACGCAATGATCTGCTTTATAAAAGAGGATATTAAAGAGGATAATAAAATATTATAAAAGTAATACACTTCATTCCACGGAGGTGTCCACACTGGTCAGAAGGTCGATATAAATACCCCTTGGGCTGGACAGGCTGGAAAAACAGGCCATTGACAAAGTGTCTGTGCACCCCTTGGAGCTGCCATCATTGGGTGAGTAATACTCTGTTTTCTCCATAATCAATTAGTAAGCCTTCATTAGCTAGGCCATTCATTATGTTGGCGTGTCAGGGACAGGACATGGTGCAGTGGTCGCCCCTGGGATGGGCACGTCACTCGGTGCTGATACATGACGAGGCTCTCACAATCGCTCTCGCATCTAAAGAGGACACAGCCATTACTCTGTTGCACAGCCAAGCAGGCAATACTGTGCGTGGCCAAATCAACATTACTTTGTTGTTACACAGCCAGCCAAGTAAGCATTATTCATTTTAGTTGCACAGCTCAGTAAATATTATTCACTGCTCTTACCCAACTAAATATTCATTACACTGTATTGTTAAAACCATTTGAGGTTATTTATTTTTCAACTAGGATAGCAATGTCTTCTTAACATGGCTGTTCATTTGGCAGCTGAATGCCTACAGTGCATATTTTTGGATTTCTAGGATGAGAAAATGTGAGCAGCCCTGCTGTTGGCTTTTAGCTTGAACTACATAGTAAAACATCTTAAACATTTCCCAAGTACTCTGGTTTCTCACAGCTCTTTTGAATATTACAGTAGCTTGCAAGCTTCACTACTAATCATTAATGTAAAACAGATGTTAGACACATTCCCTTGTGTAACTGCTCTCATTGCTGGAGTCTCTACCACTGCAGCATTAAATATATACGTGTGTGTGTGAGTGTGAGTGTGTGTACATTTGTGTGTGTGGGCAGTGCCAACAGCACACAGTGTGAGTCCTCTCTCCGTGTGTAATGGCCTGTGCTATAGAATTATGATGAGGGGCAGACAGAGATTAAAAGAGTAAGATATTGAATGGCCTGATGATGGATGAGAGCTGTTTGTGGATCAATTAAACAATAAGAAATTAATTCTGCCAGGGACATGCTCATTAGGGACTTGGTGAATGGAAGGCAATGGGGAGAAAGAAATGTGTCGCTGTTACTTTATTAATTTTGTCATTGCATTTTTATCTCCACCAGGCTAAAGCCTGGAGTGGATTGTGTGTTCAGTTGTGTGTGGGCGTCTGTCAGTCCACAGCTAATCTGACATACTACTGGACCCATCAGCCCAATTTTTTTTCTACAGATTTATGACCATAAGCTCAAGAACCTCGCACAGTTGTGGTGATTCACAATTTTTGAAAAAAAAAAAAAATATTGGCTGTTTGGTTTTATGCCTCCATTGACTGCTGACTCCTCACTCCTCTGATCCAGCTGGTAGGGGCAGCAAGTGCTCAGCAACTGCTTCACTGAAGCACCCACACTCCAGGCAGAGATCTGCACTTTACTGATTTCTCCTATTTTCTTTAGAATTATTTCTGATATAAATGTCCAAACTATCATAGACAGAAGTCATTCATTTTAACAGTTGTATTTTTTTTAGAACATTTGTTATTAAGCATCACTGAACATAATTATTTATATACTCACCGTAGGTCACTAAGTGTTTGACATGCGGTGTGTGTGTCAAATGCATGTTTGCACACTGCAGCTCTCCAGGTCATCCCTTTATATTTACCATAATGCTGACCTTGTTAAAGGCCGCAGCTAAAAGCATTTTTCTTCTTTCTCCCACTGAAAAGAAGCTGCTATCAACCTTGGGCTCTACAGTGTGGTTGTATCTTTGTTTGCCGCTGCAGCCAGATTTGGCTGAGCAGAGAAACAGAGAAAAGTCAACTAATTACGAGAGCAGCTCGTATCAAAGGGCCGCTGAGCACGGCAAATACAGGAGCCAACAGATGTGAGTAACAGCTGCCATGTTGAGTGTCAACCTTCTCGGTGCTGTCAGTCTGCATTTGCCCCGTGCACGAGAAAATAATGTGTTGTCTTAATTCATTTGCCTCCGATTGCAACAGCCGGCGCGTAATGGATTCTAATATTATACATGATCCCGTTCCAGCATGCAATTAGTTTGTAGCTCCACCTATTAACACTTACATATTAATGGCATCTCCCAGAGTTTGCTAAATGATGGTTGTGGGCCTTCTCATTGTAGGAGTGGGGCACACCAGTTGGCAGGCACCAGTGGTTGGGGACCCATCAGTCTGCCTGCCAATCGATTCACTATGAAACTTCTGTGGTACTGTGACAGAGCCAACATACAACCCCCTCACCCCCCATGGGGGAGGCTATCCTGATGCGCTGGCTCAGGGGGTGAGCACACAGACGGACGGGCGGGGCTAGTTGCCAAGCTGGGCCAGGCCCACTCAGTGCACAGTCTGTCTGTCTGTCTGTCTGTGTGTATGTGTGTATTTCTGCTTGGGGGGTTTAATGTGGATGGAGTGCTAAGTGGAAGTTGAGAGAATGGTGTAGGGGTGTGGCTGCTAAGTGAGAGTGGTCGAGGGTGCACTCTGTACAGATGGGGGGATGAAACATTTGCTTGCTGAGCAGATGTTTTAGTTGTGTGTTTGTCTAGGGGGTGTGACATGGTCAGTGAAGGGCAGTCAGGGGACCACAGAGAGGGCATTTGTTTGGAGTCTGCCGCTCTTCTAAGACTGCTAGTCCAAAAAAATTTTAAAGTTGGGGCTGGAGACTTGACACCTGGGAGTGAGCTTTGACCTCTATCAATAGTCAGGTTCTTTGGACAAAGTCTTGCTGTCTTTCCTGTTTTGCTCTAATCAGGTGACTTGAAACATCTGCCTCGTTAATGCAGGTCTATGCTAATTTTGCCGTTTGGTCAACAGGCCACTCGGTAGTTAGAGGCATTGATTATGTACATGCATTATAGCCCTCCTGTCTTCTGCTAGCTATCAGTCCGTCTGCAGCGGTTTGCTATTCTCTGGTGCACAGCCAAAAACAGATTGGAGTTTTCATTAAGGCAGAAAACTGTCAGATTCTTGACAGCTTTTGATGTGGACATATGCTCTGATACAGTGGAAACAAACCCCAAGATCAAGCCTAAAAATCTCCCCCTCTCATCTCTTTCGCTGCTTTTCCGTCATCCTGGTGCACTACATTTCTGTCTCCATTAATACTTCACCTGTAGTTGAGGAGAAGTGCTCCGGTGCTTGCTTGGAGCTGTTTTTCATATTTGGTGGAGCTTATTTATAATTGGTGGATGGAGACGGGTCTTTGAGTACGGATCATGGCTGTGTAATGACTCTCTGTGTGCATGGGTGTGAGTGCAGGGTGTAGACCAGCACTGAATGGGAATGAGATGAATGCTGGGTGGAAATGAATTTCTAAAGGCCATGGTGCTTCATCACGGGCCCAGCACTGCCCGTCCCACTCCTGCCTGAATAACACCGGAATTATCACTCAGAGGGAGGAGAGAGAGCGATGAATACCTCCAGCTACTACACCCTAGGGACCAGGGTACCCCCCGCCTCTCCCTTTCTCTTTCCCTGCTACACACACCACACATATACATATGAATATACCGCACCCTCACACAGGTAGAGATTGGAAGTGGAGGGGGCAACATTATGCACTAATGGTGTGCTCCATTAATCATACAATGATGAAGGCCATTTCCTTTATTTAATTGGCTCCCAGTATCTCACTGTCTTTGTTGCATGTCATTTCAGTCTTCCACTGGCAATATGCTTGTGTGTGCTCCGCTCTTTCAGCTGGCAGAGTGCAGTATGAGGGTATGACTGAGAGCTCTAGAGACACATCAAACAAGTGTCTTTTGTATCTGTTCATAACATATCGCTAATAGACTGAACAATATTGGGAAAACAAATCTTTATTTCTGTCATGCAGTATTTTTACAACATGCACCAGTATTCAGGTCGTCTCAAGTTATTTGATTTTTTTTTTAAACATGAAATTGTAGGTCAATATTTTTCCTGATAAAATCAACAAGTATCAATTTCAGCATCCAAATACTCAGGGAACTACTTTGGTAAATTGCTGCAAGTAAACCATTATTTAATGATTACATTTCCAAGCAAGAAGACAAAACCTAAAACCTAAAAATGTTTTCTTTAGTGAGGCTGCGGTTGTCTGTTTATTTTTTTCCATTGTCATAAATTATAAAAAGTAGGTGGACAAAAAGGGAAAAGGTCCATTTTTAGTCTACAGCTGGCTGGATTGTGATTGGACTATGCATATGTAGGTGTTATTGGGAAATATGTAGCTTTGAACGCTTACCTAGGTCTATAAATAGGCAGTGGAAAAAAAAATACCTGAGGTGTAAAACCACGCCCACACACCCAAACACATTAATGCAAAGGGCAAACTTAACTTCCACAACCATATGCCATGTTTTTCAAGAGATATTTGTGTAACTTTTAGTTGTCTATTATATGTGTCATGATAAAATAAATTTTTGTGCAGCAGGACAGAATAACTGAGAACTCAAGGCTTTATTCATTTTTTGTACACCACAGGAAATAGCAGATTCTGTGTCACCAAACAGATTTTTCTTGGCTTGTTGGGAACGTTTTCTACCACAGGTGACCGATGAAAAGAAGCTCATGCTAATTTAAATGATAGTGTTGGTGATACACTGACAGCAATTGCAGACATTTTGAAGGCTTCAGTGTAACATTCTGTGTTGTAAGTCTATGAAAGGCATATTTATCTGTTAGTGATGTGTACAAACAGAATGTCTGCTTGAGAACCCACTGTGGGCACAATGGTACAAGCTGATTTTCCCACAGTGGGAGATACTGCATTGATCTGAATTTTAATGCTCTGATTTCAACTATGAAAGAATGGAAAATTTGTGAGTTTGAAATGTGTGTTTTCTTCCCTCCATTCCCAGCATATCCTTCGAAAACAACAACAACAAGAGCAAAAATGCATTTTGCATAATTGTGACTATGAGTGAAAAGTGGTTATACAAATATCCAAAGTTGAGGTTTTTGTCGATGTTGATTTCTAAAACATGCTCTCTACATGGTCTTTTGCATTATTCCTCATTAGACAAGACAGCTCTCAATACAACAATAAAGGAAGGGAAAACATAGAGAATGCAATTACGTACTACTTGTGAAGGCCTTTTTTATTCACAAAACACTTTGTAGCCATACACAGGCATGTCAATTATCATAATGCGTACTGTCTGTTCACAGTGTGGAGAGGGGAGCATGAGAGGCAGAATGCTGCAGTTGGCTTGTTTTGCTCTTTGAAGGCTGAAGAAGGGCATGGCAATATTTACTGAGAGATTGCCCCCCACCCCCCACCCCCTCCCGGTCCCACCCTGCTAGGTTGGCGTTTGAGCTTCACAGCCGGGGGATGTGTTTTGCACCGCATCTCTTCTCCCTCCCCCTTCCCCTCAATCCCCCCTTCTGCAAGCCCTCTATGGACGCGCTGCAGAGGGACACCCACTTCCTCATTAAAAAACCAACAGCCATTAATGTTAGATGAGGGCAAGAGGAGCTGGAGGAGGGAGAGTGGCGAGAAAGAGGGAGGTGTTTTCCCCTTGATCGACTCCTAAGGATGCATGATGAATCCTCACAGACACACAGGCCGACATGCTGAGAAAGGGGAGGAGATGAGAGGCTGCAGACATTTTTTTCCCAAAGACAGACAGACTGACAGACACAGTCGAGGTCGTATAAAATGGCTGCAGCGTCTCTTTGAGACACGCAATCTGACGTGCTGATGAATGGATCAGAAAGTGTAACAGAATAATTGTGAAGTGAAAAATTTGCATGACTGCAGGAAGCACATAGTTAATGACATTTTTGTTCAAAAAATGTCTGCCTTCCTTTTCTTCCTCTCTTTCTCCCCCTCTCACGTACATAATGAATATGGAAGCAGCTAGTGCCCTGTATAGATGGACTGTTAATTCCCAATATGCCCCCGCTGTGAGTTCTTAAATTGGTAGACTCCCTGGAGTGGGAGGAAAGTGACAGGGAGAGGAGGGGTAACACCGTTTCAGCCATTAATCTAGGGTCAGAGTGACAAGGCTTAGAGCTTAAACATAAACAAACATGCACGCGCACACCCAATTGTAATAAACAACTCACAAATATCTGCCGTTGCTATGAGTTGTTTTGTTATAAAGGGCTGAAGGCACTTCACACTTCGCACAGCAATCCAAGTCTGTAATGGTCCATTCCCTTCGGCCATTGACCAATCTGCTGAGACCCTCCATTCGATTTTACATCTACCTTTCCAATTGTGATAGACAGCTCGGTCCAGAGAATCAATCCCATCAATTTTTGAACCGGCCTCAGCTGCACATTCTGCAAACACCGGAGCACACAGGCTCAGATTTTAATTGTAAGAACTTGTTTATATATTTACATGTCAGTATCTTGTGCAAAGCTTTTTCTTTGCTTCAGCCATGAGGATCGCCGTCGTGCGCTCCGTGAGTGTTGATGTGTGTGGGAGGAAATTGGGGTCATTGTTATTCTATTGTTTTTGCAGAGAACCTCCAGGAAGAAGCAGAGATTACAGCCCAAAGCAACGTGGGTGGATGCTGTAGAGGGTGTGTGTAGTGTAAAGTAATATTGTATTGGTGTGTGTCTGCTGCAAATGTGTGCCAGCGTTCCTCTTTTCTTTCCACATATTCATCCAGCATCATTGGGGTTTGCATAGAGAGTTCCAGGGCCCTGATGAGAAGGGGGGGCTGTGGCTGCAGAGCTACAGCCCTATAGCTGTGGCTGGTCTGTGGGGAGCTTACTGTGTGTGTGCATGTCTGCAGGCCCTGTCTGTGTGCACAGAGCTGGGGGAGACAGAGACGGAGAGAGTGGGCAACCAGAGCTAGCTGGCTGGGTAATGAATTTACTCCTGCGGCACTCTTTAAAGCATAATTACACTCATCAAAGCCAGGAAGGCCTGTCTCGCCCACTGACTCCTAGCTAAAACAAAGGCAAAGCAAAAACACCGCGGCTTAATTCTCTTTCCATAATACTATACCACGGTTACCACCGTACACCACAAAATCATTTTTTATGTCTTTTTTTCTGTCTTTAGCCAGAGCATAAACCATAAGTTAGATTTCTCTGTGCAGAAATGACTTACTGTAACAATTTGTGGCAAAAGAGCGTAAATATTCCAAAGTCAAACCAATTTGAATATAGAAAGTCTTACTGTCCTTAAAGTCTTTCCATCCCTGCAGCTTTTCTTCATCAGTCCCCTAGACATCACCAGTCATTTCCTCTATTACTTGATCAAAGTTTAAATTTTAGCTCTGTGTGAGATAACAGATTCCCCATGTCCTTCCTTACCTCTGATCTCAAATTCAACCCCACGATCCTCTTGCTATCTCTGTGCGCCCCAGTCGTCCTCCCTTGATCGCCCCCCCTTCACCTCCAATTTCTTTTGGAAAAGGTCAAGGTTGTGTGCAAGCATTAGGTTGTGTGTCCAGGCACATATGGGGTGTGTGCAGTGCGCATACAGAGAGAAACTGAGCTACACCTGTTCTTGATCTGGAGACAAGAGGGGGTAGAGACCAGGAGGCACAACGCACCACCCACCTCTAAGACTGGAATACAGAGCATCACACTGCTGGGTCCAGATTCATTTACAAACACACACACATTCACAAATGCATATGCATTCTTACACATGTACAAACTTAAATTTGCTGATTTTTTTCTTTTTTTTTTGTACTGAGTTTCTCTTAGTGCTAAAATTATTTTAGTGAAGGCGTCACTGTGCTGGTTAATGGATTCTTCTCTGCTATACTTTTTGTCACTGACGCACATATAGAATGAATAGCATGATAATGACTACCAGCCCGAGTAAAGATCAACTCACAAGAATTTGCCAGAGGACAGATGTGGCTGACAACTGTGGGCATACCATGATTACACCCCTTCAGATAAGTGTGATTCTCAGAAGTCGTTCTCCTGTAGAACATGGAGCAAAAACAACCCCTGCTTTGATCAGCAGACGTACTTGAGATAGCCTGCATTTAGCTCATGATTTAAGCCATCATGATTTAACATCATAAAACTTGACGTCTGCAGAGTGAGAAGTTTATTTTGGGCCGATTCCTTTTCATCCTGCAGTCAATGAAAAAATGTGTAACAGTGCTGTCGTTGAGGCAATACAGTTGTTTTGCTCTGTAGTCTATAGGAAGGAGGGTAAAGGCAACGAAATTACTATGTCTGCTTTTGTTTTGTGTTTTTGTGTAGGGTGTGTTTTGTCTAATTACTGAAGCCCGCTGCTTGGTGAAGTGATTTACACATTGTTTTTCTCCACCAGGGTTTTTGGTTAATTTGAGATAAGCACTCTCTCTCTGTCTGTGTCTGTCTGTCTCTCTCTCTCTCCCTCTCCTCTCTCTCACCCTCTGTCTCACTCAATCTTCTCTCCAACTTGACATAATAAACAGTTTCAGTGTTTTGTTTTCCTCCGCAAGGCCTTTGTGTCTCTTGAGGATTTATCATCAGCCTACAGTATTTTAGGGGTCTTAATCTCCCACCATTTGATTACTACCAGCTAATTAAACAGAGAGGATGCCAAGCAGGTGACGGAGGGATGGAACAGGGAGGTGGCATCATTGCATGTCTGGAAGTCAGTGCTTCTCTCTCGTCCTCGGCTCTGCTTGCTGCAGTCTGCACAAATAGTCTAAGTCTGCTTTATTTACGTATTATTACTGTACTCATATGAGTTTTATTTGTTCAGTGCAGTAAATCACAGATCTTTCTACTGAGCCAAGTTGTTTTTCTTCTTGGTTAAATAGACCTAGTTTTTTATTTTGCTTCGCCCTCGCTACTGCACTGCCAGAGGCCAATAATGGGGAGGAGTGCTGGATTTCAAGGCTCTGCGGCTGGGAATAAGGAACTGCTGAGATCAGCATCCAAAAGCTACATTAATAAGAAGAAAAGGATTGCAGTCAAATAAAAAAGCTTATATATTTATTTTTACACCTATTTAAAATTTGTCTGCAATCTTTTATACCGTTTTACTGCACACGCATCCCACTGTCCCTTATGAATTTTTAGTGACAGGTACAGATCTTAAGCTATGAATCTATTTGTTTTGACGCCTTCGCCACCCACAAGGTTACTTAAACAGAGGAGTGAAATGATGGCACACAGATATTAAGGGGACAATGATAAATGTCACAGATGACAATGAGTTTGTCACAGCAGAGATATGCCCTTTTCCCCAGTCCCTCAGCAGAGATGCTCTCTTCGCAGGTCTCAATCCCTTGTCAAGTGGTTAAACCTGCACATCCATATGCATGCTGCTACACATGAAACAGCGTGCATCTGCTTGTCGTGCTCCGCCGATGCCCTAGTAGACAGGCAGACAGGATGTCCTTAGCCCCAAGGCCACTGAGACAACACAGGATCTGCTGACCGGGAGAAAGGGGCCACCAAGATCCTCAGGGCACACTGATACACTGCTGCGACTGTGAATGAACCGCTGCATCTAGTTGACAAAGTAGACTCTGTCAGCATATCATCGGAGTGATATTCAAACTGACTACTTTTGGAGATTCACAAAATTTTTTTATCGAGGGGATAAAGATTGTGGTAGTTCTTGAGGTATGCCATCAGAAAGGCCACTTGCGTACTCCTTAATTACAATCATTGAGAAAGCAGAAAGCAAATCTTTACATTTTAATTTTAGTCAGTCACACACATCATTTATAACCATGTAGGACGTAACAAATTGCACCTGCTTAATTAAGCATTTTTTGGGGTTAAGTGTGAGCACAAAGCTCTGCAATTAAATATCATCTATTCTGTTTTATTTTTAATTAACCTTTAGAAATTAAATGTTATTTTTGTTCCTCCTCTGCAACTACGTTCCTTCCATTTTCAGTTCTGTCATGTCCACTACAATTTAACCTTCAGTTTATCACAACCAGAATCATCTTTCAGTGCTGAGGCTGTTATCCATTAAGTGTGGGACAAAGTGGGATATCTTTTTCATTGTTCCTATCTTGAAAAGGTTGATTTATTGACTAACGGTGCAATCTTTTAAATATTGCTATGATTTCGTAAGTAGTCCCTTTTTTTGAATAATGTTTTTGTATCAGTCGTTAATGCTGCACTTTAATGATAGTAAAGGCCAATATCTCAAATATGAAGTGCCACCAGCAACACCTAATTAATCTTAATTGCTTTGAAACAAGCCAGCTTGCAGAACTGCTTCGTTTTTCTAAATGACTCTTCCCTGAACAATATTGCGTGCAACCATTTTTCCCCCCTGTCTTTCCTGGCGTGATGAAATGCGCTTTTCGTTGCTATCTATCCCTTATCCACTCTGTTCCGCCACACACTCTCCTCTCCGGCTGAGGAAAAGCTTTCGGAGGCTGCCAGAGCAGACCCGTCATCTGCTGGCAGTCTATTTGCTGTTGTTGGTGGAGGATGAGTAATGGCAGCACCACTGTCCTTATCACCAGTCCACACACCTGCACTCCTCCCTGCACCACACACTTAATTGCCCCTACACACCCCCACCCCTTCTTCAGGCCCTGATATCTGCTTATGCCTCACATTCTTGGATAGAGGCCTTATGTCCATTAGTGCCATAGCTGCATGAAATTTATAGCTTTTCTCTGGAAGCTAGGAATCAACATTTTGAGCTTGGTGGGGCAGAGGATGCTGTCATCTTGCTTAACTGGTGAGGAGGGCCTTGTTTATGGAGCTTGGGAAGGAGACAATGTTATCCTCCTCTGCAGTGAATGTGCTGAAGAAATTTAGTGGTGAAATTTGCCTATGGCTTCCATGACTGACAGATCCTTAGTACTGCAGTGTAAAGCTGGCATACCACTGTGGAAAACAATGAGGCAGAGGGTCTTGGCTAGACAGTCCAGAATGAGGTCTGGGATTGATGCAGACATTTTTAAATGTATCCATACTCATATGTATGAAGCCAATTTCTAAATCTTTGTTTGCTCATTCCAGACACCGGGCTGCAAAATATGCCCTGTTATGCAATGTTTAAAAACTGATACCCTTCTTCTGGGGAAAATGTTGCAACTCAGTTGGCTATTTAGCAGAAGTGTCACAAGTTTTTCACCTTGTCCCTCAGTGCTGAAATAAATGTAATTTTGTCTTTAGTTTTGAATTCCAGGATAGAAGCTGGTTATGATGTCCGGTAATTTGAAGCCTACAGCACATAATACTTTGATGTAAATGTTTCCTTATGTGGCAGATGCAAGATCAGCAAGCAGGAACTTCAGGGTAACATTACTCTAGGTTGTCGAAGGGCAACTGATGGACCATTTGGCCATAGATTCCTCAGACTCACTCTTCCTTTGACAGGCATGTAATAGCCTTGTCTCTCAGTCAAAAGGAGACCAGTAGACTTGGCCCCAGTCCATTCTCAAGGACTTGTGAAAGAACTCTCTCAGGAGACCATGATTGTTTGAGATTGTGTCTTTGTGCATTCTCTTTTTTTGTAAAAAGAGAACAAGGATGGAGTAATTGGCTTGAATGGGCATTTGTCTTTCCTGATACATGCACTCAAATGCATTTATTCTCCTTCAATGTGTCTTCCCTCTGTTACACTGCAAATGTCACAGTTGGGAGAAATGAATATCAACGTGCTCTCTTCGCTCATTTCTTTTTTCTGTCCTCAGAGGGTTATTACACAGAGAAGGTGGAGCGAAAAACCTGAGACATGCAAAGTATCCTTGTGTGTATGAGATTGATTGCAGACAGTTCATTCAAGCGAGCTGCATTCTCAAATAGAAACAATCGCGGCAGCGGCTCCGGCTCTGGTCTATAAAAAGCAGAGGCAACAGCTCTAGTATCCATTTGAAGGTATCCATCCTCCTCTAAACAATGCCCCAGAGAGCACCTCCATTAGGGCTCCAGCTGGAGACAGTAGCAACCACAGTTACACTCTTGTTCTGCCCCCAGACTTCCAGGTCAGGAGGGTGCTAAGAGGTTCCTATTGGCAACCCAGCCTTCCCCAGTGATAAATATCCAGGAGCTCACTGGATGACACCAAATTTTTCATCATTAATCCTGGCCATTATGAGCCTGTTTCCCCGGCATTGATCCCCAGTTCAGTCCAGCTGACACAGCCCCTCCAGGGTGGATGTGGTGGTGGTGGTGGGGGGCACTGGGTGAACTGGGATGCAGCCAGGCTATGTGCTCAAGTGTAGGTTGAGGAAGATAGGGTAAACACAGATGTGCCTTTGCATACTAATCATTGTGTGCTGTGCATTTAAACATACGCACATATAAACACAGATATAAACACGGTTAAATACCAATAAGCACGCACAAATATAAACACAACACAGGATGGGTTGGGTGAAACTGGATTCTGTGAGTAATAGGATGTTGAGAATCAGGGCCAGATGTCCAGGTGTGTGCTGATAGTAAAACCTTAATTACATTTGCATGCTGAGACACAGTTGCTCCCCATTACATTTTATAAACACACATAGTGTACATACACACACCAGTGAGCCGAGGGGGGCAGATGCACAGCTAGTGTCTTAATTTCATTCCCCACTTTTCCTCGATTTGCTCTCCCTTACCCCTCCTGGCTGGCCCATTTGAGATTGGCCTGCTGTTGCGCACTCCCAGTATTCCAGAAAATGAGACAAACCGAATACATTATGTCCCACTGGGGAGAGATGTAGAGTAGAGAGATTTACCTTCTTTGTACAAATGATATCAAATCAGGGAAAGAAAGGTCTGTCAGCTGTGAAATTACTGATCATCCGGGTCTTTCTTTTTCTTGCTCGCAGAGAAAGAGCCTTAGAGACCTTTAGAGAGGAGAAAAGGAGAAATAAAGTAAAAAGCAGGATGGGAAGCTGTGTGGCTCAGCATGTGCTCCCTGTCTCCCATCTTCCTCTTCTCTTTCATCAGTTGTTGAGGAAAGTCTTGCGCAGGCTGATTGTGTCCACCTTGTTTGGTGAAGGTTGTCAAAGGGGCACATGGAGGCAGTGAGCTTTGCTTCCAGGCTAACAATGGGGTCCTCTGAGGACCACACAAGTTTAAATGTGTCTCTCTTTTTTGTGGTACACAGAAGATGGCTTTATGATGGCCGACATTGTTCTACCTTTGCCACTTTAACGTCAGCATGCAGTGATAATAAAGGTTGGTCGTGTAGCATAGCTGCATGATGTATAAGCATGCCATCTGAGTAGCTCTCTCTCAGACCAGTCCTCATTGGTAAAGTGAAAGCCAGCCTGGTCAGGGTGGTGCGGCCGTGGTGGAGTTGCGTCTAGAAGGGGAGGGGGGTCAGATGGACGAGGCAATTACCCGGATCATTGAGCATGAAGGTGGGGCCATGGACCGCTGTCATCACTGGGCTAACAGCTGGAGGCTAAAGCCCCTTCAACAGCTGGTTGATTACATACGCACACACACGTGCGCACGCACACACACACACACACACACACACACACACACACACACACACACACACACACACACACACACACACACACACACACATACATACACACACACACACAAACGCATGCACAGAGTTCTCATGAATTGTCCTCACCTGTACTGAAAAGAGGCAAGTGGCCGGTGCTGTGATAATTAGCCTCACAGCCAGATAACTACTTTCCTTTTTCTTTACAATGCTGTGCACTCCACGAAGAAAACACTGAGCCAACAAGATCTTCTTTTATCACACTGTTCATACAGTCATTAAGGTTGTATGAGAATGTGACCTCCTCCATCTCCTCACGTCTGCCGGTGTGTTTTTTGAGCTGTTGACATCCCTGTCTCGCTCCTTCATCCTCCCACATGAGGAGAATAGAGACATTAATGGAACTGGCAGTCCTACTGTGTGAGTTATTACTCTACTCTTTCCCTAATGGAGAAAAATTTAATTATCAGCTAATTTGCTGTGTTGTCTCTGGTGACATGAAGTTCCCCATAGTGTCGGCTCCCATTAAGTGCTCTGCTTTGACTCCTTTATTCAGACATAGGGAGTAAAGAACCCAGGTAGGCACAATGAAATTCTGACTATACTTGTCTTTTGTGGCACGTATGGCATGCAGCACACCATATGCTGGTGTGATAGCAACTATGTGTAGATGTGCATCCTAATACCACTCTGCCTGTTTGAATAAATTCAAACCTGATTAGAGGGAACATGACATTAAATAGAAGAAGTTTGTTTTGATGACCATTTCTCTGTATTTACACAGTAAGTTTTGCTTATTTGTGTTCCAAGTGTTCAAGTGCATTGCCGTTTTCTTAGTTTCCTCTTACAGTAAATTGGTCTGACCTCATGATTACAGGACCAAATAAAGTGGCAACACTAATTCTTTGAAATCAATAATTCAGTCTCCTCTGAGAACAATAGACAATAGACCCCTTTTAGAAAATAAGGGACCTGCATTAAACATTCACAAAGTCTTATTGTTATCCACGAAATGTGCTCCATAGGGTGTTCCTCATATATCTGTCTACCTTTACTTGTAACCTCTGGGTGCAATAATAGTCTGCAGTGGAGCCGTCTCCCTTTCACGTATAATGTGAATGTCATCCAGTGGGACCATTAAAACAATGTGTTATGATTGGGCGTCTTGAGCAGTGAAAGGGATTGATTTCCATTTACCCCCCATTAAATCCACCGACATCTGGCATGCCTTTGCCAGCATGTTTTCCTTTTTGTTTTCTGTTGAAATATTCAGGAGTACCTCTTGCTTCTGGGCTCTTACTACCTCCCTGTCAAAACACACTCAACCTAATTTATTTTTTTATTTTGTTTTTCGGCTGTGTGTGTACACTATGCAGTCATTAGCTGTAATAACTTAGATAACTGGTTTGAAATCAAGTGATATTATGTGACGTGACTCCTGGACTGTTTTTACCTCTTAGTGTCTGAGTGTGGTTCTCGTGTACCTGCATGCATGCGGTGTCTGTGAATGAGTGAAAACTGTGTGAGTGGTTATGCGTGTGTGTGTGTGTGTGAGTGTGCACATGCCATAGTGGGGCTGTGCGGATGCTGATGTTGTGTTGTTGGACGTTAGACCTGCAGGCCAAGCGTAAAGATGGAGGGAGCGCATGAAAAATACATGATAATCATCCCGCCACAGTGCACACAAAAGCCTAATTGGAGAGAGGGCCTCCGCCTTGTGTGTGTACAGAAAGGCACAGACAGAAGTGGCATAGTCGCTTCATTAGTTAGCCCTTTGTTTTATCTTTACACTAAGATGCTTGGCTTGGCTTTTGTTTAGCCGCAAAAAAAGGGAAAAAAATAATCTGCAATCATCACAGTAGTACAGCATTGAAATGGTAGATATGTTTATTTAGGATGATGTGTTTCTGCGTCATACTTTTGATTGTGCCATTTAACAAGCATCATTTCTGTTCTTAACTTATTCCTTACCGTCTTGGTGTGTTCTATCAAAACGTTTCATTGTCAAAACCCTTTTACAAAGAATTGTGCTCCAGTTATACCATCTTCAATCTGAATGTTCTCGTAGCTGTTGTTGAGTGTGACCCGAGGCTCTGTCAAAAGGGGTGTAAATATGTGGGTCAGGAGTGAGAAGTGTTTGGCCACTGCCGTCTCTGCCCCCCCCACCCCCCCCAAAGCCATAAGAACAAACACCACACAGCTGCTTACCCATGCATACCTCGCCTGTAACACAATATCTTATCATCTGAGATGCCACACTGGCCAAATCAATTAGAGCCTGTGAATATCTATGGATCTGCAGTGTGAAAACATCAACATCCCTCCAGCTCCTCCTGAGAACAGCCAAATTAATAACTCTAAGTGGATAATGCCCTTGCTCCTATCAACATCAAAATTGAATTCTTGCAAACAGCTGAAATGTAGCCGGGGCAAGTAGCACTGCAGTAGTCAGCATTATAGGCCCTGGCTTTGATAGCTTGGTATCCTACGGTCTTGCTCCGCACATTGAAATTCAAAATGCAAATTCTTAACAGTATCTAATTGGCAGGGGGTGTTAAATATAAAAGTGTTCCTGGAGCCATTTCTTTCCAGACAGTGTCTGTTCAGCATTTGTTCTCCACAGAGTGGCTCTGTTGAACAAAGAGACTACGAGCGAGGATCTGCAGTCAGAGTAAAGAGCCGTGTTGAGCAGAAACAAAAGTCAGGTCCACTGGCTCGCTGTGAAGCCGGGGACTCTCGGGGAGGGGAGGGGAACCAGCAGTGCTTACAAAATAAGTGGAAATGAAAAAAATAAGTGCTTTTACATAATACACAGTAACATGAGAGCCAACAAAGCCCTCCTCCCTTTTTTTTGAATGCCCACCTACTGTCAGGATCTCGTTGCAATCTCTTATTTGTGTTGTTTTAACCACTGTTGGTCATCTATAGTGCCAGGAGCACCACAACACACTTATTCAGAGTCCTTGTTCTGGCACCACTTAGGTCCCATTCACATGTGCTGTGATGGATGCTCTTAAATAGCCAGGAAGGTGAGGCCTTTATCCTCTGCGTCGCCAACAGTATTTGAAGAAGCCGTCCATCCGCATAGATTCATTCAGTTGTTTGTCCCTGGAGTTTGTTAAAGGTAATCTGGCTCTGATTAGCTCTTTTAATAAGATAAAGCGTCTGCTCTCTGGAGTGGGTTTTTCTTCCCACACGCTTCTATTGGTTTTCCATGGGGTACTTTCCAAGGACTCTATGTCATGTTACACACCATATCATAAATTCAGCTTAACAACAACCCTGATTCACACAGAGGAACCAATGTTGTTTTGCTGAATAAAGTTTTGCTCAACTCAAGGTCGTAGACTTTCTGAATACTTTCTTCAACCTCCTCTTTCTCTCTGTTTTTCTGCTTATTCCTCTTGTCCTTATCTCTCTTGATGTCCCCTTTGTCCTCCTTTATTCACTTCATCATTTCACTCTTCTCCATCATGAGTGGATAGTCACATTAAGTAGTTCTTGTCTTTGTACATCTCCAGTTCGCCATTCACAAGTGCCCTTGAAACTGTCAAGAATGAAATAGATTAAATGTTTTTTTAACTCTTAAAAGCTGCAGCGTCGACAACGAGGGCACTGCCCTCTCTCTTTCAATGTCAGAGAGAACCAGTGGCAAATAAGAGGAAAATAACTAAAGTGGCACAACTGAAATAGTTGCATATAAGCTGCCTCTGATTATATAGAAGAAAAAAAATGTTAAAATATGTAGTATTTTAAACACAACAATTCTTCTTCAAAGGTATTTTGCATATAAAATATATGCATCTCTTTAAAATTGTATTAAATAGCTTCTAAGAAAGACGATGAGGAACACCTTGAATGTTTCGCTGTGAGTGGTGGTAAAACAGTTGGGAAAGAATGAGCCATAGTTTTGTGTGCAAACATCTTTAAGTCTCTACCAGGTTGAAAACTGAAATAATCAGGTTAGCTGCACTGATTTTCTAGATCACCGATTCAGGATTGTTTTAAAATGGTCAATGAGGCGGATTTGGGGGTTAAGAAAGCAGCTGTCTATCCTCCCCTTTGTCCTCCTCTCACAGCAATGGCATGTGAAGTTATTGGGGTCCACCATGATCTGATAGAAAGGGGGATGGGGTCAGGTAATCCACTGGCCTGCCTGCAAATACTCTTTCATGCTAGACTGCCTTTCAATAAATAAGAAATGTTGTCTCCCTCACCAACATAATATTAACCTGATCTCGTCCATGGAGAGTATGGGGGTGCACCTCCTTGGTTCGGGGCGGCAGAAAGGCCTTCAGGCCACACTGCTAATGGATACACACGTACACTGTGTTTGAGGATTAGACGAAAGCCCATCTTGGGGGAATATATCCCAGGAAAGCAGAGGGGGTTTGTTGAAAGTAAAGGCATCTAATTTCAAGCCAATTCCAACATCAGGTCACCACTGCATCTTTACTTGGTGGCAATGTATAATTAAGACAAATAAGATGCATAAAGAAGTATGAACAATGTGCTTTTTAGTGAAAAACTCAGACAGAAGAGGGTCGATTAAAATGAAGTGTCTTTTTTGAATTAAAAGGACAAACAGAGACACAGAGCTGATGCTGAACAGAGGAACGAGGCGGGTTGGAGGGATATTTCAGCCCTCTGTAGCAGTGGCTTCATGCTGTGTTTAGCTCTGAATCCCTCTCACTTCTTCTCACCCTAAATTCACTTTTCTCTGGGAGACAATCTATTGGTCACAGTCTGGGAGTGAAGCAGCAGGGCTCAGGCCGCAGAGGATGAGCTCCATCTCTGACAAGCACTGCTGGACACACTCTCAGTCAAAGTCTGCGGCAAATTCTCAAAACTCTCATTCAGCTGATTCGAATCATCATGAGTATTATACAAGATAAAATATTATTCTGGAGACACTAAGAATAATTGCTAATGGTAGCTTTAGAATGGCCCCATTCTTGAAATGAGAATAAGGCTGACAGAGAATATTTCAAGTCTTTATCTTGAGCTTCATTAATGCAAGTTTAATGGAAAGGATGCTGAGAGAGGAATGTTAATTATCGCCATTCATTTTTCACAGAGCAGAAAGCTAAAGATGGTTACCACCGGAACAAAGATGATTCATACTTCTTGTTCTCATAACCTGCGTTTGTGTGCAGACAGCACCGATCTGTCTTGTTGCATGCTAATATCGCCCACAATCAGCTGCTTATAAGAATCCACATTCTTATTTTTAGCACAGAACACATGTATAGATAGCTCTTTATTGCTGCAGTCAATCAATAGTCATGTAGAATATTGATCTACTTTGTTAGTGTAGAGACTACAAAATCCTAACCATGCATCTTTTATGCACATCTCCACTGGGCTCTGGAATATAAGAAAATTTGTCTGGAAGGTTGAGTTTGTGTTTCTTGGTCTGTAGAGGAATGCAGATGTGGTGGTGAATGCAGAGTGGATTCACCATTGTTCACTGTGTGGAACTCGTCTATAATTTACAGGGTCTCCACCCCTCTCTGTCACTAATGGATGGGGGTGTCTACCAGGAGACTGAGCGGGGCATTGAGATAGGCTGGCGGATTGCCTCTTGAAGACCCCCCTCCACCACTACAGCAGATAAAAAAAAAAAAGCCTACTTCAATTTGGAGCACGTCTAGTCCACGCAGCGGGTTACCAAAGATACCAAGACGAATCTTGAATACAGCTCTAAGGTTTTGAGGTGGGACGTATCTCGTGAGGGTAGATGTTTCAGAGAGGGGTGATGGAGATCTGGAGGAGGGAGGAGGCGGGGGGTGTATGATGTGGAGTGTACACAGATCATTACCATCCCCTATAGCTCCGGGGCTCGTCATGCTGAAGGCAGGCAGATTGAAAGGGCTAATGGGAGTCAGGGTGATGCTGTGTGGAGTAATTTAGTGCAAAATGCGTGGTGGTTGGGAGAAAGGCAGGGGGAGAAGGAGGTCCTAATCCTCATCATAAAAAAAAGAGACATACCATTTCACCTTAGAGTGGGGGTCCACCTTCGATGCACTGAGGACAGGTGCTCAGCTCAGAGAATGATGGAGGTCACTGCGCTCCCGAGGCTCTATTGAAATTACTGTATGCCAAAAGCAACCAATCCCTTTCTGTGTTGTGTCAGCTCAAAAGAGAAGTGCCTTTGTTGTTGGCCTGTTCAGCCTTGACACCAGATGTGAGTGTCAGCCACAGGATGAAGAACAGCTGCTGTGGGGTTATAGAATGGTATGGCCTGGGTAAAAATACTCCTTATGTTTGCCTGTGAAGTTTGGTGACCATGGTGATAGCATGTAGTGGCCGCTATGGCTAGGCAGATTGGGCTGAGTCAGACTAGAACTTGGGCTGAGTGAGATTTGTCGGTGATTCATACGGGGCTAGCGCAGTCAGCAAGCAACACCATGTCCGCAGCAGCCATCTGAAGCACTCCGTCACACAGGGGCCCAAATGTTACAGTACACTCACGCTGACTGACATCCCCTTTTTCCTTTTATTATTCATTTATTTGCTCTGCTCTAAGATGGACTAACCTCACTCTTGACTTATTTATACAGAGAGACAGAGACATTCCTCTCCTTCTGGCAGAGGAAGGATCAAGAAACAGGGGTTCCATCCAGATAGCTTTAGGCGGCGTCGTGTGATGAGAGCCTGATGAAATCATTGTTTGAATCTGAAGGACACAGAGGAAGCTGTCTGAAACAGTTAGAATCAATTTAATTTGAGCTTTGGGATCAAAGGCAGGCCTCTGGGCTGCTCAGTATTTTTAGTGCTGCCTTTAAAGCCATCAGTCATTTTCAATCCTGATTAACTTATGGAAATCACAAGCTATTTTTAAGGTGTTAATTCTCATTAGATTACTGATGGGTAGACGATGACTGATGCGTAAGCACGGTGATGTTGACGGAAAATTCAATGAGATCCTCCATTGATTTTGTTATGTGCTGTACTGTAACATTCAGTAAAGCTTTATGTCTAGGTAAACTTTACATAATGTAGGCCCATGTGGTTTTATGTTCAGTAATCCTGCCGGCGTTGGTGCCAGTGTGAAAAAAGGCTTCACAGTTGTTGCTCAGTGACTCATGAGATATCTCCAGTAGAGGCACACTCCCTCATACATAGCACTTTGTAAAAGCCTCTAGATTGTGTACATAATGTTCTAGGTATTGTATGTGGTGCTTTTGAAAGATTGCATGTTGTATCTGACCTATTAAACGGTGGCCTGAGGACACATCACTCTAGCCTGGGACGAGTAACACAGCTGTGGACAAAGCTATAGAATCACTGCCCCCTTTGAGAAGACCAGAGGTGTCATTAAATGTGTACATGAACCCGGGGAGACAGAGAAGTGTATTAGTATTTATAAAAAGCAAAAGAGAGTGAGCACACTCCAGTGCGCCGGGATTAGTTTGTGTGGCCTGGTGGGCAACCTGCTGTTTTCAGCATCATTTCCAACCCGGGTTGTTTTCAGAGGAAGATTAGGACGAGGCCAGATTGTTGAATAATTGGTGGAGAGAGGCCACAGCTCCCTATGATCCCATCACACTCTTCACACCTCACTGGAATTCCCCTGAGACCGGTGTCACACAAATACGAGTGAGAGCTGTGTGCGTGTGTGTGTGTGTGTGTGTGTGTGTGTGTGTGTGTGTGTGTGTGTGTTTATTTGCCTACATGTGACAGAAAAACAAAATGACAGGATGTGGAAAAAGGTGGCTGAGAAACAGGTGGAATTTGTAGATGATATGTTGATTTTCCTCATTACCTTGTAGTGTTTTGATTATTACTTTTTCTTATGAAAAAAGAGCATACGACTGAACTGTCTGTGGTGTGGATGTGCATAAATGGTAGCTCTCAGTGCTGAAAGTCTGTTGACCTATGCGCCTGTCCCGGGGTTCACGCCTGGATATGCAATCTTTCCTCAGCTAGACCCCATTGGCTTCTTTTCTTTTTTCCCCCTTTTGATCTCAGACGGATAAATTCTGCCTGGCTGCCCGTCCTTCAGAGGAAAACGCAATGGTGGGTTAGGCAAGGTCATGCTGAGAGAGGGACACAGTGAGGGGAAGAGACAAGGATAGAGAGCGAAGACAGAAATAGGCTTGGAAAAAAAAAGCAATTTCACCTGTCATCTTTACATTATGCTATTCACTGCTTTCATCACAGATCAAGCTGCTGACATTGTGCTGGCATGTTTGGCTTGTTTCCGTTGTTCAAAACCAAACAAAGTAGATCCATTTTTTGCTTTATACCACGTCTCTCAAGCACACATATTTTTGAAAGATTTAATGTTAAGATTTTCTCTACAACCAGTGAAAAAGCCAAAATTCTCTTTTAAGACTGGTGGATCACAGAGATTAGCCAACATAATACTAGTAACAGGCTAAGGCAATATGCTCCCTGATACCATCTATTTCAGCTTCCTTATCTCACTCTTTTGCCTGCCTTACCTACCAGTCCACATTGCCTTTCCCTGTGTATATTTGCTTAGTAGTTAAAAAGACACTAAGGCCACTGTCATGTTATCATCCAGCAGAGTTCTTTATTTATTTACCCGCCTATCTTTTCTAATTCTACTCATGTCTCCACTCTGTCCCTGACTCTGTTTCCTTTGAAGTAGGTCATTTTATAGACGGAGAAAGGTCATTCCCTCTGACTCCTTTGTGCACTGTCTCCTTCAGTCTGTCTCTCTCTCTTTCCATCCATCTGTCTAAATTTACTGTGCTAAAACAACTGGATGAAGTCAGTAAAGGAGGAAGACACTGAGACAGGAAATATTATTGGAGAGCAATGCTAATATGCAGATAATGCTGTTAGCGCTGTGCAGTGGCACTGGGGGTGAATGAGTGGCTGTCAGAGGTGCTCTCCCCTGACAAGCCTGTTGACAGACTATGTTCACATGTGTGTATGTGTGTGCGTGTTTTGAAAGGGGGTGGCAGCCCAGCTTTGTCACTCTCTCACCACCCAGCCTTATAGATTGGACACATGGCTGCATGCCTGCAATTAGCAGCATTCTAACACACAAAAGCATTTTCATTGCCTTGCTTTGCTCTCTCTCTCTCTCACACACACACGTACACACATATGCTTGCATCATTACAGGAATGCTGACTATTCGTGTGAATACACAAAGGCACATGGATTATACAAACATATAAAAACGTGGAGCCTACAAGGCAGGAAAGGCTGTCTCTTCTTTTCTTAAGAGTTGTGTTTTTAGTAAATTCTGGTCATGAATAAAAGAAAGGAGCCCTTTGCTGAATTCTATGTTGGTGCACCTTTTTTCAGAAAGACAAAGAATGATGAATTATTTATCTATCTCTCTGTTAAGATGCCTTTGATAAATAGTTAGTTGTAACACTAACGCAAGTGTGTGCAATGTGTATGTGTGTGTGTGTGTGTGTGTGTGTGTGTGTATGAGGGGGTAGATGCAGACACTGATGCCCCCTTTTGTCTGGAGTTTACACCAGTGGTCTGTCTGCACCGCTACAGGCATTCAGTAACACACTGTAGGTGTGAGGTTGGAGGGTTGACCTGAGCACCACCAGCTTCACTACCCCCTTCCCTCAAGTCCACCTTCATCCTGACTGACATCCCTCAATGGGCCTGTGCCCCCACCCCAGAAGCAATGGTCAATAAATCCCTCCCTGATCCAGCACTTCAAAAACAACCATCCCCAGTTCCTTCTGAAGCCGGCAGCATCATGAATAACAATTAACACCCTCCAAAAACACAGTAACCTCCGATAGCTCCAGTTTATCTGGCTTCTGAGGTGCATTTGCATTAATGATTTCTTTGCCTTCCTCTCTTTTTCCCTCTGCTGTTTTTTTTTTCCCCTTGCACTCTATATCTTTGCCGATCTATGTACTCTTTTAAGTGTATATCTGACATTTAAAGCTTAAGATGAACGGCTGTGATGTTCCAACAAAATGTTCTGATAAAAGTGGGTTTTTTGGAAGATTGTCTTTACTTTTGGCCACCTTCATTTTGTGCAAGAGAGGTCCAGTGGTAAACAACACTGGTATTGCAGGCAATGAGTAAATCCAGTCTGTTCTACTGCAGTGGTTAAGAGACAGCATACTTTTCAGAGGGAACATAAAATGCTTACTCACACTGTGTCTCATATTTATGAACCCCAGAACTCTGCCTAATGTTTCTCTCTCTTGTCTCTTTTCTCTCCTTCCTGCCACTCTCGCCTGATGACACCGTCCTTTTTCAAATCTCATCATTCAGGTGAGTCATTTTTTAGTCCCCTTCAGTTACTTCATCTTCACTGTAGAAGAAAACATATTGTGTTTTCTCTGCATATGATTAGTGTATAATGTGTTCAGATACTGCTGAGTCAGGTTTGCTTCCTTCTGTGCTCTTTTTTTTTTGTTTTGTTTTGTTTCGCTAACCAAGTGTAAAAGCAGTTTCACAGGTCTCAGTGCGCTTGTATTTAAACAAACAGACACGCATGTGAACACATACAGTATGTGAACATGCAGACATACACACCTCAGTCACACCTACACCCATAACTGCTTTCTGAATAAGCTGATGGGTAGCAGAATTGTCCCAAGGGATCTGGCTGAAATAACTGTGATATTCTTTTGAAGGCCCCTTTAGAGCACAGAGTAATGAACACTTTCAACATGGAGCCTGCATTTTGTGCTGTGAAATTGTCATGCGGTGAAATGAACAAAATGGGTTTCAGACTAGCTTTTTGAGGAGCCCAGCCCCCCCTCACCCCCCACCCCCCACCCCGCTCCTTACCCACTTCACTTTGTTGTTTCACCAACTTTGCTCATCTACCTCAGATGCCTGCTCTCTCCTCTTTTTCTTCCTCTTCCTCAATCTCTCCGTCTTGCACGTAACATCCCATTTCCCCTCCCCGTCCTTGTTCTCGTATTTAACCCCCTCACACATCTCCCTTGCTCCGTCTTTCTCCTCTCCTCCTCCTCCCCTCCATCCTTGTCTCCATATGCTGTGCCTGGGCTCGTTTACATGGCTGGAGGAAAGGATAGAAAAGGAGAGGAGAGGGCTAGTCTGAATTATACATTCAGCAGTAGTAGCGCACCAATCCAGCCGGGACCCACCAGATGCTTGCCCTCCAGATTCACTGCTTTTGTCTCTTTTGCCTCTTTTAACATGCACTTGTTGTATCTATGTCTTTTCTATTTTCTGTTTTGTTATTTGTGTGACCCTGTTCAATAATCACAGCATTTATAATACAAGAACAAACAGAATACAAGAAAAAACCTGCACATATTTATTTTTGCACTGATATCAACAGGACTACTGTTGAGCTTGCATTGATTATATTCCATGTCTTCATATTTTCCTCAGTCATGTTTATCATATGCATGACCTGTCCCTTTCTGCTGGGTCTGGGGATAGTGGCTCTTATTTCTCAGGTGAATGTGATTAGAAAGTGTGTGTGTATGGAGTGTATGTGTGACAGGGAGATTTACATGCTCTAATGATGAGGGATCAGGGTGAGGACAGGTCCTGTCAGCGCCCCTAATGAGAGAGGGCCTGTAGCCCGGGGCCAGGGTAAAGAATTGGAGGGGAATATGGATGGGGGGCTGGGGGTCGCACCGAGTGGTGGGGGAGGTCCGAGGCGACAGAGGCTGGCATCTGTCTTTGGTGACTCGCCCCTTATGGCTAATTCACAGCAGCAATCCTGAATTCCTCCATACAGAAATAGCGTGGATACAAGAAGGATGTGCCTCTGCTCTGCTGAAGAGAGCTACTGATTAGGGCTGTTAGACTCGAGGATTGAAGCCTTTTCACTCAGGCACACAATGTCATCCCGCTGTCTCAGCTCTGCTAAATTATGCTGCTTATTGATTTAGAATTCAGCAGTAACAACCCCATGCTGGATAACTGGCATCAAACTTAAACAATATAAGTGAATAAAATCAAGGACCTGGAGTGAATTCTAATGTTTATAATTTATTGGTACTTGCCAGTAGTTGTTTGTTTGATTTTCCAACAACTGCTGACAATCAACAGTTTTGTGTGGTGTTTTTTTTTTTTTTAAATGTTTGCTCGGAACAAGGCAGAATCCAAGGGATTAGTCGAGTCTTATACTAAGCCTCTAAAGATGCCCTGTAGACCTGAGTAGTTTCTCTGCACTCAACTCCACCTGAGGGACTTTTTTTCTCAGCTCTGCATTTGTGTGAGGAGCTGGTGTAACATCACACCTATTTCTCTTCCTCCGGCACTCAAGCCAAATGTGTTCAAACCAGACACGGCAAGACTGACCTCCCCACTGGCTCCTGTGCCCCAGATGGACTCAGTAGGAATCCACTAATCACAGACATAGAGCACACATGCTCCTTCTTTTTGCCTACACACACACACACACACACACACACACACAGCACACTAAACAGAACGTCAACAGATTCAAATCTGATGATGTTAATATGTAATATTGTTATGTTTAGTCATTTGAAACGGATATGTTTTGCATTTTGTTACATTTTTCTTTTGTATGTAGGGATAAGTACTACAGGGTCATCAAAAGCCTTCTAATAACTCATGATATGTTTGAGAAAACCTAGTGCATTATGGCAAGACATTGACTTGACCTCTGACATCAGAGACATCCTCGGGGCATGCCCTGACTGTTGGGAGACCTCCCATGATACACTGAGGCCACTCTCTGTCCACACATGTTGCAGTGTGGCTTTGCTTAAGGCCATTGATAATTCAGCTAATGAGTGTAAGGGGGTGACCAGGATTAACCCTCTTTAGCGTCCCATCTTCTCTCTATCTGTCTGGTTCTGCCCCACTGAGCCACTGCAAAGAGACAATCAATATCTGGATATATGTCACACAGAGCTGCAGATTTGATCAACCACAAGAAGCCATTTAGACAAGAGATAGCATGTGTTTTGCTGACAAAAAATAACTATTTGAGCATTGCTACCTTCATGCAGCACACAGTATATTGCAGAGCAGCATACAGCTCTTCCAAGTTTGGTGAAAGACAGAGAGGAAAAGCACTCCAGAGCCTTTTGCAGAGAGCTGCCCGGTATTGCCCCATACAGCAGGCAGGCAGGGCCCTATGCGTTCTGGGCCTGCCTTTACCACATCAGTAGAGGAGGCCTCACTCAACAGCCCTGCCTCCTAGCTCCTCTCCTCCTCCTAACCAAGAGACCGAGCCCAAGCCCTGCCTCCACCACTCTAATTATAACAGGAGCTCCACAATCTGTAATTTATAAGTCCAAAACACTGTAATTAACTACAGCTTTTATAGGGAGTCATGAATAATGCCAGGCCCTTTTTATAAAGCTAGCTTCTCTGCTCTTGCCTTTCCTGCTCTTGGTTTGTTTCGAGGTAATACGGGGAGACCGGGGATTATTATTCAAGCCACCCACCTCATTTAACCCCATAACATCCCGCTCATGCAAACAACCTCAGAGAGTTTTTCTGACTGGTTAAGGGGACTTTGTGCAGTTACCCAACAACATAACGTCATGACATCTTGTCAAGTCCTGCCAGCTTTCTTGTTTTACTCCGGGGTGGTGGTAGTGTGTGTGTGTGTGTGTGTGGTTTGGGGGGGTTAAGGGGTTGCCTTTGGCCTCATATGTCTTTTTTGTTCCTGGAAATGTTTCTAAGTATGGTTCGGGATCCCTCTGAATGATCCTGATATACTTGTCTTTAGAATAGTGATGTAATTAATGACTCTAACAGAGCAAGACAGAAAACCACAGAAGACCAGGAAAATGTTACCATATGGCTGAAGTAAAGACAGATTTCTTTATAACGCTCTGAGAAAAATATAGGATATAGTGACGACACACACAGTTCTCAGGTTAACAGTAAAGATATTTTATGTAGCTGCATGGTCAGGCCTCTTTGTGGTTAGAAATCCCCCACCGTCGCTCCCTGCTTTTTATAGATGTTTTACTTGTGCAGTAGCAGATTTTTCCAAGGTAGTTGAGATAGTTAGATACGTATGGGAGATGATGGTGCATATGGATGATGGCTCCTGCTGTAATCAGCCGCATTGTCTGACAACTGTTTTCCTCCCTGCCTGTTTGGGTGGCTGGTGATTTATGTGGTGGTCTTTGCATTCAGTCCTTAGGGAGGGACAGCCACCGAACAGGCTGGAACAGCTCAACTCAGCATTCTTCTCCTGTCACAACCAGCCTTCCAACTTGTTCCTCAGACAACACAAAACAACCCGTACGGAGAAAAATGACCCCCCTTGCTCCCAGAAAGGAAAATAATCTCTCTGTTTTGTATGAGAAAAGGTTTACAAAAGTGAGATACATAGTGAGGCACAAAACAACAGCAAACAAAACAGAGTGTAACAAAGCCCAAGGCTGAGGGGAGAGAGAGAGGTGAAGTACGGGATAAAGAATGGGCCACCCTGGGCACAAGGAAAACTCTCAGCACCCACTCCCCAGGACTCAACAGACAATAGTCCATCTGCTCGAGACACACAAGCGCTTTCAGTCTACAGAAAAGCCCCCTCGTTTGGATTCAGCCTCCCAGTATCTTTCTCTCTCCTCCTTTTTCGACCACCCAGACACTGCCGCCGCCCCATCTCCCCACTCGCGCACATCACACATATGCAGGAGATGATTATAGTCCTCCCTGTCTTACGGCCCTGCCTCCAGTTTTTTTAGTATCCACTGGAGACAGATCCTACAGATAGTTCAAGGCAGACAGAAGCTCTGTTCTATTGCTGCTTAAACCCTTCTCTTTAGCAGACTATTCAGCTTGAAATCAATTAATCTCAAGCCTGCCTGGTAAAAAGCCTGCAGGAGGGATTTTAGTTGAAACCGGCATTTTGGGTTTTTTCCAAGAAAATGCGCAGCTGAGAATTCCGTTTTAGGTGTTATGAGGAGCTAAATAGAATACTGATCCATTGCACGGTCTGTCTCATGAGATAAAAAGAAACCCCCTAAAAAGACTTTTTTTTCCCCCCTTTACTTTTGAAGATGCATATAATGAATGTGCACACATATGTCTGTCTGCTTGACAGTCTGTGTTTCTGCTTGTTTGTTTGTGCCTTTGTGTGAGCAGTGCTATGACTGGGACTGAGTGTCGTCCTCAGCGGAGCAGTTGAACCTCCTGAGATGTGGCTCTGGGGTTTCCTGTGCTCCCTTGCTTTGCCATGCTCTTTAATGACAATATGGTGGCCCAGGCAGTGGCAGCTCCTCTGAGAAAAGGGGTTGGCGAGTAGGGGGGGGCAAGGGCTGATTAGCAAAGAAGCCAAAGATGTTTACCAGGCTTTACTGCTCGCTGTTTTAACCCCTATCAGGCACTCCATGGAGATTAGGCTTTCATTTTGACTCCAGCAGCCCAAATGCAGCTTATCTTAGCTTAGCTTTCATCACGTTCACTGATTCCTGATCTGATATGAGACGGTCTCACTTTTACTCTGTTTGTTAATGCAGTTTTTTGTTTTATGACCATTAAATCTAAATTAATGTTGCAGGGTGACCAATGCTCCAAACCACAGTCCCTCTCCATACCATGCACCAGGCTCCTAAGGAGTCCTGGGATGTTGTGGCCTGGATTTTAAAATGTTTTAGTGGGTTTATGAAAAGGGTTTTAGTCTTTAATATGGTTGGCAGCTTGCCTTTGGTCCCGCACTGATTCTGGTGATGATAACTAAAGTAAATGCTTGTGTGTATGTATATGTGTGTGTGTGTGTGTGTCTGTGTGTGTGTGTGTGTGTGTGTGTGTATGCATGTGTGGCTGTGTGTGTGTTTGTATGTTCTTGTGAATGTTACAACCAGAAAGCTCTTGACGTGAAGTAGATGTTAATCCTCCCTCTAACTAAGCTGCCAGCTCTTGGGTATAATTTGAACCCATCCAATCTAAATCTCACCGTGCCTCTTCAGTAAGTGGTAGGTTGCGGACTGCAGTTTCCGTCTGTGCGTGGCAGCTTTTCTCTGATGACATGATGCGTTGACCCTCCCTCTTGTGTTCCATGCATCGGGCCGCTGGTTGTACAGTCGCGTAATCCGGAAATGAGTAAGTGGCAGGGAGTGGGGATGTTCTCTTTAAAGCTTAGCTATGTGCCTAGCAATGATGAGAGGGTTCAGCGTGGGGATAAGAGAAGCTCGGCACATCCCTGTGGTCTTACTCCTGCCACAGCCACTTTTCAGGGACAGACAGAATGGGTGCTGGCAGACGAGGACGGGCCCCCTCCTGTCCCCGCTTCACACTAGTTCATCACGAATGACTCTCTATGGCAACACACACACACCTGTGGGAGTAATAACCACTGCCTGTATGACTGTTGTTATCGAGTTTAACAGAAAGCAAGACGAGCTACCTCTATACAGTGTATTTTATATCTCAGATATAGATGCAAATATATACTTTATGGAGCTTAATTTACTTTGAGCTATTTTTATTATTAAAATCCAACCAAAACACTGAAAGCAGTAACATCTACCTTGGGAGATTTGTTTACTGTGTGAGGTGATGCTGCAGATTGGTTCCATCTATAATAACCATAATCAAATCAATACCAGTAAATATGTCTCTTGAGCTGAGCAGGCTTGACGTTAACGACTGAACTGTTGAGATGTAGCAGTACTCTGGAAAAGGGGAATAGATGATTTATTTGCTGAGGAAACCGCTGTCGCAGCAGCCCTGCTCACAGCCCTCTCCCTGGTGCCCAGTGGGCCAATTAGACCAGCCTCTAATCCAAGGTACAACACCTAACTATGCCACCAGAGAGTATACGCACACACAACACAGACCGGCTGCTGTCAAACACATTTCAGTCACAGATTCTCTCTCCCGCTTTCCATTTTTGCATTCTGATCAACCTCTCCTCCGTCTCGTTTTCACTTCCTGTCTCTCTCAGTACCTGATCCACTGTGGGCCCCATCGTGCAGTATGGCTGCATGGCCGTTGCCATACAGTTGCTGCCATGCTCAGGTGATTAGGCCTCATTATGAAGACATTTGTGCTACACTAATTAACGAGCCTGTTGTGTTGCCTCTCAACCTCTTCTCTCTTTCCCTCTCATGTCCCTGCTTCAATCGGGGCTGCGGTCTCACACCTGCTCCGCAGCCTGACGTTTGCCCTTGCACCGTAGCGTCTACCAGATTGTAGACTTCACACTGCGGCTCCACTCCCGCAACAAAGTGTTGACAGTTAATTTGACGTCACCTTCATCAAGAGCAGCAATAAATCAGAAATGCTGTGACAATCGCTGCAGACTGGCAGTGTGTCAAACACGGCTGCGTGAATGTTTGACACTGTTTTGATCATATTTTCATATGTATGCTTTCATCCCACACTGATTATGCAGCTCTGTGCACGTTTCTGACTAGACACTTAAAACGGACATTCAGTCAGTCACTCAAACAGTCAGGTTTAGCAGCTGTTAGAAAGGGACAGCCCTCTAATAACTGCACTGTCATGTACATAGAAAAAGAGGCCTCATCTTGTCCATTCAGCACCATTAAGCATGTGAATATTGCAAAGACGCTCAACAGACGGGTCTCCATGTTCCGTTGTTGCCACTGGCCTCCTCTTAGATGCAGCCCCATTAGCAACTGGTGTCAGGGCAAGGGCAAATCTGGGCGGGAATGGATGGTCTCCAGGGGAAAAGCGGGAGGCTGCATGGTGGCTGAGGACGAGGGGGATGGGTGTCATATTGCAAATCATCAAACAAAGCAATGAGATTACTGCCAGTAACTGGTTTTAATATCGGAGCTGAGATATTGCCAGAATCTCCACTGTGCCAACTTAAAAATGTCAAACATGATTTAAAAGGTTATTACACTGCCTTGTGGGGAAGAAAAGATCTTTTCTTCTTCTTTTCTGTCTTTTTTCAGCTGTTTGATTTTTATAATAAATCTCTCTATTTTCTCTCCGCTTCAGCCATCCTGTCTGGATTCTGACAAGTATACGGTTCGGTATAGTTTCTGAGAGAAATCAGCGGTGAGAAAAATACCAAAAATCAAAACATATTACACTCATCTCGTAAAAATCAATGTGCCAGCTGTTCCGTTCCAAAACAAGTCTTTCAGCTGGAAGTCTCTGGTAAAACTACACTCTATAATATCCCACATTGATCTCAATGTGGGGTCTGTGTTGTCTCATTTTGGCTCTTGTCATGATAGGAGCCTATTGTGTTCCTGTGTGATTGCTATGATCTAAACACACAGGGAGCCCCCGATCCTGTTGTCTCCCCCATGTTGTTGCCGGGGGAGCCTCTGTTGGAACAGGCCTTTCCAGGGGCAGGCCTTTGATACTTGCAGGAACCATTAGATGTCTCGTTCAAGCACATTAGTTCCAGTGTTGACGAGGGACGACTCAGGAGGACTGGGAAGGACCGGAGGGGACCGCGGTGGCCTTGTACCTTGATGTTAGACTTAGGAAACCTCAGTTGGAAAGGCTGCATTTGCAAAATCCTGAGCTTGGGTCAAAAGGCTGCACTTCCACTCCACTCCAATTCTTCATATCCACTGCTTGTCGTCCCTCTTGAGCATTATTTTTCCTCAAGCAATAGCTATAAGTCTGAGTAGCATGCATATGCAGTGATTTTTAAATCCCCTGCACCTGCTCTCTCCTCCCCACTGCTTCCACATATCTTGGCCCCTCAGGGGAAGAACAGAACTGATATTCTTGCCACCCCTATCCACCCTCACCCTCCCACCCATCACCACCACCCACCATCTCCTTCTCCTCACTCATTCCCCTCCTGCTGGAATGCCAGCATGATGCGATATGTTTGACAAAGTACAAAAAAAAAAAAGGAAAGGAAAGGAAAGGAAAAAAATAGATGCATTGCAATGCAACCTGCTGAACTGGAATGATATATATGCATCAGAAATTACTCTTTAAAGTCATATAATGCTGTGATATGCTAATGATTACCTGAGCCACTCTGAATAAGCTCTTATTTTAACACCTGCATTCGGTGATCATTGTGTCTTGGCACCTGTACCAGACTGGTGTGATGAAGCCTTTGTTTCAAGCTTGAATTAACTTCATCCTCTTAATGGAGAATTACATGGTACAGAGACGCTTTGGACCCCCGGAGAGAGAAGTGTATGCGTCTATGAGTTGAGCCAGCAGGCTTTGCACTGCACATTCTGCTCCTTTTTGTCTCTGATCAGCAGGTTTGTGGTGTGGCATGTTAAAGTGGCGTGTGCTCATTTTCAAATTTGTTTGCTTCATAAATCATTGGCTTTCTTCGTTGTACACTGAGAGGGAAAACGGGCAGGGAGTGAAAAAGCGCTCTTTAAGCACCCCCAGCTGCTCATCTGTCCTACACTTGGGATCCTCCTCATACACAAGTGAAGACTTAAGCAGTGCAAATTGAAGCAATCCATCAAAACAGGGAACACTTTGTTTAATCTTCTACTGTCAGATATTTAATGGCTCTGTTATTGCATGTATGGAACTGCAACATATAGGCTTACTGTTCTCAGTAATTTAAGAGTTAGAGATGTGACTACCGATATGGAGGGGCATGTTATGTATATGCATAGACTGGGTGACTAACAGAGCGCCGTTTGTTGTGGGAGGTGCGTTAAAGGGAATAGAAGAGCGCTGCAGAGAGCATAGTAGCAAAGTGAGTTAGACAAGAATCAAAGAGAATACAGGAGAAAGAGAGTATGCAGAGAAGTGGAAAAAAGTACAGGAATAATAAAACAGTCTCTCTGGCAGGCAGCCAGGCAGAGTGTGAGGGCAGGGTTCAGATAAAAAGAAGAATAGGAGCATTGGAAGTCAGCCAGTCAGATTTCACAGTTTTTTCACTCCCCTTCTCCTCCCCCCATTTATTGTCAGTGCCAAGATCTTTTGCCAGAAAGTAATGGAAACTCCCTTGTAGCTAGCGTTCCAGTAGTTGAGTAGAAGAGAGTTTGTTGAAAGACTATTTTGATTACCGTTGTCTTACATGTACTGCGTGTATGGATAGAATACAGATCTGCTCTGTATCTGACACCATTTGAAAAAACCGTATTGTGTTTTATGTGTAAGTGGCACTCTACCTGTCTGCTGCTGTCCTCGCCGACGCCATCTCATCCCATCACTCCTTGAATCGACCAGATGGAATTCCAGCAATGTTTTCTTAACAATTAGTCATAGATTTTTAACAACAAACTTTTTTGTTCAAATTTGTTTTATTTCAGTTTGTTTCTGGGAATATGGATGGGATAGAGAGATCGGATCCGTGGACAAGTAAGAGTAGCCTGGGCAGCTACCATGTGTGAATGTGACATAGTGAAAACAAAGCAAAGAGGTGCTGAAAAGACCATCATACTCTGTTGACCTTTCCTGCATGAAGAAAGGATTGAAAAAAAATGTGGCCTGCATCCTAAAACAAACCATGACAGAACAGAAGATGCATGGTGCAGATACTGAAACCTGCTTGTGCAGGTGACATAATGCCCCACAATGACACTTATTAAACCGTAACAAGCTTGCCCTTGGCACCCCATCTTTGGCCCTGCAGCCCCCGCCTCCCCTCAGAGCCCAGAGGTTTGTCAGCACACCGAGAAGAAAATGCTGACATTGTGGGCTGCTGCTGTTCCTCGTTATTGCAACCCACATCTCCGAGCTGTCAGGGGCTAGCTGGTGGTGACGTGGGGAAATTGGACTGACTTCTTTCTGGAGGGCATTTCCCCCCCTGCTGTGTCCTGACCTGAAATTCAAGAGAATGGCAACTAGTCACTGGACCATCACCTGCTTGTAGTACTTGGAGAAACAATGGCAATTGTACCTTAACTAAAGACGGCAGTAGCCAGTTTGGATTTCAAAGTTTATTTAAGAACAGAAGCGGATGTCTTCGCTTTTTTTCCCTCAGCCCCCTCTCTTTCAGCTGAAGTGAGAGGCGTCATGAGAGAGCGGGATCTTTCGCAGAACTCACCAGTGGAGAGAATTTATCTGCGATTAGTAGAAGATTGGATAAATTAATCCTTTGGAGCTACTTAAAGGCTTCTCAGTCCATTCTCCTAGGGGGGACAGAGGCCCGTGTGGCCGGCTCATATCCAAATATCCACACGTACACACACGTGCACACGCTCACAAACACCAATCCAAAAAGAAATACAAAAATAAAAAAAGGTTCAGTCATTAAACAAGACTTCACAATGATGCAAATGTATTCAGATAATTTGTGTTCACACATATGCACACACTGGAACACACACACACTGATGCTCTACCCACAAAATCCCTTCTCCACCACCTGCTAACCCACATCCATAATGTTTTCCTCTCCCCTGCAGCTCATCAGGGATTAGGGAAATTGCCTGGAATGAAAGAAATATGTTCTTTGATGGCCCCTTTTCATGCGAATGGTGGCACAAGATGCAGCTGGAGGTTCTTTTGGAGCCAAGGAAAAGGGTTCAGCTGTAGAAAACCAAATCCAGTGAATGACATGATGTTGTGGCCCATTTTCTCACTAGATTTAACAGTTTTGCTCGTGCTCTTAACATTTTAGGAGGGAAACATTATGGATCAGACATCAGTTGTGTGCAGGTGAAGTTCATCATGTTTGTCATATTCCCTGCATTCCCTCTGAAAATGAGTCAGGAAATCCTGTAACTCCAGCACTGCCCTTCCCTAATCTAATTGGCCCTCCAGCTTGCAGAACTGCTGGAACACTTTGCTGTGGTGTTACATGATGCTGCTTTAGTTCCAAAAAGTGCACATGGCTTCTCCCTCATTTGTACCACATGTAGGCACCACAGCTCATGCTGCATAACCACCTGGATGCCAGCAGCCTGATGGTGAGGGTAGAGGTAATGAACCCCTGTGCATGCGTGGGTGGGGCTGTAAGGGCAGACGAGCGGGTTGTGGTCTATAATTGTGCCCAGTGTGACTGCATGTTGAGGGTTTCAATTGGCCCATCTCTGCTTGATGGTCTGCAAATGTTGTACATCCTTTTGGGGGCGCTGGGGGCCGGGGAGGTAATTGAAGGGTTTTAGCAAGGACTGCCATTGTACCACACAAGTTCAGGTTTATCACCACAGGAAGGCAACACATAGGATCTTTTGGGATAGAGTGTGAGGAACATTTGAGTACCCAAACCTCACCACTTCCTGGGAAGGAGGATAATTATTCAAGGTCGTTTTTCTCTTCTGCCAGTGTAACATGAAGTATGTGGTGATGTGTGTTGATTTACATCACACTCTATGGCCAGTTTAGCAATATTATTGCTGTAGTGAGACAGTTAAAGATTTGAAGGTGAGAAGATCTAATCAGTTTAATTGTCAAGGAGAGATGTATGCAGCTATGAGTCATTTTAATGCCCCCACTCTTCATTTGGCTGCCTTTCCACCAGTCAATGGCGGTGCACAGCATGCATCAATCTATTAACAATGTATACATATTGACTGGCTGTGCAGTAATGTTTATTCCTGCAATTATTTGTACCTACTCTCATCCTTATGCATTTCCTCACCTATGACCTTTACACAGCCGCAGGCTTTTAAGGAGTGTTGTTATGATAAAGAGATGGAGGAAAGCATGCAGACTTTGACAGTATTCAGACCAGCATAAATACTGAAATGAAACTGATTTATTAACTAAAATATTCATGTTTACACTAACAAGGGCCCTCACATTATTACCTTTTACATCTGTGTAGCTCTGTATATGGACACGTCAGGAAATATAATGTTGTCTGCTTTTTTGGTTTTATCATCAACCAAAATCATTATTAATTTCTTTTATTCTAAGTAGTTCTTTTCTCTGTGTCTGTCTATCCCTCTCTGTGTCTTCAGCTGAAGGACAAATATCCAGTTTTTGTGTGTCTTTCAGTAGACTCTACTTGGATGTTTGCTTTGTTTTAACCGCAGCAGAGAGGCTTTGATCATTTAGAGATGGACTTTGCTTTTTTTAGGACATGTATTTCAAGTGTGTGCTAATGATCACCGCAGAGCCAGATGTACACAGCAGATACTAAACAGTACCAGAGGGGCAGAGATAGTAGGGTGAATCATTCAGAATATATTGTGTATGCATACATTTGTGTGCTTGTTGGCTTGTTTCTTCTTGTAAAAAAATTATACTGTTAGTTGGAGTGCAATGTGGCCTGAAGTTTCCACAATCCCAGTGCAAAGGAGTGTGGCCAGTTTGTTGCCCCAGTGAAATGAAGGGTGGAAAGGAGGGGAAGAAGGCTGGATTTAAAATGGACTCCTCCAACCCAGGGTTTGGTCCAAGAACCACAACCAGGCCAGAGCTACTCCTCTGCGGTCATGTAGCGTCCTGGCAAAGGGGGACAGCACAAAAATAACAGCAAAGAAAAAGGGAAGTCATTACGGGGCTGGGTTAGTGCTCACATTGAATTATTATAATGGTGTCCAAAATAAACATGCACACCACAGCTTGTTGGTTATATGAGAAAAGAGGGAAAATGATCAAGAGTTGGCAAGAGGTCCCTAAATTTCTTGATATGATTTTCGAGTCTCGAATATAGAAAAAGGAAGTGTGAAAAAGAGCTATTCAAGGACTCTCCTGAATGGATTTCCAAGAACATCAGTGAAGAAATACATGAACATTTCGCCAAAGTAGCATTGTCCAGTTTTTTAGCATCATAGTCGTAGTTTGACCTCCTAATAGTCTTTCCTTCAGTCAGAAAATTGTTACGAATAGACACAGCAACGCTCACACGCACATGTCCTCAAATAGCACATCAGCAACAGAGACTCTAAATCCACTACTCTCCCTACTGTGTTAATGGAGGGCTCATATCTTCTCAGTCCCACAGGAAAGTTGCGCTGTATACCTTCCCATTGTGAGGCTAATCTCTAGTTTATTGGCCAGAGAATTTCTCTCTAACCACAACAACTAACCCTTAGAAACACTCCCACAAACCGCACAGGGTCATATCTCAAGCAATTAAATGAGCTCAGCCCAACATATAAGCTGCTGCATCCAGGCATCAGGAAGCAGAGAGGCAGTACTTTCATGGGGTCCTAAGATGGTGACTGCCCTGGGGGCTATTGGAATTGATTGGATATCCTTACTTAGGAATGACCGAGCTTCTCTAAGCGCTTAGCATGCTGACCTAAGATAGATGAGGCTATTGTCCTCTTGGCAATTTCCCCACAAATCCACTTCTCTGCGGCACTAGACTTCAGTCCACTTCAGTCTTGTTCACTTTAGTTGTCGGTGCTTCAAGACAGACCAGATAAATGAAGTGACCCAGGGGTGGTACCTCTCCTCTCTTGTCTTTCTACCCATCTCTCTTTTGAAGAGCAATAATTTCCACCCCAGGGTCACAGGGCTGTGAAGGTGAAATAGCTTTGTGGTAACTGAATAATGCAAGATGCAGTCAAAAACTTCGGAGACTGTCCCTGTTGCACCTGAACAGAGCACTGTGCAGTGACATCCATGTAGCATGTGACTACAACCTATGACTTTAGTAAGTAAGTATTCCAGGTTTGATCCCTTAATTATCATCAGGGCCTGAGTTACATGCATTTCTGTGACTGCTGCTACTTGCAAATTTGCAGTTTCATCATGGACCAAAACCTCAGGTCTACATTTATGAACCAGAGACAAATCTTCACTTTGTGGAATGAAAAGAAGTGGCATGGAGCCAAGTGGGGGGTGGAATGTGACAGTGTGATGTTGCATCTCAGTTGCCATAGCAGACAGTTCAAATGACTTTCTCAGCTTACCTGATAAATATCTTGTGAATAAACTGTATTTAATCTTTCATACACTAGTTTGTTTAATCATACTTTTTCCATTTGTATTAAAAATGTTTCTCAATGAGTTGGTTTGTACTTTTAAGTGACTGTGACCCTTTAAACACTTTCTTAAAGCAACATTTTAGATCATGAAGAAAGCTGATAAACTATGAGATTTTTTTTAAAAATGAAATGGCTTTTGTTGTAAATAACTAACTCTGTGCTCTTTTTTTTGCATTGTCTAAAATTACATATAAGTCGGTGTTATTTGATGGATCAAGTTATCAATAATAAGGTAAAGAATAAAGTATAATTGGTCATCAATGCGTCACATTCAGTTTTGCCCTGGGGATTTACGTGTAATGCTTTCACGTGAGAAATATATCCTCAACCATTATCTGTGACGTTTTTAGGCCATTGGCAGTTTTTTTTTTTCATTGAAAAAGCTTAATGCAAATCTGCCCCTTACTTCTCCCCCCTTTTTGTGTGTCCATCATGTGTTCAACTCTACACCCAAGAAGAAACCCAATCCACAGTTGTAATGATGGATAATTATGTAGTTAAGTATCCACATGTTGATCTTTGAGTCAGTGGAAAATGACACAGATATCCAGAAGTTTATCCCTTACTTTATCTCACCAAATGTGTCACAGGTTACTTTCACCCAGGCTGGAAAAAGCTCCTGTGCAGTGCAAGCATTATCCATATAAAAATCCCTCCTGTCTGTAGGCATTAAAATGTAATTGCCACAAATGTATGCTGAAAGTGTGCATGATATCTTTGACAACCATAAAATATGTAATAAACAGCCATTTTGCGGTGGGCCAAAGGCACTATACCCAGCTTATTACTGGGTTTGGTAAAAAATTGCAAAGCCAGACTATCACACCACAGACACACAGCACCTTTCAGCCTCATATCCCAATGTATACCCCCATCGCCTTTAGCCTGCAAGTGGATGTCAGTTCACGGGAATTTAAATTGTTTTTCTTGGCCTCAGACAATGGAATGATAATGGATAATGGTGATCCGCCAGGCATAAAGAGGGAGAAGAGAAAGAAAATGGTCAAGGTTGGGAGAGTAAATTTCCTGGGGTCAGAGGTCTAGGGATTAGCAGATGTCAGGAGGAGAGCTGGGAGGATGGGGTGATGCAGGGGTGGAGGGGAGAAGAGGTAGAGGGCATGTAGAAGTGGGGATAGGGAATATGATAGTGGTCTCAGGCTGGGTTCTAACAGTAACCCCAGGTCACAATAAGTTCCTCTAAGACCTATGGGAAATGCAAGGTTTGCTTCGCTTCTGTTCCAACTGAAGATTGTCTTTTGTTTGCTTCTAACTAACCAGTTGTTTTTCTCTCTTTTTCATGTCTGCTCCTGAAAATCCTTTTACCTTCTGCTGTGTTCCTCTAAACAACCGTCCTCCATAGGTAAGTAAAATGTCAGCACACTAAAGATAAACATATTCACTCACAGTATTTGAGGCACATGCGGAAACTTTGTTGATATGCAGCACAGAAAGAACCTTAAAGAAACTGAAGTGTTGATAGAGATACAGAGATCATGACAGCTAGCAGAAGACTAAGAGGAGTCAATCACTTGGTTTAGAACTAATTCCTTTAACAGGATTTTCAACATATGTTTTCATGCCCCCCAAATTACACACTCAAACAAGGATCCTACCCAATCCTCCCAGGCTGAGCAGTTAATATTTGTTCTGAGGACCCGTCTGTGTGTGTTTAAGCCCAGCTGGGATCCTGGTGAGTGCAGAGGGAGCAAGAGAATGGGACACTGAAGAGAAAATAAGATCTAGAAAATCAGCTTAATTGGTTTAAATTAAAACAGCACAGAAGAAGTTGGAGCGGATGTGGACTGAGGTATTTTGGAACCGTGCACTTGTACAAATACAGTACATGTGCATGTGTGGGAGGGCACCGCAGCAAGTCACTAGTCTTGCCTCAATTCCCTCGTCCGGGTTTTGCTTGGCACCAGATGGGCTCCCTTAGTGAGGAGCAGCTGAGGAGCTCGATGAGCCCCGGCAAGGCCCTGTGTGGAGATGTGAAGAGGCCCCGCCCTCTGTATATGCAGACCCATCGGGGAGGGGGGTTTGAGGTATACAGGACTTGTGAGGGCTGTTAAACTTACATCTACAGTTGTCCTCCCACCCTCCACAGCTGGTTTAGCCTATGTCTGTGGTCACAAAGAGGCCAAAATTAGGGTCAACAACCTCTCCCCAGCCATAAAACATACATCACTCCCTCAGAGGAAGAACGTCCACTGCTCTATTTCTTTCTGTCATTATTCCTCACACAATCTCTGCTGATGCTCCCTCTCCACACAATTATTTTGGGTTCAGGGAAACCGTCTTTCCCCTTAATGTATTGCTCTTTTTGTGGCTTTCTTCCACCTGTGTGATTTCACTCCCACTTTTTTCGCAGGGAGGCAAATAAAGGTCTCCTCAGTCTGCTCCGCATGTTGTGTATCACTCTCCTAGCTGTATCTGCTTCAAACAACATTCCTCCTGGCTCGCCGTTATCTCCCCAGGGTTACTGTCAGGGGGAGAGGGAGGCGATCCAGACAGACTCCATCTTGTTGGACCACAGTCCAGATAGCAGCTAGTGAGGGCCACCTTTGTTACGATGACCTTCTGTATCAGACAGGGAGAGACACCTAGAGCATGCAAAGCCTCAGATAAAAAAATAATGACGGAAAGGGTAGTGCAGTGTTTTATAGTGTGAACCAAGACAGTAGCAGGAACTCTTTGTGTCTGTTGCAATCCTGCTTGTCCACTGATTTACCTTGCATACGTTAAATTTAATAATACAAAAGTGAAATAAGGCATTTTTTCCAGAGCAGGTGGCTCCAGTCACCAGGCAGCATTTCAGCATATAATAAGTGTCTCAGCCCAGGAAAAACTATGCTGGTAGTTTGCTGATAAGGCAGCATTCTGGTAGTGAAGTTGTTGAGTCAGGAAAAGTTTCTTTCTACCAAAGTCCAAGTTCAAACCAAGTTGACAGGCCGGCAAGGGTTTAAAACACTAAATCAATGTCAGTTTTGAAAAATGCTTGTTGAACCTACACACTTGTCTAAGTTGTGGAAAACATACAGTAATTTTAGCACTAAAAAAAGACAAGAAAACAATGAAACCAATAAAAAAAAACACAAAGCACATGTCAGACAATGTTTTTGTCTGCACAATGAAAAAGAGGCTTTATGTCATTTGGTTTTATTTTTACTCCTCTCCAGGGGCACTTGATGACATAACCAGAGTGAGTGAGAAAGAGAGAGGAAATGACCATCCATAAACATGGCATGTTTCATCTGCTCTGTTGTGATTATTGGAGAAGGCAGAGGAGGTTGTCTGTAGAACATCTTTAATGGCCATCTCCTCTTTTTCTGTGACTGTCTGGACAGGCTGACAGCTCGTATCTCAGCGAGGCTGTCCAAGTCTGCCAGCAGGGATTCTCCCTGCCTGAATCTAAAGATTTAGATTTGTCTCTGCTCTGTTTGTGTGTGTGTGTGTGTGTGTGTGTTTGTGTGTTGCTGTGAATGTCTGTATTTGAGTAGGTTGGCCTCTGCATTCTGCATGCAGAACTGGGAAACATTCTTGTCCAAAGACTTTTACATGTGAACACATGATTATGGAATATATATATGTATAGTGTATATGATATCTTTGAAATGCGTCAGCCTGGAGTCTTAGCTGTGTGGTTATCTGTTCATAAATCTTGACTGGGAACCTGGGGCAATCAGGAGTCATTCTGTACAAACAGTGAGTAAAGCAACAGCTCTGGTGTGAAATCACAACTCACTGTAATGCTTGTTTAGACTGGCAGACGTGCACACTCAGTACTTAAATTACACTGCAGGTATTCAAATTGGAAAATTAGTTCTGACTTGATGTGTGAATCAGTGAATCAAGGGCAACGTGGAGAGAAGGTAGTAGTCCTCCACCAATCAAAACTATCCGTGCAACTGCTATTGTTTGTTATGTTATAATACATAAATGGTCATTTATATTATCAAGTCTGCATTAAATATATATATATATATATGTTTGCAAACCAATACAATAACTAATTCTTAATGCATTAGTTGATCTTGATCTTGAGTGTGTATCTGTGATATTTTCTTATCATGCGTTGTTTTTATGCAGCACACAAGAAGGAAAGAGAGATATTGATTGTCAGGCTTCCCATTGACCTTGTTCTCTTTTCCATTTCTTCTCTGTGTTACATTCTCCCACTCTTCAATGCTTGAAAAGTTTCTTTCTCGGATGACATGCGGCAGCTCAACCATACACTGTACTTGTTTGTCATCTCTGTCAGGCCAGCTTTCAGTGTCGGAATAAACCCTAAAACTTTCTCAAAGTAGTTTTGAATTCCCAGGTTAACACCGCTTGTGTTTCCTCTGGCTTTGATTCTTCATCCCTCTCTTACTCAGCGGATGGAGAGGGCAGGAGAGGGTATAGGACTTAGACAGCTTTTATCTCCCCAGCCAAGCTGCAGTGGAACTCTGAACTGCCTGCTTGCTAACCCTGTCAGTACCAGACAGAGGACTCTGGTGGAATGAGACCTGGGGATGACTTGTGTGTCACTCTTGGCTTATATCCTTTCCCTTCACTGCCTGAAAGCCACAGGCTTAGTGAGAAGGCAAGCTGAAACACACAGTGTGGGGAGTAACATTCCTGACATTGTTTCTTGAGCCAGTCAGCGGTAATTGTTTATTTGAATATTCCGGTGCAAGACAGCTTCCCTATGTCAGTTGCTCAGAAAACAAATTACGATAAGCAGCGCTGTTGAGAGAAATCCGGTGATGAATGGAGCTGAAAGTCCCCATGTGCAGAACTTGGCAGAAAATCCTGCAGTTCATAGAACAGACTTGCACAGGGCTGTTTTTTTTCTCTCTCTCTCTCTCTCTCCCTTACAGTATGGGGACATGCAACTGTGCCCTGGCTCCAGGATTTAACCTAATCTTCTTACTGACTCTACACACTTCCATGTTCTGTTTACAGAGTTTAACCTGCAGGCTGAGGAGAGCACACAAAGTGGAATCAGCAAAGTAGTCCGAATAAACAGTGCAGACCTTGGATTGCCATATTTCCGTAATAGTTAACTACATTAGAAGTTCTCCCATGGTCTTTTCTTTGCCCTGATGGTCATGTCCACATAGAATGTCAGTGTCTGGCAGTGAACACATCAAAGACTGTTTACCCATCAAACAGTCTGTGCAGAGTGGGAGATGTTTATTTGGCCCTGGGCTCTCATTGAGCTAATAGGCAGGGCTTCACTGTTGATGAATTGTCAAAAAGAAAGTGCCACATTCCTCCTCTGATGGCACTTTGAGACTGTTATTGCTTTTTATTGCTTTCCTCCCTTAATGAGTGGAGGGGAGCCTAATTACCAGCAGAGGCCATCAGGTTTCATCTCCGTAACACATTTCAACCGGCGAGTATTATTATTGTTCATTAGGTTAGAGCCAGAATCTGTGTAGCTAATGAGAAAGCAGAACAGCTAAGAACCCTCATGTACCAACAAGACCCCAATTCAATTAATTATAACATATTACCTAATAATGCCTTGAGAGAGAGGGGCAATCATCACTTCTTATTTTATTTTTTTTCTGCTTCCTTTAAAGAAACATCACAGTAAGTTGCATTACGAGGTGTGTTTGTTTAAACGTCAACTCTCAGAAGGAGTTGAGTTCAGTGGAGGACTGTTGAAAGAGATCTCTTTGTGTTTGTTGGCAATGAAAGGAGATTGGGGCTGGAGGAGGCCTGCCAGCACTGCTGTTTAAGTACACACAGTGTTATTGGGTTACTCAAGCAGAGGTGGGAGCAGACCCGGTGGGCCCAGATTAGCGTGGGGGGGCAGAGAGCGGACAGCTGGGTGTTTCTGGTGGCACAGGATGGGGCTAGGCATGCGTTCGTGTGCCCGAGAGGGAAAACATGGAAGAAGATAGAAGGAGAGAGATAGAAAAATAAAATAGGGAGCATGCACAGGCGCCTTGATAGCCGCAGTTCAACCATTTTCTCCGCCACATTTACTCCTTCTCCTTTCGGGGCCATTTCTCGTTTACAGCCTGTGGTTTAAACAAGAAACTACTTCCCTTGGTGTGAGAGGGCTTTAGGTGAAAAACAGAGGCTATCACCTCCATCTCCATCCCCAGTGACTCACCTCATCTTCTAGTCTACCAGTCCCGAGCTCACAAAGGTCTAATTAGCTCACCGGCACAGAACGCAGGCAGAGTAATTGCCCTGAGTGTGAAAATTCAGCCCGTAGCAACCTGGCTTGTGTACACATGAGGCTGCTCAAATAACGTGGTGCAGTGGCAGGCTGCCACCACAATCTTCTCTCCTTTATTTATTCACTTACTCAGTCACTTAGCCTTTCTTGTCATCCTCGCTCTGACTCCTAATCAGATTTACCACACTGTTAGGACTGTTTCAGTCTTTATTTTGTTCTCAGTGGCTTCACTGCTTTTTTATTTGGATCTGTCAGTCTTTCATGGCTTATTTTTTCCTTCTATCTTGTGGTCATAAGTTTGTTTTTTTTAGCATTTCCTTCTAGTTACCCTGACAATTAGTGGTGTAATTTGGGTTATGAATTCAGCTGTCTTTGATCCATTAGATCCTTGAGGATTTTTTTTCAGCTAATTGCTGTATTCTCTTTGGAAAGACCAGGGGTTGACTCAGTGATCACTGACCCTGGGGCTGTCAGTCCTTTCAGAAAGACTCAGAAACTGAAATCCTGTTTCTGGCTGGCGTGGGCTCACACATTCTGTAAATAGTAGCAGGTACGTTAAATAACTTAGCGCTAAAATGATTAAAATGCAGTTATATTTATAAACTGTTTAGTGGTTTTGAGTGTATTTAACACGCTTCAGGGTTATGGTACTTACTTACCAAACAAGATGCCAAAAACCTGTATGCTTTAAAAAATCCTGTTTGAGTTGTGTGTTGCAAATACAAAAAACACAAACACATGGAGAGATTTCACAGTGTAACAGGAAAATAAGTCTTTTTTTGAAATAAATGGAGAGACTATTCACTCCCCCTGAGACAACAGTATTTAGTAATGTCACCTAGGGCAAGCGGGGAGGGGGTCAGAAGCCGGGGGGGTGAAAATGGAGCCATCTAACCTTCACCATCCTTCATTCTGATGGCTGGTTTAAGGGAGGAAGGAGGCAGCAAAAAAAAAAAAAGGGAGCTGGATCGGAGAGGAGCACGGGGAGACTCAGACCAGGCTTCCCGCTATGATGGATAGAGGATGTTTAAAGAGAAAAGAGCAGTTAATGCTGGTGAGACTGCAGAGCAAAGGAATAAAAGAAGGAAGACTGAATGACATGATTCATCACTAGGGAAAAGGTATTAGTCTGATTGAAGGACCAGCAAAGAGAGTAAAAAGAGAGGGAGGGATGGTCGGTGGGGGGATGGGGGGGGGGCAGAGGCAGTGGCATAATCTCTGAGGTGTAAAGGTGAAGATTTGGTAAAAGAAGGAATTAATGCCGGCTGGCAGATGGAGCGTATTCCAGGGAATGTTAAATAATCATGCTGAGTCTAAAGAGAACGGGGAGGAACGGGTATTGTTTTGTCTTATCCCGTGCCTTCAAAGTGCCATTTTTTTCCTGCTGTCTGTCTAGTGGTGGGTCGTGGGTGTTAGGGGGATTATGAGTTTTGCCAGGCAGACCAGGGTTAAGATGAATGGTTGTCCTTTTGGATCCAATATGGTCATTACCATTCCCGCATGGTGCCGCCAGATAAAGCTCCCAAAGCCTTTTTGATTCACATGGGTTTGTTGTCAGTCTCATTTTTCTTTTGTTTCTTTGTCTTCTCAGTTAACGCAGTACTATTTTATACCTCCTGGAGCAGAGTGAAGCCCTGTTTGTTATGTCTGCATACATCATTTCTCAGTCTTGTACAATAGCTATAAATTAAACATTAGTAGTTTGCATTTAAACTGCATAGAAATGGAGAAAGAAAAGCAAAAATAAAATCAGCACTATGTTTTTTTTTTCTATTTGAGATTAATAAAATTATTGGCCGACTGTAACTGCAACTGTAACTCCTGATTGGCCTTTGTGAGTATATTTCATTGAGTGACTGGTGACTGAGACTTGTGTCAGTAGGTTAAAAATAAATAGGTTTAACTGTATATTTTGGCCCTAATTACTTTTGGCTTTCTAAAGACAGTTGTTTTCAAAAAGGAAAGTATTCATCAGCTTTGTCATGGGTTGCATACTAGGCTTTTTTTTTCTTGATTTATTGACATAGACAGTCCTTGGCCAACCATTATTTTTGTCTATAGTGAGACACAACAATAAATGTGTTTCCATCTGTTGCCTTGGTAGCAAATAACAGGGTTTAAAACCATTTCTCACATGGATTCCCTTAATGGCTATCTCTGTCTCATTCTTCTCCAATCAGAGGCAAGTGTGATTAGCCATGTCAGTCACTGGTGAAAGCCCGTCGCACACAGTGGCACTGCAGTTTTCTGTCTGAATAGACTTAGGAGGAAGCTCTTCAGTGGCAGCCCGGACACTGGAGCCATTCATATTCACATCCTCTGTTGTAGTGTCACTTCAGTATTGTGGCTTGGGGAAATATGTTGACATTCCTCTCCACAGGATTAATGTAAGTCTTTGTGCTGTCCATTAGGGCTGAGCTGCACATTATTCTCAGCAAATAATAATACACCAAGGCTGGCTACATGATTATCTTGGATGGAAAATGGGCTTTAACTGACAAGGAGATGAAAAGTCACTGAGGTCTGGTCAGTTCATTGGTAAATGTAGCTGGTTTGGACCATTTCTGTTGAGCCTATGGCTGTGTGTACTTTTTGTGCATGTTATGTGGACAGCTAGTGGTAGTGATGGTGATCTGAGTATGCATGCATGTGTTCATTCATGCATGGTGATGCGTGCCTATGTATTTGTTCAGGTTGACAGTAAAGAAGTACATAGTTTATGAAGCACTTTGCCTTTTGCCCGTACACTATGCTTCTCCTTTGTGCCGCCCATGTTTGCTCAGTAGTGGACACAGGCCTCGGCTCAGAGCGTCTGTGGTGCTATGATTAAGTATTAATTCAGGCGTGTGATCGATTTCCCTCCAGCTGCTGCAAAAGAACTGAACACAGAGGGCAATGCTCAAATCCTGACTCGGATTAGTGTTCAACAAGAGATCTTTTTTTTCTCTTTTACTGTGGGCATAATGTACAATATTCACTACTGAACCAACCACTCAGGCCACGCACAAAGAACTGTCTGCACCTTCATGTCTATCAGCATCCTGTTTACCACTCCCTGTTTCTCCCCTTCCAAACACAAGTCTCAAGAAATGTTACTTCAACACAATGATTCGTTGTGTCTCCGTTCATCGGGGGGTCTGTAGTGCTCGGTTTTGATCCATTCAGCTCTCCCCCTGCAGATCACTTGATCTCTGACCCCCTGCTCAGGATAGATTGACACTCATGCCACTCAGGCAGTGGAGAGGCCTTCCCACCCCACCTCTAACCCCGCAGGTCACCAATTAGGCTGTGTGTCCGTCATCCAAATAGCCACCCAAGACCCCCCTTTTTCTGTAGATGATACCCCGCCACATGGAGGCCATATTGGTCCTGTCCATTTGTCTTCATAAGGGGTCTATCACAGTTGAGACCTCCATAGCCCCAGAGGGGCCCCTCTATCTCTGGTCATGTCTCACTCACTGCCTCTACATTTCCCAGAGAGGTCCATGCATATTCTCATCAGCTCTTACCTTGAGAAACACCTGATGGCAGGTACAATGGCAACCTATTAAGTCGAAACAGTTGCGTTTTCAGCATGGTAATGAAGAGGGGGAATGAGGTGCAGGTAGAGGACAGATAATGATGGCTTCGAAGGGGCCGTGGTGCACTGGAGCGTACAGTCAGGCTTTGCAGGCCAGTATGAGTATTTCCCTGGAATTGGAGGGTGAGAAACAAGACTGAAATGGCAGGCAGAGGCCAGTTAATGGGCCTGTCAACACAGCCAATCTCTCTTGAGTTTACTGTTTTAGTATCTTTTACTGTGTGTGCACGTGCAAGGGTTAGTATTTCTGACCATGCAAGCATACGTGTGTGTGTGTGTGTATACGGGTGTGTGAGGGCCTGCTCCCTCATCACTCAAGCTGAATGGACATCAGCCAGCAGTGAAATTAGACTGTCTCTCCCTCAGTGCTGGACTGTCACTGCTGAGATGGAAGGAGGGTGAGTGGTCTGGTCCCAAGGCACTTTTAGTGGAGGCCCATTTTGAAACGTTTAATGTTTGACACACACTGACACACTGTCAAAAGCACAATGACCTACAAACATTCATACTCTCCATCAAAAAGGTACGACAAAGACACAACTAGGGCCCACATACTCAAAGTCATGCGCCCATTAAATCAGGCAAGCAGTGCCTCTCTATTTTATCGAAACTCCTTTGTTTGGCACCAACTCAAAAACTAGCGGCTCGAATTCCAGTAAGCCAATCCGTTTAATTGCCTGACACAGTGGGGACAATACCTTTTGTTACGCAGATACAATGATTTTTGGAGTGAGGTTTCAGTCATATTCCTGAGCCAGGGGCAGACTCCATTCACTCCTCAAGGACTGTATAGCTTGTAAGTGAACAAAATACTCAAAAAGAGACTCCCTAATCTTGGTTTTGCATTAATTTTGACAAAAGCTTTGGATAAGCATCGATGTTTGTATGACCATTTGTGACTGCGGATTGCTACATCTTCAGCTTTCAGAGATGCAATTGTGGGGTTTTACATGCATGTACATGCATGTATATGTGTTGACACAAGAATGTTGAAGTTAATGTAAAGGCTGCCATCTCTCAAATCCAGTTTGTGATTATAAGGTTAGATAATTACTACAAGGATGCTCTCCATACTTTACTGTTTCTCACACTGTTGGAATCCCCACCACTCTTTATGGTCTAGACATCATATATTCAACTCACTCCTTTATTTCTTTCCCTCTTTTAAACCTACATATTTAACATTTATGCCAGTATTTTTTGAGGGAAGATTTTCTTTCCTCGTTCACGTCAGTGTGCATGGAAGTAGACAGGGGGCGCAGAAAGAGCTGCAGTCGCGCAGCATATTGTGACTTTATGGTGATATTGCTCATGCACTCCCTAAAGCATCTCTTTGTCTGACAGCTAAGTGGAGTGAGGTTACAGTCTCTTATTTTATCAGGCTTTTACCACTCCTCCGCTTCCCTCCATGTCCCATTACAGGTCATCCTACGGCATCTCCTGCCGCTGCGCTTAAATGTTTAAAAGCCTTTTCCCCTTCAGCTTTTCTGTTTGTTTACCTGTTTATTATGTTACCATGCCTCTCATTTATATAGTCTAGTGTAATGTTATTCTATCTCTCCTTTTTCTCTTTTTATATCTAACTTATTTTTTTTACTCTGTTTGTTTTCTGCGTTTAGAATAAGTGCCTTTCCGGGTGCTTTGCCCTGACATTTATACGAATCTACCATTGATCCCAGAACTCACACCAGACCAAATATGTCCACTGAGAACCGGAGAAAGCAACTTGTCCTCATATACTATATCTCTGTTAATTTATACAGTTATGGAATTTCTGGAGTCCCATTCCCAGCCTACCCTATGATCCTCTTGTTTACACAAGGTCTGGTTGTCCTTGCAGATTTAGCCAGTTTAATTTGCTGTTGCCTGTAAATGCTGTGTTGATTCATGGCTGGTAATTTAGCACGTGGCCACAAGGGGAGTGGACAGGCCCTGGTTACTGCTCATTAATAGTGGGGCTGCAGCAGAGAGAGTGAAAAGTCTTCTTGGCTCCATTGATTCACCATCTCTGTGCTGCATAATGATGCAGGCAGCCCTGTCTAATGCCCTAGTTCAACAACCTTAGTGGAAAGACAGAAGACTGCCTTGGCCTGACACAGATTACTGTCTCCACTCACAGTTCCCTACTCCAATGTCACCACCACTCTCCAGAGAGGGGCCTGCACTATGCAGGGTCCATGTTTTGGTCTCTTAAGTTTTCACCAGCTGTCAGTGAGTCTTAGTCATCTCAGAGTTCTGTGTTTGGACAGAGAGCTCGAGAACAAAGAGTTGTGGTTAGCAGGTGTCTCCAACAAGTACCATTTAATACCTCCAGTTTGTAATGTGGTGGTGGTACGTGTGTAGAGTGAGTCCTGATGAAGACTAATGGCTCATTAGCTTCCACTAAATCACTGTTGATGTCAAGTGAAAACAGTCATGACCCTCATGGCCCCTCCAGACACCCGGGGGCTCAGGCAGCTCAACCCTGAGGGGTTAAAGGTCAACTGAAACAGTTAACAGAGCAAGAGTCACACCTGACCTGACCTTGCTGCAACCTGAGAGACAAAGAATTAGCTGCCACTGACTGGCCAGCTCAGACCCTTACATATAGCCAAAGCACACACACACACTCATAAAAGGTAAAGAATGCTGGAATGCTTCAGTGATTCTGGAGATGCAGCTTATGTTGTGACTAAGATAGAGAGTGAGGGAAAGCTGTCATCTCACTGTCCCCCTGAGGTGTGGAGATTATCAGAATCTTTGCTATGGAAGCGACATTATCACACGTATAATGCATCATGCTAACTGTAAATATACTGTAACTGAAAAACCACAAAAAGATAAGCAATCGAATAATCTTTTATTTAACTCATTTCTGAGATAATGGTGTTGGTTTTTCTTGTAGCAGAAACTTTGACCAGTAAGCACGACCACAGATCAGTTCACAGATTAATGGCGGCTGAGAAACATATGCATGTGTTTGTTTTAGGGACCCCTTTCTTCTCTCACAAAGAGTCTGGTTCTGCCAGCCTTGATGCACCCCTGTGCACCAGCATGGTGGTGGGCCCATGCGTCTGGCTGGCCTATGTGTCAGAGCTGTTGAGGCCCTGTCTCCTCTCCAGGGAGTCTCCTTGCACTCGCTCACTTCATCCTCCTGCTGTTGCTGCCCTGTGGGACACTGTGAGGCGCACAGAGCCCAGATTGAGCCACTCTTGCTTGGCCCTGCTCCATTCCTCCAACAACGCTAATTACATCTCAAATGGTAATAGATGAGGCCTCGTTAGGAGCTCTCACTCCCTTGAAAGATTCACAAACATACATCAGAGGGGCCACTGATCGGTCTGAGCTTCCTCCTTCAAAGGCTGGACTTCACAGGGAGCTGGGGGCCCGATTCGCTAATTACTCCTGCAGTTCCACACTGATGCCCTGTGCACCGCCTGCACCAAGCAGACAGCTTTTCTCGCATCACCAGCGCTCCTCTCAGACAGGCCTACCCTCAAACCCAGGCAAAACTACACAGGCGTGTTAAATCTATAATTCAATGATCAAATTAGCTCTATGCCTATTTTTGTCTCGCTGTAAACCGGCTGCTAATGCGATGACAGTGCAGAAATCAGCTCTCTCCTAGTCACTGGCAGTTTTAACCTCAATTTGTGGAACTACTGCACATTAAAGAGGGAGAGAAAAGAAATATGATGTCATTATAGTTCTCGGAGAAAAAATGCTGACATTTCAACAAGTATGTCATTAGTGCTCCCCCTAACAAAATTAGCTTAATTAAGGCTAGCGTTTGTGATTAAATTAACTTACCACAAAGCATGTCATTTTCTGCACTCGGTATTAGAAATGTAATTTTATTCTGCAGAGATCCACTTAATGGGATGAAAATAGATCTAAAGTTGTGACTGTGTTCACTCAAGTGTGTCATCACTTCCTCTGATGTGGGTCGGTACGTAAATGTGAATTTCTGTGTGTGAATGCGTGAGTTTACTGTATCTTTGTACTTTGTATACTTGTTAATGTTATTTTCCTTTTTTTATGAAAAAAAATCATGTTTCATACTACTCGTTTGGATTTTTGTCTGTTACTTTTGCATGATTTTCACCTTTAGCCATCTTTACCTGTTGAAAGCCTCTGGGGCAAATTATGCATCTGCACCTCTGGCTGCTTAAGCCAATGTGCATATAAAATATTGACTAGTATATTCTTCTATTGCAGTCTTTATTGGTTTAGAGCTGTGGTTGGGCTCTCTTCATCGCTTAAGTGATTTCATTCCACAGAATCCCATTAAATTTCATTATCATTTGTGTTTGATTCGCTCACTGTTGTGAAGGAGAAGGAGTCAAAAAGAAAATTAGACCCTGCTCTAATTGTGGTGTGGTTTACAGTGGGCCTGTTTGCGTGTATCGATCTGCTGTGAGAAATAATAATAAAATGGAAGCAAAGTGATGCAGGGAAGGAAGAGGTGGCAAGCGAGCAGGGCTCGTTACTGAAGGAATGATGTATTGATCGCGTCTGACAGGGTGCTGTGGACCAATCAATCCTGATGGGCAAGAGGAGCCTGTTAGGAGATTCTCCTGGGTCGTCAGGGTCACTCAGACAACAAGCAATGGGAGAGAAATTAACTCATCAAGGAAAAAGGGATAGATTGAAAGATGGATGAATGCATGAATAATTAAGAGAACAAAAATGTTAAAGTTATTCTGAAAATTATATAGTAAATTATTTAATCATTTGTGTATGTTGCATCATAAGGATAAGGCATACAATGGAACCTTCCACTCTTGCCTTTTACCATATCGGTGTTGAAAAGAGAACATTCAAATGCAAAAAAAAAGCAAATTAAAAGAACCATGCAGTTTGTGCACATTTTCTCCTGTATGTTGTATATGTACATTGTAAACAGCCAGCTGCTTTCTGATTCTGTTACAGTACGAATGATTCAAAGTAAGACAGCATTTCAAAAGAGAATTGCTTTTATTGAGAATTAAGATAAATTATCCAAGTGTTAAGAAGAAACCTCTGTCGAACAGGTGAATAATTCTATAAAAATGAGAGAATAAAAAAGCAGAAAAGATGAGTAATGATGGTAAAGATACAGTATCATCCGTCTCAGCTGTCCAGCGTCTATCCAGGAAGCCTTCCTCCTTTCCCCTTGAGTACACTATAGCTGGCCTTGCCCAAGCTAATTGATAGCCTGTACGTTAATTTAAGTCAGACATGAGTGGCTGCTATTAATGAAGGTGGAATTTGCTGGCCTGACAGTGAAGTGAGGGCTCACGGGAGAGTGATCAACAGCTTGAGGCGCAGTCTAGAGGCAGATGCTGAAGTGGTGTAGAGGAGAGCAGCCATTACATTTCAAGAAGGCATTCACTGTGAACTCAGAATGAATTCATTTTCACAGTAAAATTACCTCTATAAATTGGTCTAGGACCCATTTTCAGCATGTAGAGAAGAAGCGCAAGCAAAGTTTTCCCCCCTCAATTGCTTGAAAAAAACTCATAGAGGATCATGATAAAATGAGCGAGAGGGGTCACTCTGTGGTGGCAGTCATAAGATTGGGTTTGTTTGTGCTTTATCCACTCAGATCGATCGGTCTGTCCACACTGGCAGGCCATTTGCATTTTGCTCCGATAATTGCTGGAATTAATAGCACAGACATTTACATTGTATTGTCAGCCGTGAAGTGATTATGTTAATCAGCAGATGAATTTGAAAAGGCAATTTTAAACTGCTTTTTTTTTTTTTTTTTTTTTTGGGGGAGAAAATTAGTAGATGGAAATAAAAGATGTAAGTGGGAGGGGAAAGAGGGGCCGGGAATTTTTTATTTTAATTTATGTTTTTTT
>JAQMCX010000055.1:1451056-1545986 GCA_029814765.1 Acanthurus leucopareius | reverse complement strand
AGCACACAAAATTACATTTTTTTTTAAGCCTTTATTTTATTATTTTAATAAGAATTTTAATTTTAAAAGGAAATTTTAAACTTTTTTTTTTTTTTTTTTTTTTTTTTTTTTTTGCTCTCTCAAATGAGTCGATCGACTTCAATCATCTAAGTGCTCTGGGAAAGAGTGGCCGTGAATTATTTGTGTTAATGACTGTTTTTTAGCCGGGCATGAGTGTTTGCACTATAATGTGACAAAGCAAATACACATTATTCGTTTCAGCATGTTTGTCAGCAACATGGCGCTGCAGGGTCGTGTTGATGTAAAACATGCGGCAATTACCTGGTTAGATCAGACTCCTGTGGAGAATTCTAAGTGCTGGTTGTCTGTGTGGCGTGGTGAGGTCAGGGGTCCCTTTCCTCGGCAGAGTGCTCACATGTCACCTTTCTGCTATTTAAACAGAGCCTCTTTGCCCCATCTCCTCTTATCTCCCTCCTTCTTTTCCCCTCCCATTTGTCTGCTCCTCCCCTCCTGCCTTCATATTTAATTCAGAAGTCTGTGGAGCAGGAGCACTGTGTGTGGGTTACTTCCCTTTAAGCTGGACTATTGCAGAAAACTGGCCATTTGAGCCCCTTTCTCAATAGTAGCTGTAATAACATTGGTTCGCCCACTGACCAAACTATCTTCAATGGCTCATTAATGTAGGACACATCTAAGAGGTAGTACACATTTCAAGCATCATTATGTATTTTTTTTAAATGCATGCAGTGAAGGGGCAGGGGTGAGGAGGGCCACAGTGAAATGGACGCTGAGGAAGCAGTCACGCATGAGTGAAGGTCCTAGCTCTTCATTTAAAGACCCTTTTGGAGGAGGAGGATGCTTTCTTCTGGCTTGTTATGCTTCCCCCACATTCAGACATGCTGTATGAAAATACAGCCCTCCATCCCTGCTATCATGAATTCAGTTATTCAGTTATTCATGGCTTGAGGCTGAATAATGAAAGACGGTGAAAAAACACTTCACTCTGTTTCTCTCGCTGTCTCTCTCTCTGTCTCTTGACTGGATTGCTACTTAGTTCTTGACTCCTATTGAGCAGGGGCATCATCAGTATCAGGGAAGTCAATAATAATTGGGAAAAAAGTCACTAAAATGACATCTGATATTCAATAATGCTAATGCAAATTGAAAATGATTAACTAATCCATACTAATCAAATTGTCTAAATCAGTGTCAGGCAAACACGCACCTACATACAGGACATTAATGCACACAGCGTTCCCAAAGAATCCAGAAATGTAAATGTATTTACACCATTTCCAGCCATACAGTGTGTTTGGTGAGAGTCTCAGCATCTTGACAGTGATCTATGCCATCAAAGAGCTCAGAGTGATGCTGCACATGAATACAGAAGTAGCTCTTTTTACGGCTGCAGCGGAGCAAAGGCTTGCACAGCACGGCGGCTGCGATTGCCACCACTCTGTTCTGCTCTTTTATGTGGCTGTGGGAGATGGAGGTGTTTGAAGTCAGGGATAAGGCTGCTGTTGTGACGCTGTCAGCCACCGCTTCATTCTTCAGCTACAGTCATTTGAAGGCAAGGAATCCAGCTTTGAGACATGCTGAGCAGAAACCAGGAAACAGCCATAATCTTTGTTTAATTACAAGTGATCCAGAGGGAAACGGTTTTCTTGGTTCGCCTGAGATCTAAATGCATGATTGCTGTGTAGTGGGTCATCAGCTATCAGTGAATGTTTAGCCTTTGTTTCATGTATAGTGTTATGAATTAGCTTCTGACACGCAGTGATTGAACACTCTTGATCAAACATCATATGGAGAAAATATGAACTCAAAATGTACCATCACACACATTTATCCCATCATATCCCTGAATTCTCCACATGTGCCTGCATAATTGGGAGTGTCCAGCAGGGGGCAGACCACCAGACATGCAAAATACAATCTTGTGGAGGCTGTTATCTGTATGTGTAGCTCTAACTGAGGGTACTGATAAAACCCCACACACTAATTGGGTTTTACAGCAACCACAGTATCACAATGCTATTTCATTACCCAGGGGACAGTGCGTCTGGTTGTTTCTGTGTTCAGACATACAAGGGGTTTGCAGCATCAGTGTGTGTGCATGTGTGTGAGTTAGTGTGTGTACGTGTGTGTGTCTGCTTCATAGATATGTGTGTCAACCACCCCCACCGATTTGAGGTTGCAGTGTCTGTGTGCAATCAGGGACTCCAGCGGAGGCAAGAAAAACAGCTCAAGTGGTGTCTGCAGCCACAGTAAATGTCCACCTGGACTGCAGTTGTTCCTCCTAATGGCCCCCAACGTCCTGCTTTCTGGATTTAGACATTTCAAATGTCATTGTATCACAGTGACCTTTCAAGGACCTAGAATTAATCAAAGGAAAAAGATGTGCCTCCCCCTTAAATGGCAGGAATAGTCACCTTTGTTCCAGGCCTTAGATGGAACTGTCTTCAGAATTAAGCTGATTTTAAAACGGTTCAGGGGCTGTGTTAACCGTAAAAGGTCTGTGTCATCAAATCAGACGCGTTTGTGTCTTCGTTTGGAATAGTAGGCATCATTTCTGTTTCAAATAATGTGAAACATGATAATGTATTTTAAGAAAAATCAAATAAGAAAAACATAGCAGGAAATATGTAATGTGATGGTAATTGTATAATAAGAGACATTTCCTCTAAGAAAAATAAACACTTAAACCTATGTTAATTATTAACTGTCATTAATGATTAATTATTGTTAATAGTCTATATATGTTAAATTTACAATTACCAAAAGATAAATATAACATTTTCAAGTAATCTTCAGATCAGCTTTCCAGCGACTAAAACAAATTAAGTTAACCTTTATCAGTTGAAACAAATTAATTATATCTGCTGTTATCTTTAAAATTGAAATATTAAAAAACTTTGAAATATTATTTGGAAATTCCTAAGAAAAGTCAAGCTTTACCAAAACTCCTTCAATTGTATATTTCCCATGACCACTTCACAGCTTTAGTTTGTCTGCATTCCAATAAGAATAGAATTCCAATAGAATCTAAAGCGTCCTTCATTACTCCTAATGTTCACTGTGTTTATGACACACTGGAGAAAAACCACCTGGTTTTCTCTTTTAGACTCGTGCACAAAGCTTCAGCCTCACACACTCATGAGCATCATTCACAGCAAACATGTAGCAGACCACAGCCATATCTGCTCCACCCCCACCTTCTATCTTTAGTAGTTCTGGCTCAGTAGTTCGAGCTCATTGAATTATTAGCTAATTGCCAGGTGAAATCAGTATTGATTGTGTGTTGCTCAGCAGCTAGTGGTAATAGTAGTATATAGCTGGTCACAAACTGGATTCTGCTTCTGGGTGATTTGAAAGCTGGGGACTGTAAAGATAAAGGACACTGCGTGGGTGGAAGTGGAAACGCTCGTCCATGCACACACAGACACACACAGACACACAGAGACACACACACGCATACAGCTCACACATAAACTCACATACAGCGTCCTTTCAGAGATGTGTCTTTGCTGCAGAATCAGTGCCCTGGAGAGCTGTGGGATCACTGTGCTGTGCTGCTGTTGAGCCACTGTCTTGTCCTTGCTATGTAGGTCATTGGTGCCCTCCAACGATATCTTATCCCATCTGCAGTGCAGTCAATACTGTTGACAGAACTCCAAATAGCTCGGGATTAGAAGTTGCCTCATTAACTTTGTTCCTTTGCCTAAATGATTAACTTCACATCTCCAGCCTACAGAGATGTATTGGACAAGTTTGCAGCACCAACACAATATGAAACAGTGCTGTTTAATCTGCCTTTTTGATGTGGTGCCTGAGAAAATTTAATGGGGCTGGGATAAACCAGGAGGAAAGAAATGGAGAGGTTTAAAAAAAAAAAAAAAAAAAGGGGGCTGAGGGGCATAACAGGAATGGTTTAGACACAGTGCTCTGCACTGATCCCGAGCATGCCAGCCACTGGTGTGTTTCAGATTGTTTTCCATTTGCATGATAATATGAGCATGGATTGACTCACACACAGACACACACACCCATGTGAGCACACAGCAGGGTTATTACATGCAGACTGACTGTTCCAGCAGCCCAGATTACCTGAGTGAATATCCTGGGTTTTTGCTCGATGCCCTGAAATGAATGAAATTCCCCCCATTAGCGGGCAGGTTACATAAGCCGAGTGTACAGGTATATCCAGCTGCACTGAGGCAGTAAGCTGATTACAGGTGGAACAAACACAATTACTCCTCTATAATGCAATTAACACGAATTGGATTGTGAAATAAGCAACCGGACTGTCACGCGGATTCTCTTAAGATTTAGAGCCCCTCGGCAGAGGGACGCCAGAGAAGCCATAGCTTCAATGAATCATTTCAGTGCCTGGCTGATATGGTTAATGCCAGAGCTCTTCAGAACGCAGGCTAAAGTCTTTTGCGTTACATAATGTATAAATATGTGAATCATCTGTACAGTAAAATGTCTCTGTGTGTGTTTTTGGCTCTTAAGTTTTTTTTCTATCTGAAAAATGTAGCACAAAGGACTGTACATAAGTGAAACTCATGCTGTGTCCTTACAGTAAAGAGTGATTAGTTTGTTGTTGGTGCATTGCTGTGCCATGTGCTGGGCAAATGTTTTCCATACAAACTGACAGACTGCAGCACAGACACTTGAAATTGTAATTTGTGTGTGCGTGACAGTGTGATACTAAGGTGTGCCTAATGTAGCAGTCATTTGCTGAGCAGGCAGGAGCACTGCTACAATTTATTCCAAGTATTTAGATGTTATGTGCAGCATTCGATCACGCTTCAGCAGACGCACATAAAGTATAGAGCACATCTTCAGGATGATGGTGGTGCTGGTTGTTCAGAGGAAAAAAATTCAGATGCATATTCTGACTAAATGGTTAGTTGCTTTTTCCCCCTCAATCATAAACTGCTCACATATACACACTGGGACACGGAGACGGAGAAAAATATCCCTCTCAGTGGGTGAGGCTGTTGTAAAGGTCATCTCCGTATCCAGTTTAATTTTTGCTCTTCCTCAAGAGTTAAGATCTATAAAGTGATCAATAAATCTCTTTAAATGTCTCTGCATCTCGGCTGCATGTGATTTAAAACCTCTTCTGTTCGCCACACTGACAGATCTCAACCTTCTTCTGCTCACAAATCTAACTGTAACAGCCCCCGTCTAAGCCCTCCCTCCTAAAAAATAGCCAGACCTTTATATTTGATGGATATCAGAACAGGTTCAAAGTCCTCTGTAAGGTTCCGATCCACAACCACTGGATGATTCCTGGTATGGAAAATATGTCACCTGTGATCTACAGTGGGGGACAAAATGTCCTTAGGTGTGGGGATTCTTCCTTTCAGGCAGTATTGATTGAAGGAAAGATGATCTGAGGAGGCCATTAAGAGGATTGAGGAGGGGGGAAAAGACACGGAAGGGCTGTGATGAACATCCTTCTAATCATAATGCTGCGTACAGCACTGCCTGCAGCATCAGCATCACACCCAGACACACACACCCAGACACACACACACAGGCAAACAGACAGTGAAGTAGGATTAGTTCAGAATTTACAGCAGTTGTGTGAGATCAGTTTTGTTTGTTAAGATTTTTTTTTTTTTCGGGTGCCCTTTTTCTGCCGCCATGTTGCGGGGCCAGCTCTGCATCTGCACCACAATACACATGACTGCACACCACTGATGGGTGGGGCTCTGTCACAGTGAACACAAGGAGACACAGTAATGGCACACACTCACACAAACACACATAATCCCACTGAATTTTTATGATGTGTCCCAGTATCTTCTTGGTCCAGGCAGTGGATTGGCGTCTGGGGAGGGATGCTGAGTACAGTAAACTGGACTATCTGCAGCTGTTGTAAACAACTCCTTTCCTCCTCCTGCTGCCCGTCCTGCAGTACAGTGTAGAGCACACTGGCACTTGGGGCTCATCAGACCAAGCTAGATAAAAGCTGCTCAACTCCAGCCGAGAGCTTAATTAAAACGGTGCTGCCATCACAGAGTGACACCTTTTACAAGCTCCTAACGGCTCTCTGCTCGCCGTTACTGCCAATCCAATTATAGACCAAAACAATAAAATAGATACGGAAGGAGCTGCAGCAAATAGGCTGGCATTAAAAAAAAAGGGGCAAGCTATTAAAGATTATATGAAGATTTGCACGGTGGACTGCAGAACAAGGCTGCAGGGGTTTCATTTTCACCGGAGATGCCTGTGCAAGTGTGCCACACCGGATAAGCAACTCAGCCTCTGTCTGTCTGTCTGTGTGTGTGCGTGTGTGTGTGCGCGCACATTTGTGCGATCTCTGAGGAAATCCAGCCCTGTTCTCTGAGCCTGGACACAGTTCAGCAGCATCCTGGGGATTATCTTTCCCTGTGGAAGGTCACTACCTCAATGTCATTAGGCCAGAGCTTGCACAAATCTGCTGAAAATACACACACACACACATACACACATACACACTCAGCACAAATGGCTTTAGACTTATTTTTAAGAACCAGCCAAATCTGCTCAAGTGGCTTTTAACACTGTTCCTGTTTTCAATGAAGTTACTCCTCCAGTGTGGCAACGTGTCATAACTGAGATGGTGACATTTGCTACACTTGAACAGCTACATGAGAAAACTGGTGGGGGGTTATACATATTAACTTTTTCACTGCAGGTGAGAGGGAGACACTGAGGATGAAAAGTAATGAGATATCACAGCGCTGTCTGAGGTGGTATAGGCGGAGAACAAGATGGTAGATGAAATCTTGATATTTTGTTCCGTCGGTGTGGGCAATGTCGAGTGAATATGTCAGAAATTTTCATTTGGGTTGCCTTGGCCATAACAAATATGAAGTTGAAGGCTGTATAAAGCCACAATTAATGAGAGTCCCAAGCCTGCTTCTAATGCATTACACAATTTAGATTCAAAATGAGAGGTTTCTCCACATCAGGATTCACTTAAGAGTTAAATTTACATCCTGGTCAGAAAGGAAACCATGACCAGCTTGTTTTACAGAACTTTATTCTTGATTAGAATCAGTACAACAGGTCACATCTCAGTGTTTTACAGCTTTTGCTTTTGTGCTCAGGTATTCCAAAATAAAGCTCAAAGACATATAGCTCTAAAAGTGCTGAGCCATTCTTTAGTGTAACTCTATTACAGCCCTTATCATACAACATCAGCAACTTCCAAACCATGTTATCTGTTAAGATTGGGCTGATGCAATATGAGACTAAAACAGACAACATTTAACAGGAGACATCTGCCTGTCTGCTTGAGTGCACTACTTCCTCTCCTTTTCTTCTCCTCACTTTACTTCCTCTCCACTCTTTCTTTACCCGATGCAGGAACAGACCCACCTGCTCCATCATGATGCCTCACTACCTCTGTCTGTGCTGGAATTGGCAGGAAATCAATCTCGCTCTCATCTACAACCCCCTTCCCTCCTCCTCCTCCTTCCTCCCTCCTCCCTCCTCCCTCCTCCCTCCCCCTCCTCCTCCTTCCTTCACGTCTTACTCCCCCTCCTGGCTGTAAAGTGTCCATTCTGGACAGAGCACAAGCATCAGCACAACATCATGCCTTATCAGAGCAGGCACAAAGACCCATGGGCACATTGTTCGTCAGTATCAGCCAGCTCCAGTTTCAGCGCACTGTCTGCATCTGCCAAGTCCCCCCCACCCCCCCACCAGATGCATTCATGACCGTAAACAAGACAACAAAACGGAAACTGCAGTGGCCACCAGAAACATTTTTAGGGCAAAACGCATCTTTAATTGTAGCGACTGTTAATTACAGAGTGTTATGAGAAGAGAAAAAGATAGAAAGGAGGATACAGCACATCGTTATTTATTATGCAAATGTATTCCATTTTATACACAATTAAGTGATTAGAAAGCTGTCGCTCTCTGCTCTCTCTCTTCTCCTTGTCCTTACTTGTCTTTTTCTTTGCTTTTCAGCATATTACTGTAATGAAGCCATTACTTTTTCAAGTGAATTTTAATGAGTTTTTAACTAACATTTTAATGAGCTATACATTACCATAAAGCATGGATTAGGCTAAATTGAATTGTGTCAGTGTGTGTGTGTGTATGAATGTGTGTGTTGGTATTGTTAAAGGGTGCAAAGAGAAGAGGTTCATTAAGAGTTAATTATATTGTTTCTCAGGAGCGGCACTGCACATTTTTCCTGGATCGGCTGGCAGAATCGCCCACTGTGGTCTTACTGTCATTACTGCGCTGCCCAGGGGCTTGTTAGGCCAAATTAGGGGTGCTGTTTGAAAAATGAGCTTTGAACGGGGCTGCTGTTTAAATAAGGATGTTTGTTTAGGCTTATCTACTGAATCGGAGGTAGAAGCACAGTATGCGGTATGAGTTTGATGGAATGCGCTCCATTCATTTACAGTCAGCCCCATATTTCCAGCACCTTTGTACTCTCCTCTTCAGTTTGACCTTGATCAGGCATCCTCCCCTCATCGCCTGTTGTCTGGGGTTATGTCTTGCCTCTTTTCTCCCCGCATTCTCACTGGAGCACATTCGCACCATCTCTTTTTATTCCAACCAAGGCTGTATTCAAAATGCACATTTCATATGATATCACCCCCTATGATTTCCCACCACTATAGTATCACTGCCAGCCATATGATTCTCTTTACCTTCACTCTTTTCCATATTTCCTGCATCTTATCTGCGAAAGTGACAGTGTTATTTACAATCCCATTGCTCCGGATCTGCAGATAGGGAGAATAGTGGTGGAGATCATATCGGGCGTGGCCATGGTCTGTGGAGAATGATCTGGTGTGCATGAATATGGCTTCATCTGCAAAACCTCATCTGCAGTCAGTGCAGAGAAACCAGATGAGCCACTGAAAATAAGTGGAGGGAGCAGGATGCAACGCATGGGACACTGCTGTGGGATTGGATAAAATTGATGAACTGAGAAGAAGAAACAAAAAAAAAGACAGAGAATGCCCTCCGATGGTGATAGGAGAGACTAGGACAGACAGAGGGATGGTGATGAGTTGGCCTAATGATGAGAGGCTCCACTCAGTTCTCAGAGGAGCTTCAGCCAAGGTACAGCCTTGGGCACAGCCAGCCGACCATATTTTTGCAGCTGTTTCTCCGGTCTGACCTGCAAACCCTCAGTGGAGGAATATAGGGGGATATGTGTGAACCTGCTGCTTGCCTGCACGCTGAGAGGGTAATTTCTGCATCTGGATAGGGGGCAGAGGTTAGCTCTGGCCGGTGGGAGGGCAAACGAGCGAGTCAGAGCACAAAAAAAAAGCTTGCATCCAGACAAATGGAGCACATCTCCTTTCTTAGTGTAATATTATACGTGTGGCATTATCCCTCAACTGCCTTCAGCGTCAACAGTAATACAAAACATCAATGACAGCACATAGAGTGGGTTTAGTATGTTTTGTCAAGTGACATATATATTGTCTCTCTTCTCTCGGGGTGGAATTGAAAATGGCGGTATTGTAATAGCACTCTGCCGGATGAAGCGCAAAAAGCACTCAAACGAAATGATATTATAGCTTGAAGCAACCTCTCTACAGCTCTCCCAGTCTGTGTGTGTGTGTGTGTGTGTGTGCATGGTTTATTTTCTAATCAGAGTGTTGGTGGAAGGTGGCGGGTCTGGGTGCAGGGGTTTGGCCCCGGGCTCCTAGTTGTTGTAATCTCTCTCTGTGTTTCTTAGCCCCTGACCCAAGAGAATATCTATGAAAGCACTGAGGGTCTTTTTCTCCAGTAAATAGGGAGGGAAAAGTAATAACAACCACACAAACATACACCGACATTCACATTTGCAGTATTGCAAACAGATAGGAAGCCCTGCAGCTTTTGAGAAATGTTTCACTGTTCGTCAGGTTTGTGTATAGTTTTACGTGTGTGTGCTGGATGTCTATCAGAGTGATGCGAATGTCAAAACAGAGGCAAGGAATGAGGTTTTAGACATCAGTCGGTGGTGGTGGTGGTGTGGTAGTGAGTGCAACCTTTGCGAACCACTGCTAGGTACGCCTCTGTAGGTGAATGCATTTGTCAGCACTTATCTCAGTATGCAGGCTGGACGCTTCAGTCAAGGTTCCCCACTAATCTTACCGACAAGCAGTGTCATCCTCCAGTGAGTAATATCTTGGGTGGGAGAAGAGGGTGCACTGTACAAAATATCTCTCCTCATCCTGTCCTTGCCCTGCCACCCTGTGCTATGATGCTGGGTGTTTGTGCTGTCACGTATCTGCGTCGGGATGATTTTTTTCGTGTGCTGAGTCTATCTTAGCTAAGGACACATGCACACACACAAACTGCACATACAGGTGGACCTCCATAATGATCACTGGCACAGGCCCCCCCTACCAATGTAAGACAGTCTGGTTAACAAAGTAACTGTGTGGGTGTCTCCTTTGTGTCTTAGTTTGGCAAAGACCCCCTCTCTTAACCCCGTGGCTGTTTCACAGCACAAGTTACAACCTGACTCCCTCCCCTTTAAGTCTGAGGTTTTGAAACGGTGCCAGCTGAAAGAGTTGCAAATTTGCCATGCTTTGCCCCCTGCCTGATGCTCCTTCATTCAAATCAGCCCACTCCTCTGATATTTGGGAAATAAATAAATAAATGAAATACAGGAGGCAAAGGCAGATTAATAATATTCAGATATGGGTTCTTTTTAGCCTGAAGCCGGATTGACAGATGAAGCACTTGCCAACTGAGGGGTGTAATGTAAAAATATATAAATATTAATAAGCAAGTAAGCAAGTAGGCAGAGTTTGGGGCCCGCTGGAACTCCATGGGAGGTGAGATGTTTTCAGTGAAAGAGGAGCTGAGTGTTTCAGGGGGATAGAAAGGCAATTACCTCACGTCTGTCGACTGATTTGGGCCTAAATGCCTCGGAGCTGGGGTTCACTTTCTGACGGCAAATACACAGACCTGCTTAATGATACATACATCAGATGCTCCTCACATAGATTAACAGTGTGAAGAAGTCATGTTAGGATTCTAATATAAAAGCATTCACTTGCTTTACGATCCCTGACACAGTGTTGTTCCGCCCATGGAGGTGCCTGCAGGCAACAACAGGAGAGATACGTACATGCTGGAACTGTAATGAAGCGAGGCAGAAGCTACACTGAGGTGATGAATATTTGAGTTGTGTGTGTGTTTTAACCGCAGTAGGTTGACCTTGATGACTTTGGCCTTGTAGTTAGGATTAGATAGTGTACTAAAGCATATTTTAGATTGCACCCTTCCTTCATATCTGTAGTGAGTGTATCTGTTCAGAGTGTTTTCTTGGTATTAACAAGCCCTGGACCAACACACAGGGCATACTGCTCTTACTGCTTTTTATCTCTTTGTTTGTCTGGCTGTTTGTTACACTGTGTTTATCTTGTCCTCAACAAGTGTGCATGTGCGAACGTTGTATTTTCTTAGCTGGTGTTTGCGGCTACGCAGCTTTTATTTTTCTGTTTGTACATTTCGTGCATTTATTCAGATTGCAGGGTAGGGATGCATTTACTGTGACGTACGGTGCAGTGTTAGATTAGATTAGACAGCAGGGCACAAGCGCCGTAATGATGCACCTAATGTGCGTTTCTTTTGTCACTGTTCTGTTTCAAAGGAAATTGATTCTGACAAAATCCCATGGGTGCTAGCAATGAATGGAAAGGAGCAATTAAACCCAACGTGATCTTGAAAACAACAGGCAGTGTATGGTCCAAACCAGGCTATGATTTTAAACAGCACGACTTCTGTTTGTCATGCAAATACAGAGAGCTCAGTGGTTGGTGGCTGTTATGCTCACCCTGGCCGGGGGGTCGACCACTCTGGTGCCGGCTAATTACCTTAGCTCTTTAGATTAGAGGGAAGCCCTGCATGATAAGAGAAAACCTTTGCTTCTACCTTCTCTGTACGCTCTCCTGTTGCCTCTGTGTAAAGGTTTCATTTGGATTCATGTCACAGTAAAGTCCCAGTCTGCGCCCCTGTGCATGCCCAGGATAATTGGGTTGAAAGCTTCCTCTCTTTCTCCGCCCCTCCTCCCCTTGGTCTAAATAAATAAATAAATAAATACACACACACACACACACACACATATATATATAAGATGACAATGGCTGCACAGCTTTTCGTAGAGAGGGTAAGAAGAGTGAGTGAAGAGATGAGAGAAGCCTGGGGCGCAGGGACCAGTTATCCCCTCTTATAATCCCGGCACTCCCCACCATTGTTCCCAGTGCTGTGTGGAATTTACATAAGGACCTGTGGTGCTGCCCTTAATTTAGCCCTCCTCAAGCATCTTCAAACATCTTTAGACAGGCTCAAGCCTTTTATCCTTCAGAGGAATCGTGTGTCCCTTGCTGCATGGACACAGCTCGAGCTGAAATTCCTAAAGTGCTGCTTCACGGATTAGACTTATTGTAGATCAAATAGAGAAAGATTTGAGTACACACAGCAGGGGAGAACCAAAGAAGCCTCCAGTTTGTACCTTTAAGCCTATTTTTCAATGCATTAAATATTATGTATGTTCACCTTTTGGTGTGGAAATTGTGTTTTGCTTTGAATGTACAGCTGATTGAGGGTGTAACTTCTTAAAGTTAACTTAGTATGTTTTTGTGTTTTCATGTGTACTCGTGTGCTCATGCTTGTGTGTGTGTGTGTGATGGCGGCTCTCCTTGTTTAATAATCAGCTGGTGCTGTGTGTTTCACTGAACACTATGCAATGTGAGAGGCTATCTCTGTGATGAAAGGCCTACCTGAGGGTGATTAGATACAAGGCCACAGTTGTTCATCGGACCACCCACTGTTTGTTTTCGTGTGTGTGTGTGTGTGTGTGTTAGCACATATCCGCTTGTGTATGAGTGTGTGTGTATGTGTACATGCCAGAGAAGTGGAGCAGTGTTGCACCCCTGCGAGCTCTCACATGTGAATGACACCAGGCTTCAGGGCATTCTGTCTCTGTTTGTTCTGCTGCCTCCACAGGGACCTCCATTAGCTCCAATTAGCTTTCACTTGTGCTTGCCTTGTCAGATGAAGCTGCACATCCCATTTAAATAGCCATGATGAAAGCTGCGTACATTTACACTGCGCCATGTGCACACAACTTAATACAAAAGAAGACATTTTGAAAATGGTGAACTTTAACATTTGAATCCAACAGTATGCTGCACAGCCGTTCTGTGTCTGAACCATTTTCTACTTTTTTAATTTCCTTTCAGTGCTGCGAGATGACTTCAGACAAAATCCTACAGATGTGGTGGTGGCAGCTGGAGAGCCAGCGATCCTTGAGTGTGTTCCTCCCCGAGGCCATCCTGAACCCACCATCTACTGGAAGAAAGACAAAGTGCGAATTGATGACAAGGATGACAGGATCACCGTGAGTATTGTTCCCATCTGGTTTAATACCTGAATAAGCAGAAATCCTGTGTTTGAGTGTTTATTGAGAACTTTATTGTGGGGCATCAGAAAAAAGCAAGTGAGGGATGATTCCTTCATTGCTGCATGAGTGGCTGAAGGACTTCAATAAATGAGGAAGAGAAAATGGTGGAAATGGGTGACAGTGGAAAAAAATTGGTGTGTTTATCTGTTCATAAGAAATTTTTTAATGTTTTTTTCAGATCCGAGGAGGGAAGCTCATGATCTCAAACACAAGAAAGAGTGACGCTGGCATGTACATCTGTGTGGGCACAAACATGGTGGGAGAGAGGGACAGCGAGACAGCACAAGTCACAGTCTTTGGTAAGTTCTGTTTCTCCAGTTCTCCTGAAAATTTCCACTCTCCTGACCAGTCTCCATACGTCTCACTGTATATTCTCAGTTATAATTTACAGCTTGGGATGTGTCTCTAATGTGCGTTAAATTCTAAAATGAAAATGCTATTAGTAGAAAAAAGATGGCTAATGAGGAGACAAAAATAGTAACTGAGCCAAAACTTAATTTGTAAGAGTTTAATCAGAGTGAGTAGACAGAGGGAATCCTTCTTTGAGAGAAAGCCCACTGTGTACATACACTTGTCGGCCAAAAAGCTACTATAAGTACAGAGAAAACTGGATTAATACGAAGCCAAGCACTTGTATGCTGAGCACTGGCATAGACCCGTTTCATTGCGTTATATAACAGTCTTTTTCTCTCCTCTGTGCCCATCCTACAGAGCGCCCAACATTCCTCCGTAGGCCCATCAACCAGGTAGTCCTGGAGGAGGAGACGGTCGAGTTTCGCTGCCAGGTACAAGGAGACCCTCAACCAAATGTGCGCTGGAGGAAAGACGACATTGATGTTCCTCGTGGGAGGTATGTACAGCTACAGGAATAGAAGGGCTTAGTGTCAAGGTGGGAAAGTTTCTACAGACAGTGATAAGGTGACGGTTCACCCTTCCTGTTAAATTATATGAGCATCCAGTTTTGAGAGTGTGTGTGTGCATTTTGCATGGCGGTATATGTGTTAGTAGCACAGATGTGACAGGCTGCACTTTATGCAAAGGAGCTGCGGAGGCACTGATGTCAGCCTGAGTGACTGTTTCAAACTAATGATAACTTACACTGCCAGCTCTCACCTGGCCTGGCTGCCAGAGGGCATTAAATAGCTCTATTAGACTGTGCACAATGCACATTACTCATTCAGGATAAAATGACTTCACCCTTAGGTGCCTGAAAACACAGCTTTCCACAGCCATAACAGGGGTCAGACGGTGTCTCGTGTCAAGGAAGGAGTATGCATGAAGACAAACAGATATCGAGCCAGACAATTAAAACTGAGTGACAGGTACCTGGGCAGGGAAGCTGAAAGGTAGACATTTAGAAGAGCGGAAAAAGTCAGGCACAGTGAAAAGCAGACAGGCAGAGACAGAGGCAGACAGAATGACAGGAGATAGGAAGATACAGTACAGCGGCTGATGTGGCCCTCAAGTGTCTGTGTACAGGTGCAGCTGCTCAGGTAGAATCTTGGCATAGACGTCTCAGAAACCTGGAGGATAATCATTCCCTCGCTCACACATTTAACCCCATCCAGTCTGTGTACTCCTTCTGACACACGCATTGACTCAGAGTTGCAAAAACAGAAACTGATGAAAACTCAAAGTCTGTAATTTACTGTGAAATGCCGGCGCCGTTGCCAGCTTTAGTCTGTCTCACTTCCTGTAAAGAGCCAATGATGATGTAGTGATATCATTCTTGTTGGTTCCCGTGTGTTGGCCTGTTGCTTCCCCGTGACTCACTCCACTCACAGTCAACAGCAGTGTCATGGTCAGGAGTGGACTTCAAAGAGACCAGTTTTCTGTCCCCAGCCAGCATGTCAGTCGCACACTCCTTGGATCACCTCATAAAACACACACTCAGTGGACCTGACATCTCTCAAGGCAAGCTGCAGAGCTGAGCGTGGGCGGGTTGTTTGTGTCTGATAAGGATTTGGTTCACTGGGCAGTGGGACACGAGCCCTGTGCCAAAGCAAACACATAAAAGTATTTCACTCATGTCTTTGATAGGGAGTTGGCTCTGAAAACGAGTTCATTTTGTACACTAATTAACAGATTTATAACACAGTAGGATGAGTGTCATGTGCCTCCGTCCTCGCTCACTGTATCATCCTTTTGAAGATTGGCCTCATTTGGTTATGAAAAAAAAGCAACTAAACACATGAAAAAAGACATTGCCAAAATCAATAAGTAATAAATATTGCAATGTTTCTAATGACACTGTGAGAGCTTTTGTTTTTTCTTTCTTTGTTGAATTCTCCTATTTAGCTTTGAAGCAGAAAGCAAGCGTGAAGACTGAGATATTCAAATTCTGACATTTTCTGTTGCCTTTGTTGCATGCCAAAAAGAAGACTCCTCATATTGTTAAGTGACAAACTGTTCTTGCTTTCTCTGCTGCTTATCCTCATTTAATAAACATCAAACACGGCTTCTCTCTGACTGACAGAAGAATTGTTTAAAACCCCGTAGAAGAATAGTTTCCAGTTTGATAACGGGCGAATTCTCTGAAGGAGAAGTACAAACAACAGCACGGCCATTGTGTCATTACTCTGTGGCCGACTGTGGCTATAACAGTAGTGGGCTTCAACATAGGAATAAAAGATCAAGCACTTCTTAATTCAGTGGGGAGGGGTCTTTGTTTGCTCTTTACTTAAAGAAAGGTTACACTGTCCTTATTATGATAAGCTGTAGAAACAGGGAGACCTCTTTACCATCAGATTGTTTTAACTTGTCTTTGCTGGTCCCTGTACACATGTCCCACATGCCCGTGTCTTTCTGCGGCTGTTTGTGTGTCTGCAACTTTTACATTAGGAAGGAGGGAAATGGAGCCTCAGCTGAGTAAACAGGTCTTTAATATGCTCAGTGGCTCCAGCAGCCTCCCAGGCAAACATGTGCACACTGGCACACAGACATAAAGCACGCCAGGATGGCACTGGCTTCAGTCTCTGAGGAGCAGCAATGGAGATAGAGACAGCACGAGAATTGTTTCAATTAGAGGACAAAGGCAATAATGCTGCACTTTTACTATTGTGTGGATTTTTTTCTAGTGTTTTTAAAAACTAAATTAAAATCAGCAAACAAGTTTTATCTCCTCAAGGACACTTAGCAAGCAGTTTTGGTATTGCAGTGTGATAAAGCAGGTCGATGTTATGTTTGTGGGTATACAGTCAGAGGAGGAATCCCAAGACATGTCTGAATAGCTGAAAATGTCATGAAACAACAGGTGCAATATTACTACAGGTGCATTATTTCTACAGGTGCATGAACTATGATGAGATTTTAGATATGTCTTTGTGTTTTGAGAGAACATTATAATTGCCCTGATCTTACTCCTAATAGGAAGAGATTTAGGTAAAAGTGTTTACATAAACTGATTAAAGCACTGTGTAATTTTTATTTCTGTTTGCATACTAGGGAGCACAGCCTAATTAATGACTAAGTGCTTAACCTTAATCCATATGTGCACACTTGTAGCTACGTATGGTATAATTCACATAAAGCCCTTTTCTCAGGATTAATATTCTAGACAAAGAGAGTGGTGGCAGTTTTACTTTCTCGGCCGTTTCAGCCAAGGCTAAATTACAGGATCTGGTTCTCTAAGGGACAAAGATCTCATCTTTCTTTTTTAATATTATTATTAATATAAAGCTTATCGAATGGATCTTTATGATACATGTTAACGGTAAGGAAAGGACTGCAATCTGTGAGGTGATAGTGTTAAATACATGTAGTCCAGCACACATAAAGTTAGTTAAAGAAAGGAGGACCAGCCAAGACAGAATAATTACCTGTAGCTGAAATTAGATCAGGCTATTTTTTGAGCTTGCAGGTTCTTATTCTCATAATGGCTTTTTTTTTTTCCTTCATCATCATCAGGGCGCCTAAATGGGCCTTAATGTTACCATCAGGTCAAAAAAAAAATGTCTCTGCTTTTTCGTTGTCACACAGAACTCTAAACTGCTAATAAAACTCTAAACCACAAGGTCTCTGAGGGCATGAACTTAAATTATGAAAGAAACCAATAAGAGTGATGAAAAACATTATTTCGTCAGGGCTTTAATTATCACCAGGGTAGGAGAAAAATCACATACATGAGCCCAAGGCAGGATTAAAATCACTGACCAGCACAAGTAATATTAAAATCACCCAACCTCCTCCAGAGAAATAAATCTGGTTCAGATGAGGCCATTCCTTTCTGCCAATATTCACAAGATTAAATTCAGATGGTAGAAGAGTGTCTTCCCAGGAGAAAATATTTGGCATGTGTCATCAAGCAGCTGGATTGTAGCATGTGTCTGGAAATATCCTGACAACTCTGGTGGAGTTTCTTCGAGGTGTATTTACACTGTGCTGTATGTATCTACAATCCCTCTCCAGAATGTGACTAAATTTACATCCTCCACATTTGGCTACGTGTAAAAAGGCCAGTTTATCATCTGCAAGAGTTTCATCTTTTGGATTAATATCAGTTTCAGATTAATATCCGTCTGTCAAGCATCTCTGCAGAATGTTGGAGAAAGCACATAATAGCTGCTCACACATCAGAGAGCTTTGTGTCTCCAAATGGAAAAGATTCTGCTGTCGTCTATGCAACCCAGTGAAAAGACTCAGGCAGTGTGTGTTATCTCCCACTGCCTACCAGCTCAGTGTGCGGCCCACATCTCTCCCTCCTTTGGTTTCCTTCTCCCTCCTCATTTTCTCTGGACCCTTGTGCCCTCTCCTGTGCCTTATCAGAGCCCCTTTGGTCTTTCAGTCCATCTATATTCAGGCCTCCCGTCCCTGTTGACCTCCACGGCACAGCCCATGCAACATTCAGCAGAAAAAGCCTTTTTCTTTCTGACTCAATCCCTTCGTGGCGTGCACGGGTCTGTGTGTTTGTGTGTGCGGGCGGAGGTGTGTGCGTGATAGAGGTGCGTGGGTCATTCTATTTGAGAGAGCTGTTAAAGCTAGTGTGACAGGAGCCCCTGTATTATGCTGACCATCGAGTTTTAGTGATTTCTCACCTCCGCAACTCAGCAGAATGAAAATACGGCAGACTCTGGTTCCTGTCTCCATTACTTCCCCTGACATATAACTGGATACATCTGGTATTTATGAGGGAGTTGGTGAGTAGGATGGCAGCGGGATGATCAGGAGTTTATTTTATCTTCAGGGTTTATTGACACTGATTGTGTCAACAAAAAGTCTTGTAAATAAAATAATAATTAAGTTGAATAATTCAGAATATAAAAAGTAAGGTTTTGCATTAATTAGAAAGATGTGCCGCTGATCATTTATTATTCATCAGAGGTTTTTCAGTTATCTTCATGAATGATGAAAAATACCTCCACTGCTAAGAAAGCAAAAATGTATAGCTCAGCATATATACATATATATCTGACTTTATTAGTCCTCTTGCATGTGTGTGTGCATTTTTTGGTCTTCAGTCAGTAAGCTGTGTGTGGTTCCTTTTTCTATGTATGCAAATCTGTTCAAGTGCAGCCGTGGCGTTTGCTCCAAACCACTTACACTAAGTGAAGACTGCACGACTGCCACTGTGTCTGGGATGCTGAGAATAGGTAACTCTTTAAATGCAAATTCAGGATCAGTTTCCTTCCCCCAAACTTCCAGCCTAGTCATAAGGGTTAAACTTTTGTCAAACAGATCTTTGATTAATGTAAGATAAGATGATTAATGTCAGTTGGGCCGATGGGAAGGTCCTGACCCTGCTGAGACCTGAGAGATGCTAAGAGGGAATGAAGCTCTGGCTAAGGGCCTTACAGCAGAAAGATGAGAAGCGATAGCGGTTAATTGATTCCCTCTCATGGATGACAGAGCCTGGACAGGTAGACTCCAGCTCTTTTGATCAGGATGAGGTAAAGTAGCAGTCAGATGGTGTGAAACTGGATCAGAGTGTCAGAATGAAATGGAGCAGGGAGAGGACTTTGTGTCAGAGCAGTCAGGCCAGAGAACAGGCTGGTGTTAGTGCTCCGCTGTATCTGGAGTCTGACTCATGTGCTCAGAGTTGGCACACAACCTCTCTGTCTACCGCTGGCCCCGATCATGTGTACACACAGCGGTGAGGCAGATAAGATCCACTCAGGTTGAGTCATTTTGCGGATACCTGCACACACACTGAGTTGTCAATACAACCAAGAGATAAGATTCTCTTAATACAAGTGAACTGGCACAAGTCTAAAGGTGAAACACAGGTGAGTGTGTTCCTGACGGACGTTTTCATGGCAAACCCTCTAAGATGATCCTGCGGATTTTTTTTTTTGATATTATTCTTTTTAAGTGTGTCCAATAAAGTTTTCATCTTTCTTCTCTGTGCAGCAAACACATCAAGTTGACAGCCCAGAAAAATGATGCTTTGTCTTGGCATTTGCTTACATTCCTGTCACTCCTCATCATCCTGTACGAGTGAATAACTGCACATGTGGGGATATGTGTTGGATGATTGTATACTCTGTTCTTTGTGTCAGTGCGTGCGTACGCTGTGCTTTTTCTAGCTGAAAAGGAGGGAGAGTCCAGCAGGGTAAGCTTGGCTCGCCTATCCTTTCCACAGCCCTTCTACATGTGCAATTACATTCCTTCTCTAATAGAGAACAGAGCTCTACCCCAATCCAGTCTCAATAAAGAGCTACTGTTCCCTTTTTGTGTGTACTTACGTGTGTGTGGCCACAACTCCCTCTTATCCTTGAGTATTTCCACTCATCTTGTCATCTTGGCTAATTCCATATAGGAAGTTGATTACAGATTGATTGGGCTCATGTTTCCCACTAATAAGTCATGGACCAGCCTGAGGTTCTGTTTGAGAGATTGATGGAGACGAGACCAAGAACAATAAGCATGTTGTCCTTTACTTGCATTTGTGGGTGATCCGCATGGCAGGGACTCGGCCATTCAGATGTGGGAACCTGTACGAGCAGTTGAACTGTTGGTGGTTCTGTGAGAAATCACTATATCTGTAAAAACAGCAAAAGCTGAGGGGAAAGTAGTATTATATGGTCCTGATATATGATAACATGAAAAGAAAAAGGCTCAAACCCTCCCCTCTGTAATATCCAAAAACATTGAAAACCCCTGTATTTACTTACATTTAAGTGAATTTGCAGCTAGACATATTAAATTGGCAGGTGTTTCATTAGCTGGCCAATAAGGTAAAGGTTTCTTTTTGCATAGTAGGAGGAAGATTTAGTCTGATAATTTGGTAATATGTCTTGCTAGAACCCTTTTTCAGCCAGGTTAGTGCTATGAAATTGCAATGATTAGCATGAAATTTGGTTCAGACATTAATGGTATTGAGAGGATAAATTGTAATGAAAAAAACTCAGACATTTCAAACCATGTTCTACCAACATCAGGTCAGATATTCCACTGCGTTCATTATGCTGCTTTTTTTGACTGAGCAGGATATTTCAGCATTAAATTCTAATAAACAAATGTTACCATGCTAATACACTAAGTATGGCACCTTTTTATTCAAAATTAAAATAACTTTTCAGCATTGCTTTATCTAGCTACAGTCTCAACTAACATGACTGGAGTTTTCAGTCCTGTTTCTATAATACTACTAATTTAAAGACTCAGTCTGATGTCTCTGTATCTCATGAAAAATGTCAATCTTGTGAGTAAAGTATAAAAATCAGGAAAACTATATGGGTCTAGATGCATTTTTCACCAATATCATTACACTGAAGGTGAAATGAGTCAGAAAATTGTAGCAGAAATGGGGTTGTAGCAGGTAACTTAATGAGTTAAAGATTACCTTCCCTCTAAGCTGACACAGAGCTGCTAACTGTAGGTTGCTTGATAGCACAGAGAAAAATGTATGTTCACATGCACTCATCATAATTTGTTTGGCAGTCATAGTGGTTTCCTTAAGCCCTAACTTGTCCCTGCCTCTCTTTGGCTCATCCCCACCACATCTTACAAGTCAGGAGTTACTGTTGAGCTACTCATTGTAGCCGGAGGGCAGAGTATGAAAGGATTCTTTTTCTATTAGCTTTGTTTGTTTTTTAATCTGACAACAGGCTCATCCCAAAAGGTGCTGTCTCATTCCTTTGGATGCCACTCACTTGGCTTCAACAGTAAATGCTTTATTCACGTCCCCCGCCATTACCTGAACTGTACATCTCTCATAAGAACAAAGCATTCAGTCATGACTCAGTCAAATAATCATTATGGCTCTTTAAGTACCTGTGTGGGAAGGAGGAACTGGTAGTTGAGGAATGTGCCTCAATAAAGCTGCCTTTGAATGCTTGCTCAGGAAATGTCATAACAGCGGGCAAAAAAAAAAAAAAAAAAAAAAATAAGACATGGATAGACAGGACAGATTAGCTCTGCAGCTGCCAGTGGCAAGCAGCCATCAATACACCTGATGGTCGAGTGGAGGGGTCTTTCCCAATGCGAGGGAAACGGACTATAGCTTACTGTTTCTCTCAAGTCACATGAGAAACTATGGCATAGTTCTGATTTCCCTGTAATTATCCAGAGCTTAAAGAATTTCACCTTCATATTTTGCACTATTGTGTACAAACCATTAACAATCTCCCTAAAGACACAGAAAGTAAAAAAAATTAATGCATTCCTCCGACAAGTAGCAAAAAAAGCCAAGTGTAGTTTATTCCTCTGTGCCATAGAGCTCTGTTGTCATCCAAAAGCCATTAAAAACACATAACAGTCATGCAGTTGCACTGGTTGGCATATTTCTTCATTACATGAACACGACCAGTGTAGTTTGTTCTAAAACAAGTCTGACTGCATTTGCAATCTCAGGAGGGTTTGCTAAGTGTTGGGGTACATCATTGCTCCTGGTTCTTTTATGTGTTTTTAATAGTTGTTGGACTACAAGTTTGGAGTTTTATGGAACAGAGGTATAAGCTCTAATAAAAGTTTAATATAACGTTAGGCTTGTCCTTTAAAGCCCCTGTGTGGATTTGAGAAATTTCGACTTAGAGGACTCGAAGTGTTACTTTAAAAAAAGACATTGTGTCAGACTGCAGTGCACAGAAATGAAGGCTGAGAGAAGGCGTGCACTGCACCAATATCACCTTGATTGTCTTGTTTTTCCACATACCAGTAATTTCAAATAATCTTCAGTCATATAATTATCATACACAGGGGCTTTGAAGGGGCAAACAGGTCAAACTCTAATAGAGTGGCCCTTTATCTGTTCATCTCAGCTGTGCTCTCAGTGTCTGTGAGTGACAGACTGTGGGCAGCCAAAGGTTGTCAGGCTGACAGACCACCATCACACAGCCCCACCACCCTTGCTAGCACACTACTTATACACTACTTACACACACCGACAGACCAGCACCCTTTCAATTACAGACTGGGACAAAAACTCAGACCGACATCATTCCCCTGTCAGTTTCATACAGGTCAAGGTACAGACACACAGCCATTTACAAACACACATTAACCCAGACATAAACATTTGACTATGAAATTATGGCCAACTTATTACGGCCCTAGTGTAGTCTATGTTTTGATCTTTGTGTAGATTTAATGTAACCTAATATCCATGCACATGCAGTTCACGCAATAATTGTAAGGTTCTGCACACACACTCAAAGCTCCGGATGTGGTTTAAATATACTCAAACGCACACAAAGAAACATCTCATGAATATTGAACGAGTTGCGAGGGTTCCAACTGAACGCACACCTCTCTGTGTACTGTGTGTCATTGTTGAATAATTGATCCTCCTCCTTGCAATCTCCATTTGTCAGAATGAACAGTTGTGCTTCTTTGTACCTCTCTAAGAGGAAATACACTTTCACTGCTACTGCTGGAGAGCTCAGCAGCGCGAGTGAAATACTAAAGCGTGCCCTATTTTGTCACAGGGTTAATGTTTTATCACAATTTATAGCATTTACATTTAATGCTGAACAAGCAACTCAATTTCATGATGTTCAATCTTTGTTGACAGGTATGAGATCAAGTACGACAAGGACGACTACGTGCTGCGAGTGAAGAAGGCTTCCGTCAATGACGAGGGCACGTTCACCTGCGTGGCAGAGAACCGTGTGGGCAAGCTGGAGGCCTCCGCCACTCTCACAGTCAGAGGTACAGAACAGCTTTGTTTGTCTTTTCACTCTACTAGTACACTCGCATGAGGCTTAGATTGACAATTAACTCCATCGAAAAGGAAATCTAGGGTGCTGACTCCCATAGCCAAAGAGACGTAGCCAGTCTATGAATCTCTTTAATTATTTACATTTGCAAGTGCAGCATCGACTCACTCTGCATCCCTCCCACCAACCCGTCATGGTGGTCTGCTAGCCACGTTACCCTCCCTGCTGTAACCACCCAGTCAGCAAAGCCATTTCACAGATTACTGGTGCACACCGCCTGTCCCACACCTGGGGTTTACAAGGTTTATAAAAACATTCTGACCATATTTTTTCCCTTCTTTTTACTGCTCTTCTTCCCATTAAACCCAAGTGTTTAAGGTCTCTGTTGAGCATTTTAGAGCGACACAGGGTTCCAGAGGGAGGTAAAACAAGGTCTCTGTTGTTTGCGTTACCTTTTGGATGGTAGATTGTGAAAGTGGCTTCTCAGCTTTACTTGACAGCGAGGACACAGGTGCAACACTGAGGAAACACTGGGGAACCACAACCTGCACCAGCTCTTCTGGATGGAGTGGGGGGTTTCAGAAACTCCAGTCTCTGTCTGTCACCCACACACTGACCTCACTCAGGCTTTTTATTGCTCTCTCTCTCTTCTTCTTGCTCTTTTTTATTCTGCTCTGTCCATCAGCACATAGAATTGTAGAACTCATTAATGCAGACAGCGAAGGTCCAGCAGTATATTTGTCTCTGATGAGTAAAATTTGCCCCTACAGGTATTTGAATGGAATTGGAAATTTTTGACCACAAAGGGGTGCTCATACCAGACAACCTTTATCACACAATTGTCTAATAAAACAGAGATTTTATCTCAAAAGACAAAAGCTGCTGGATCCTCTCTGCCGTGCTTACCCTGTGCCAGAAATGTGTTGACCCCAACACAACATGTCATTCATTCTGACTTTGATTTCTTTTTGTCTTATTTTATTATGTTTGTTCTGTTCTTCTTCTCTTGTTTTCTATGTTTGTGTGTCTGTGTGTTAATTTGTTCCTTTTGTGTATCCACTCCTCCATTGTTGTGTCTCCAGCTCGCCCTGTCGGTAAGTACCCATCCTTCTGATTTGATTCCATCATGCATGCCTGCTTCATACATACTACTGTGTCACTGCTTGACAATCAATTACCATTGCTTTAACATTGCTGTTTTGACTAACAAAGGTGTTATATCACATTGTGCACCCTCTGAGTTAGTGTTTGCAAAGAATAATGTGGTCTGTGTAGATTTTACACCTTTAAAGAAATTACTGAAATTAAAAACACTAATGGTCTATTACATTAGGTCTGTTGATTGAATTTGAGCTCAATCAATGCAGCCAGCTGCACTTATGTCATTGGAAGCATCTCGACAGAACTCAGAGACAAATCTCTGAGGGAACATATTATTTTCATGAGGCTTCCAAGTTTCTCAGTATCAACACATGCTTTGATATTAAATAATTAAGACTTTAAATACATTATTAATGTAACAATAATCAAAGTATGACTTCAACATTAAATTTGCTCTCAAAGAACACTTTTTTAAAATAAATAAGGCATTTCTAGGTTTTATTATTTTTATAATTTTCTATTTTCATCTCTTAAACCTTATCTCACCTGGCTGCTGATGGAACTGGTTGATGTTTTTACTAAAATTAATTACAATAGTTTAAAGTTTCTGTTACTAATGTAACTCTAAACTGAAAATTCTAGATTCTAGACTCTGTCCTTTACAATGACTGAGTGGGCTGGCATTTCTGAGTGTCAGACATTGTCATCTCGTATTGTCCAGGACGTGTTTAACTTGCAAGTCTTGAGGCCATCTGTGGATTCTTGGAACCAAACGCTAAGATCTGTTTGTTTTGGACGAGGTTCTATCCTTCTGAGCCCCACGACACAAAGCCGAGAATCTCATTTTATTTCCCCGTAGACTGGGAAAAGGTCAGGGCGGAACTAAATTTGATACACTTTAGATGTTAAATTGTTAGTGGAAGTGAGTGAAAATGGGCATCTGGAGAGAAAGATGTGCTTTTTGAGAGCAGAAACGGGAGGAAAGCAGGAACAAGAAACACGCGTCCAGACCAAGAAAAGAGAGGGAAATAATGGAAGAAGTGTGTGTCGACAAGGGCTTAACTGGCAGAAAAACCCACACACTGCCGCAGTGGAGAGACTCTGGATGCCAAAACAGCAGTGGCAGTTCTATGATTGTCAAACTGTCAGCTTTCAGGAAGATGGAGGAAATTACACATTCACTCTGCCTGTGGGAAGAGACAGTAATTGCTGTCGACTTGTGAATAAAATATGATGGAACGTTGGATTTTAAAGAAAGAGGCTTTCTTAGTTTGTGTACCTGGGTTCTGGTTAATGGATGTCTGCCTCTCTGTCCATTTGCTCTTTTCACCCTGACTGCCGTTTTATGCTGAGGCCTCTCCGTGTAACTTGTCATGAATTAAATATGGCCACCTGATCATGTGCTCCCTAGGAGGGGACAGGAAGGAGCCTCTCACATGTCATTAACTGTCCCTGAATCAAAACAGGGCCAGTGTGAGTTAGCCCCGAGCCAAGCTGTGAAACTGTCACACACTGACTTCCTCTTGATTTGTCTGAGTTTTTGATCTGTTTTTCTCTGTGGGCCTCCCTCTCTTTCTTTGGATCCATCCCCCTCACAGTTCCCAGAAGTCTTTCAGTCCTTTTTCTTTTTTCCGTTTTTGAAAGAAGTGCCACAGAATGAGCCCAAGATTAATCTCAAGCCACCAGAAAGAGCCAAGAAAGCTTAAACTACAGTCTGAGTTGATGAATACTTTGCTCAAATCAGAAAAAGTTGAGTTGATCTTTTCACCTGTTATTAATCCGTCAAAGTGTTTACTTAATAAAGGTTACAGAAAGCTACAAAATCAATAAAGATGATTTTTTTAGGGAAATCTGGCTGAACAATCTAATGTATGTATTTGACATTCAGCTGAAATCATCCATACAAGCAAAAACCTGAAATGAACCTCCAAGAACTTCACATTACTCACTTCTGCTAATACTTGGCATCATAAATATGGAAAACATAAGTCAGGAAAACTCTTTTCTATAAATGGAAACGAGCTTTTGAGAAACAGGAGCCTATGAGAACAGGAAAGAAGGAAACACTGATAAAGAGAGTGTGAGAAAGGACAAGCCAGGATGTGCAGTTTGTAAGGTCAGTCTGTAAGGTGTAAGCCATATTTTCAGTGAGTAGTTAGTAATGCAGCATGTTGGATGGAGCAGAGCAGAGGAAATGAAGGGAGGGAACTGAGTCCTTGCCAAAGCGTGATTTAGGAGCTCTGTATCAGGCCCAGCATTGTGAGAGCCACAAGATATCCAAGCTGCAGAAGGCCAAACGGGAAGGCAGTAAATCTGTAGCCATCTGTACCATTCCCAACTGTGTGTATCTTTGACAAATACAACCCCCCCTCACCAAAAAAAGGGATTACATGGAGAAACCAGCCAAATGGGAAGAGTTTGGCCTTACTGGAACCAGCTGGCTTGTTAGTGAAAGGACTTAACAAAGAAATCAAAAGAAACAGAAAGGGTGCAAAATGTAGCATTGCAACAATTCAGATTTTTTATAGTTTTACAAGAACATGAAAGCAATTTTTCAATTGTTCCTTTAGTTTTTCTGCATACGTTTCCTCTACGAACCCATTGTCAGCACTTCCTCGAGGTTAAAGCAGGGACTTCAGGTCTTTAATTTGTTGACTTTCATTATCTCCACAGGAACTGTGTTTCCTCCTTTAAGATGTCGTTAATTTCTTATCTCGGCAAACACGGCACTTGTCAACATCGGACTAGTTAGACATTAGATGTTTTCAGAGTTTTAATTTTGCAGTTAAGATAAATGTAGTCATATTCTGCAGTTTCACCTATGATCAGAAAATGGTGACTGTGTGACAGAATGTTTGTAAGTCACTTTTGGTTAATTTTGATAGACTATATGAATAATATGATGAAAATCATCTGGACTGTTCTCCTCTTGCAGGACACTGTAGTTTTTAATAATTATCATGGGCAAGGCAACACACCATTCCCCTAGTTTCCCAAATATCCACTCAATTTGCTGTTAACTGAACAACTATGATCAGTATAGTTGAACTTGTATTAATTTGAGGAAAATGTGGTGTGAAATCATGCCTACCTTACTTTCCCATCAGGGGATGGTCAGGGAGTGAGGAGAAGTGACACCGCACGGCTGAAAAACTTGTATCTCATCTCTAACCTCCTCTCTCTTTATTATCGAACTGCATCTGACAAGTTGTCAGTCACAAATGTCTCACTCTGTCCCGCTTGCGAGTGTGTGACAACTGGTCTGGCTCCTGACAGAGTCGTGAATATTGACTGAGAAAGCTTCACACCACAATTTCAAAGTTTGATGTCTTTTCAAGCCTCTCCTCTCTTTGATGGAGAGGTGTTAGTCTGAAGTGTGGTAAACATAGAAACTGTCTTTTCTGTCTTTCACTTCCCTCTGATATAACATTGATCACAAGTACTGAGCCACTTCAGATCCTGACATGTACATGAGATGCATTCTGATGCTGACTCAGTGTCACACATGGAAAGTCAGACATTAGAACACTTCTGTGTCTTTACCTGTTTGTAGTTTTGGATGTTCCCAGGGCATGGATGTGCCTTTGTGTTGTCTCAGACCTAAATGCTGTTGTGACCAAGGCGCTTCCCTGTGTGAATGCCAATGTGACTGTCATTCATTCAGCCACAGCCTCACCTGGATGAATGGCCAACCTGGTTTTCATGGCAATGAAACAGTAGCCATTGTTGTTCTTTCTCTGTTCAGAGCCATTTCAGAGCAAAAGACGGTTATTACGCTGCATGGAAGCTCTGTTCGGCACTCCCATTTTGACTTGATCATTTGGTACAATGCTCGTTTTTGCTTGAAATCCCCTCAAAAAAACCCCAACAACTTGCAGCCCTGATGATTTGCTTCAGTATGTACCACTGCTCTACTAACACTGGTGTTTTTTGCCCTTCAACTTCAGCTGCACCTCAGTTTGTCATCCGCCCAAGGGACCAAATCGTGGCTCAAGGCCGCACTGCCACTTTCCCATGTGAAACCAAAGGAAACCCTCAGCCTGCTGTCTTCTGGCAGAAGGAGGGAAGTCAGGTAAGAGCAAACAATCTCACACAACCCAGAGCGAAGAAACCATTTCTCTTTGTGTTGCATTTTTTTCTGGCATGTGAAAATACACTTGTCTCATATTTGGCAGCTTTCATTGTCTACTTTGCTTCGGCACTTTGTTTGGATTTCCTTGGCTGTATGCACAATTGTTGCTCTGCGTATACACATATGCATGCACGCACACACACACAGAGCCACACACACACATATCCACTATCTCTCATCTGTATCTTTACTACAGACACAGATACACCTTTGTTCTCAGGAGCCGCTAAAAGGCAGTGTGCCTAGCAAAGTGCTAATCGGTTTCCCGTGACCCTTCACTGATAAGAACGATCCTATCCCTCACTCAAGCAGATAACCCATTCAAATACCTGGGTGTCCTCACAACGCTCGACAACAGTGCCAATTAGGAGCCTGTTGGGGCTTGTAGATGAGCCAGAGATATGATTCAGCTCTGGCTAAGGTTCAAACACTTGTGTGTGCACGCGTGCGCTCACACTCACACACACACACACACACACACACACACACATGCACACACAAACACACATAGCCTGCAGGCAAACAATTATAGCAAAGTTCTTTTTAAAAGAGTGAACAGTAGTGAGACATATGCTTGCATGTTCGCACAAACATTTGGCATAATACTCACCCATTTTACCCCTTACCAATGTGTGACATAAAGCCTGTGACTCAGTAACACTGAGCAGTTTCTGAACTTACATTTGTATTCGGCATGTGTCTCTCATTGTCATTAAAGATGAGCCCTTTTGAAATGAATGTACTGCAAACACATTTGTACAAGCAGTTGCACGTCCTCGCCATCCCTGCACTTGTGTCTGTCCTTGTGTTCAGCGCTGCTTTCTCCCACTCACCCACGTTGACATACAAAAGCTATGAAGGTATTTGTTAAAAGAACAAATTGAAGCTAATTCAGTACAGTAATTAAATAGCAGAAAGGCCTTTTTTCTCACACTTGAGGATAATGGAGTGTACATCTCTCACGAGCTGGAGATGCGTCGAGCCTAATTTAAAAAAACAGCATAATTTGTCGCATTTAAGGGATTAGGTGTAATTAAATCCTGCTAATGTATTGGCTGGTTACCTTTGGGCATCATAAGAAAAAAAAGGGAACCAGAACAGAAAGAGCTTGGATGATGTGGCTAAATAGTACAGATGATGTTTTGTCAGTGAGATCAGACCTCTGATCCTGTGAATTTACTGTGCAATTAGAGGGATTTATTATGCCCTCTTTATTGTGTCAAAGTCAGTATAGGATCAGCTCAAATCAGGGGGGGTCTGTGTGGACTTGAAGCAGTGAGGAAAGTAGTCATGGAGGGCCAGAGCAAAAGTTGTTTTTGTAACACAGTGGAGCCTCTGGTTTGGCCCAAGAATCAGTAACCGAGTCATCACTTTGTGAGGTTGGTCAACCAAGTGCCAGATGAAACTGTTCGCAGTGTAGCTGTGATAGTCTGCAGTGTGTGTGTGTGTGTGTGTGTGAGTGAGTGTGAGAGAGAGCTTGGTGGTGGTGCTGTGTGTGACTGTCATGTAATCTTTTTTCGGGTACAGATTACTGGTTCCACACTCTCATTAATTGACTGTTTGTTCCTCTTCCTGCAGAATTTGCTCTTTCCCAACCAACCACAGCAGCCCAACAGCCGCTTCTCGGTGTCACCCAGCGGAGACCTCACCATCTCATCTGTGCAGAGGGCAGATGCTGGTTACTACATCTGCCAGGCCCTGACTGTAGCAGGCAGTATCCTCGCCAAGGCGCAACTGGAGGTCACAGATGGTGAGGGAGAACTGAAGCCTAACTTGCTTCATGCCAGCACACTAACACACAACCTAGAAGTACTGCAAATGTGTGAAGTTGGTGCATGTGTGAACAAATGTACTTTAAATGTGCATGCTTGAATCTCTCCCACATGCATTAAGACCTTGCTTTTACCTTTCAGCAAACAAGTTATTTATAATGACATTTGACTTAAGTATATTATCAGCAGTTTTTCTCTCAGTCCTTGCAGAGTTGAACTGAGTATGTGGTCTTTAACACTCTTTACGCACAAACTATGTATATTGTTTTCCATGTGCAGAAATATATCTAGCTTTGGTTTGAGAATGCTAGTATACCCATGACCTTCATTTACTGTGTTTTTTGCAGCATGCTCTATGTTTCTTGTTTTTTTTTTTCACACACAATTTAATTAAAATTTTCTACTTTTCCTTTTGGAATGGAAACAAAGCATTGCCCTTGAGTTCTTTCAAGTTTAATGATCAGTGTTTCGGCGAGTGGGCGAAGTACAAGCATGTGTGTGAGGCAGGGAGAAAGGGAGGAAGAGACACAGTGAGGGGAGGGGGGCATGATTGAGTGAGTGAGTGACATTGGTTTTCTGTGGATTGAATTATGTAGGTCCTGCAAGGTGTGAGAGCATCTAATCTGCTCAGCTCTTGTGATGACAAGATAGACAGTCATCCATATGTCTGCTGAAGTACCTGCAATGAGAAAGATTAAAAGCACTACAGGACATTTTTTTCAACACTTTGTTCAAACTAAAAAAGGTTCTATTGCACGGAAATAATTGGTATGTCCTTCAATCGCCAGCAATAATATACAGTCAGTTTGGATGTTTTTAGCTAAAATCTGTCTCGCTTTCTGGGGTGTTTGGATAGTTAGGTCTAAAACAAAAGGAGAGAGAGGAGGAAATAGTACAGGAGGGCCAGGGTGAGGTCATGGCCACACCTGCCACAGTCTTCCTGTGATTTACTACCTCGAGCACCAACAGCAGTCTGTGGAGTTCAAGGAGATCTGTAATGAGAAATTCCTGATCCAGAGACCCAAGGCCTTAGTCGAGGCTCGCCTCCTCCCTCTGTCACTCCTACATTCTATCAACATATACATCAGGGACATCAATTTTCTGGTCCTAGCATGTCTGCTTTGGTCAAAACTAGTCAAAGCCTATCTGTCGCTCAATAAGGAAGTCACTGGAGTCATGAACACCACTGAAAACATCCTTTATCAAATGTGGATGCACAACATCATTCAGGGTCGTTAGTAGTGAAGCAGAATGCTGTATTCTTGCTCATAATGTTGTTGTAAATCTTTGGATGAAGGCAGTGGCAGACAGAACACTTCCTGGGTGTTTTTTTATGAGATAAGATAGACTGCAGCACAGTCAGTCTCTGTGCCCGTAGCAGGTGCTTTGAATCCTCCCTTGGCTTTGTTCCTGATTTACATTATCACTTTTGATTTATATACCTGGATTTGCCTTCATGTAAACACTCCAGAGGACTAAAACAATAAGTTGAATATAATTATTGAAACTGATTTACAACTCTTGGCTTGTGGTAGATAATATATCGGGTTTCTGCCCAGGTTTTCTCTTTCAGTCGTGGGTGACCCAAAGTGAGTGCAAGTGCAAAAGTGTATTACTTGGAATCACTTCCTTTTGTCAGATGTAGCTGCTTGAGAGAAAATAGGGGTGGAAAAAGGGTGTGATAATGTGTTGAAAGGTTACTGAGGTAGACTTGGTAATTAGCCCCTGCAGGTCTGACATCATTAATCCATACCTTCTAATTAATGTGGGTTCTGTGATGCCAGGGGGACTCCACATTTTTCAACTTTAAATATATAAACTGCCTGTGTGCTACGGTGCTAACTCTCTCTGAGATCACCTCTGACATCGCCACTATTTCACAGACTGAACCCCAGGCTTTTTTTGGCACATAATAACAAATGAATTTGCCAGCGTAAATGGAATTCATCACAGCATTAGCATTCATCTTATGTGAAACCAGAACAAAATATAAAAGGGTCATCTCTCCCTAATATTTCCTGTCAGGATTTAGATTCTAATATTCCCTCTGCTTACAGCGCATAGGAGTGTCGTGAAGTGATTGTTGAAACATTTGGTATTTGAAAATCACCTTTCAGTGTGCCCCACGCTGCACATAATGAAGTATTTATTTAAACCACACTGAGTCAATAGGCAAGAGTCTCACCACTAAGCTGCACCACAGAGTCTAGGGTAGTGTATAAAAATAAGGCTACCCAAGGCAGTAACTGGAAGCTGCTTAGCATCCCTCTGCCACATCAATGAAAGTCGAAAACACTACTCAGCTGTTCTTTCCCTGCTTCCTGGAAGTACAGGATATGGTTATTGTTCTGTGGTGCAATTATAAGACCTGCAGAGAAAATAGACCAATTTATGATAGATACCCACATCCACCCCCGGTTCATTTTATGATCAATGCTGTCATTCCCTTGCATTTTACAATTAGACCCCTCGTGTGACCACCGTCATCCATCTGAGCTTCGGACTGACACAGCACATTCACATTTGTGTCTTTGTGTTGCAGTGCTCACAGACAGGCCACCACCCATCATTCGCCAGGGCCCATCCAATCAGACACTCGGGGTGGACAGTGTGGCACTGCTAAAGTGCCAGGCATCAGGAGACCCCATCCCCTCCATCAGCTGGCTGAAGGATGGGGTCAGTCTGCTGGGAAAGGACCCTCGCATGTCCCTGCAGGAGCTGGGCAGCCTGCAGATCAAAAACATCAAGGTAAAAGATGTCATAGGTCTACTGGTGTTACAAATGAATATCTAAGCATTTAATTGAGGCTTATTTTTGTATGTAGATATATGTGTATGTGCATGTAAATACATAAATACACTGAAACACTTTTTGCACTTCTGGTTTGATACTAAACTTAATTTAGTTATCTGGGTAACCTTACTTTGAACAATTGCAATGAAGCTGAATCTAATCTAATATAATCATCAATAGAGTTTTCCATAAATAGTTTAACTGTGATTGTCTGTTGTCAGATACCTCATTGCCTCGCCACTGTATTTTCTCAAATTGTCACTGGCCTTGGTTATGTTCCCTAATTGAAGATGTTTACACAGTCCCATTCTGTCAAGCTAGCAGTATACAAGCTTTTGTTGAATTCAGCCAGACAGGGGTAAAGCATGATGAACTTGGATATGCAAGGTACCATAATTTCTTAAAGAGATGAATAGGCAGCATTGATTTTTTTTAAAATCATTTGATAGTATCATTAAATGGCACGATGGCTCCAGCTGGGCTCAGCTGTGCAGGGCTGGAGGGACTCCAGCTGCAGAGCAGGAACATGTATGCACTTACCGATGTATATACACACATGTGTAAGCACGTACACATTTAGAGTAGATTAAATTTAAAAGGATCACATCTTCCTTTCCCCACTCAGAGGCCTCAGTGGAATATCTATTACGCTTGACAAAGCTGCCGACCACTGACATGTTATTTAATAAATGGAAGGAAGGCACAGGGACAAAAACCAACAAACAACTGAAGTTCCTAAGAGGGAGGGAGAGTCGAGCCAGCTGTCATCGGTCCAGGGGGTTCCAGCAGCCCACCCTAAATTAATTAGCCTGGCTTTGTTGTGGTCGGCAAGACAGTGGGGAAATAAGGAGGGGGAGTGGAAAAGTGATGGAAGAGTGGTGAGTAGAAAATGGAATTCATTAGGAAATTAGCGTCAGCACTTTGAGGCACTCACAAATGACACACAATTTGGCCTGCACAGGCTTGTGAAGTCGCCTCATCCCTTTTCAGTATTTTCAGCGATGGGAAGATCACATGTATTCAGTCGTTGCGACTGCTCTCAGGATGTGTGAAAATGAAATGGCCCTTCCACTGAAAGTGTTATTAGTGGAGTCATTACCCTCTCTGTGTCAATGCTGTTAGTGTGTATGAGCTTGTTTCATATATATGTACATTTGTATTCCACTGTGCACCAGATTTCAGACTCTGGGATCTACACGTGTGTGGCTACAAGCTCCAGTGGTGAAACATCATGGAGTGCTTTCCTGGAAGTAAAAGGTACAAGATGCCAAAATGATTGCATGTATTTTATGCACACGAAAAAAAAGGTTTTCTTTTTAATTTGTCAGATATGGTTTTTTAAGAGAGAGTTGCTTGTCTCTCCATCTGTTTAGAATCAGGGGGAGTGATGGTCATTAAAAACCATGATGAGAGTGAGCTTCCAGGCCCCCCATCCAAACCTCAGGTCACTGATGTCACCAAGAACAGTGTGTCTTTGTCCTGGCAGCCTGGGATGGCTGGAGCATCACCCGTCTCCTCTTTCGTTATAGAGGCATTTAGGTTTGTTTTACCAATAACATCAAACTCTAACTCACTATTTAATAGCCTTGGATTGCAATGAAAAACATGTTGTGCCATGTGAAAGACATTGAAAAATAATGTGATTTTTCTTTTTTCCCTCTCTCTTGCATTGCAGTCAGTCAGTGAGCAACAGCTGGCAAACAGTAGCAGATCATATCAAAACCACCCAGTTTACCGTCAAAGGTCTCCGCCCAAACACCATCTATCTGTTCATGGTTCGAGCCGTCAACAGCCAGGGTCTGAGTGACCCGAGCCCTATGTCTGATCCCGTCAGAACACAAGGTACTTTACATAACACTGAAGTGAAAGAAAGCCATTATGTCGGTAGTGTTTATTGAACATGTGTCCTTATTCCTTAACCTGTTAACAATCCTTTTTACTGTCGGTAAGTGGTATTCCTTCTTTTGCTGAGTGTAATTTCCGTTTCTACTGATAGAGTAAGGTCACTGTGCCCCCTTTAAAGAGTGATACTTATCAGCCCCTCTCAGCAATCCACAGTGAATAGCTATTATTGAAACACTGCAGAACTTTCCAGAGGTCAAATTCTCCATCTCAGTCCAGCTCATTACGGCTGCACTTAAGCAATTATGTAAAATAAGCATGTCTACTTTTTGAGGGCCTAACTGAGTTAGTGCTCTCCCTGCTTTGTTAATGATCATAGCAGGAGAAAATGACTGCTGCCAAACCCAAAGAAGATTTGATTACTGTACCGGGAAGACAGCTCAGTCTCCAGTTACACTGATATGATAAATCCACAGCAAAAAAAATAAATAAAGAAGAAACTTTTGGCCAAGCTCTGACAAATTCAAGCCAAGAGTGTGTTTCCAAAAATGAGTTCATTTGAATTGCATGAATCTCTCTCACACTGAGGTTAAGGTCTTGGAATGATATATAGATGAGTTTTTTTGATAATCACATGCATTGATGACAAATTGATTTTTCACTCCTTTTTAACCGTCGTGGCCTGTGATTCATGACTGTGTTGGGTTGTCTGAATGAAGCCCTTTTTTGAAATATATTTTCCTCTTGCGAGTTTTATGCTTCCTTCCAGTAATAACTCAAAATGCGGCTCGCCTCAACCGCACACAGTATCTTGTACACTTTTTTTTATTTCTTGTAACTTGAAACACACACGTGTAAAATGGGAAGTAAGCTGGAAAATAGAGCCATAACGCCCATTTATCCTCCATCCAATATGTGCGGAGCCATTCATTCATGGTTCATTCGCTGATGTGGTTGTTCGGTCAGGCCCTAGTAAGTGCCGACAAGTCACACATCTAAAGAACTTTGCCAGCCAAAGTCTCCTTTCTTTTCTCCAAACCAGACAAGTTCACCATTACAAAATAGAATGAGGTCATTTTAATGCAGATGAAGTTGCTCCTTTTTAAATGAAGTGGTGATAACCAAGTGCTCGCTTCTTTGTTGAAACCAATTGGTCTATGCAGTCGGTCTTTTCCCATTCCATTTCTGATAGTAATAAAATAAGCTTTAATGTGAGGAGCTGAGCGAACTCTGAGAAAAACTAAGTGGAGGAGAGCGGGTTACATTTTAGTTTGCTGCCTCTCTCTTTCTTCCTCTCTCTTTTTCTCATTTTTCTTTCTTGATCTCTTTGCAGATATAAGTCCTCCAGCTCAAGGTGTTGACCACAGGCACGTACAGAAGGAGCTCGGCGAGGTCATAGTTCGCTTGCACAACCCGGTTGTCCTGAGTCCCACCACCATTCAGGTCACATGGACGGTGAGTGAAAGCTTGTCTTTTTGCGTACAGGTTGCAGCTATATTTAACTACTGTCACATTTCTGCATCATTTTCATCTACTTTGTTCTGGTCCTTACACTGGAAGAACTTATTTATAAAGAAAATGGTTTGTTTTGGGTGTGGTTTTCTTAGCTGTCTGCCCTCTTTTGACATCTTTCATTTGTAAAATTGAGTCCCAAAGTCAAAATATTTGGTATGAAAGATCCCTCTTTGAAGCCAAAAAGGTGCACCTCAAGGCTACTTTTTGTTTTAAGTCAGGGAATTTGGTCAGGTTGCCACGTTAGACCGCAGCTTTGAAATAGTAATTGGGGACTTAAAAGTAAGTGAACATCAAGTAGTAGAAAAGTCATATCTTTGAACCACACTAAACATCAGAGGAGATGTCAGAGACATCTGGTTCTTCATCAATCCTCCATATGTCTTCATCTGCTTCTGTCTTAAATCACAGACTTTGCAGTAATAATACTTGATTGAAATTAATGTTTGTGGTTGAAATATATTTTGTGAACACAAGTTCTCCTCTTTTCCAACCACCATGAGACCATGCATTAATCTTCTTTACACGCACGCATGCAAACAATATAAACAAACCTGCTCTTTCACTTAACATATGCGCACACTACCTCACCACAAGAATCAGCACATTTTATCCCAAAATTAGAAATCTCGATTAAATCAGAAGAATATTAAATCATCTACAGCCTTGGCTAAAATGTTTTTTTTATTTAATTGTAAGATACTGAGAACCAAATGGCTGTTTATATTATTCAAAGCAGAGGTGCGCACAGTACATGTGATGTGTGTTTTTTTGATTATGCTGCTATATTTCACTCAAGTCCAGATATTTTACAGTACACACCCATTACTTAATGGCATGGAGTGCCTGTTTCCATTTTCAAATGAACCACATTAGCAGTTTTCCTGGTGACATGTTTATTGACCCCTGTAATAAGTCTCACCCCGAGTCTTGGTAGCTAATTTAATGCTAAAGCATTGCTTTATGATTGTAATGTACCATCAACACAAAACATGGCTACCTAATCAATCAGGGGCCCTTTCAGTAAACAGAGGGGCCACTCTCAGAGAGCTTTTATATTCCCAAATCATTCCGTTAATAAAAGTCATGCATCCATTTTGCTGATTTACTCGGGCTGCACTGGCAAAAAACAGCTGCTTAATATCCTACTTGAAAGCCCTGCTCACTTCTTCTACTGTTAACAAGCCATTACAGTGAGTTATGCGCCGCTCCTCCTCTGCATAAATTCAGCTCTTTCTGTCTGACTAAATGGGCGCAAGTTTTAAGAGTGGGGTCTTTTGTGGGTTGCAGGGGGCTATCACACTTTCAGTCTCTCTGTCTTTTCTATGGGACAGATCTGCTGTTATCACCTCCGCTGTGTAGTCACCTCGTGTCCCCAGGGTGTCTGTAAGATGTTTTTGTTGCTGGATGACATTCTCCTACTAGCAGCCCATCTTAGATGTGGTGGGACCTGCTTTCCAGCGTCACTATTTTATTTATAATACATAGGAGGCATGCATATGTCCTTTAAGGTGGCATTAAGGAAAGTCTTTTTAATAGTGGAGGGAACACTTTAGGGCTGGGAGCTGGGTGTATGAGGTAATGTCAGGGTGTTAATTGAGCTAAGTGTGTCATAGCAGGTGATGAAAGGCCCATTAAACGAGTAACAGCCTCTAAAGTGTCATGAATGCAATCCTGCGAGGAAGAAATACATTTGCCAAAAACACTCTTTCATATTATCCAGTGGCTGGCTGAAGATTGCATCCTCCATTCTGCCTCGCAGACTTCTTTCTGCACTGAAAAACAGGAGTAATCTTGTCTTCATTTCCTTTCTCAGGTGGATCGTCAGTCCCAGTTCATCCAGGGCTATAGAGTTCTGTATAGGCAGACATCAGGACTGCCCTCACCAGGACTCTGGCAGACGCAGGATGTGAAGGTCCCTTCTGAGCGCAGTGTAATCCTCTCTGCACTTAAAAAGGGCATTGTGTATGAAATCAAAGTCCGTCCTTATTTCAACGAGTTCCAAGGAATGGACAGTGAATCCAGAACGGCGCGGACGACAGAGGAAGGTATGACATGCTGAGGATTTGTAGTTTATGTCAGAAGTGATACAACACAGTGAGTCAAACCACGGTGCGTCCACACAAATGCAGGCCGATGGGTGACACATGACCCCAGAGGCTGCTTTCATGTTGTTTTTTTGTCATAATATCACAGGCACAGCCGCTTGTTCCTTTGTTACTGAGAGCTGAGGGTGTGAATGCATGTGTGTGTGTGCATGCATGTTTGTGCATGCACACACGTCTGTCTGACCTTCCTGCTGTGCCTTTTTTGTGTATGATTGGTGGTGTTGGTGCCAACCTTCTTCTAATCCATCACCCAGCAACCACAGGCTTGAGCTGTGATTGGACGCAGCGCACACTTCCTCTTGCGAATATGATCTGTCGCCCAAAGCTTGATTCATACAAGCTCTGACAAGGCTACAGAGCAGTGTGGCACAATATCACACACACATACACGCACACTCCCTCACACACAGGTCTTTGTTTGAATGAATTTACTACTTTGTCCTGTACCAAAACAGAAAAGCATTCAACAGCGCTGCACTGGCCTTGCTTCAACCTTCCAGTCTAATAACTGAAATTAAATTATGATGCGATCCGAGGTAAAGACACACAAAATGTGTGTACAACAGCACAAAGAGACAAATACAGACTCTTTATACTGGAGACAAAGCCCATCTTGCCACAGCATATTTATGCCCTCATGTATAGAAGACAGTTCACATCCTGTCTGTTTGACAGGCCCATTTATTTTCCCTTCCTCGGCGGGGCTGTATCTCCTGTGGCCAGCCAGTGTATGCACTGCTGTAGTGGAACTGCCATCACATTACAGCTGTTCCAACACACCCACACACACATACACACACACAGTAAACATATACATGCCAGCACACCACCTTTCCCTAAGGCCACCAGAACCTGCATGTCCAGGCTATTACCAGTGCTGATAACTCTCCGTGCTTCTGCTCTATCTGCATCCCCAGTCCCTCAGAGAACTTGACCACTTTCTATTTCTGTCACAACCCTGCCACTGTGCCTGGCCATAGCTGATACACCCTCAAACACAGGGCTCCAGGCTCCTCAGAGACTCAGGGACTAGTGAAAAGGGCAGCTAGATGGATAGAGAAGACTTGTTTAGAGCATGATTAAAACTTAGGCTGTCCATTAGCTAACACAATTAGAGAATCACCAGAGCAGGTCCAGACGGACGCAGGGTTTCAGTATGCTTAACACTTCGAAACTGTGTCCATCTTTGTAGTCTCCCTCCTTCTTTTTCACACATTCTGTCCCTCTCCATCTGGACAGTCATGTCATGGCTGGTAAAAAAGAACTTCATCCATGTTTGCCATCTGATTCTTACTGAATGATTGTCTAAGAAGGCACAAAGGAAGCCCGTCTTTCATGCAAAATAATGCTCATCCTGAGGGAAGGGAAATCAGTCATTTTTCAATAAATGTCTTTTTTATAGTTGGCTCATTTTAATCCACACTCATGGTATCTCTGAGGAAGGTCCACTGGTCCACCAAAAACACTCACTGCTTTACATATAAATTTATTACCTTGTTTTTGTTTTTTGTATGGCTATGATATGTTTGTATTCCTTCATCATCCGGCTGTGTGTGTGAGAGAGAGACAGGGGGTCACATTCCTGCCTGCCATACATCACTCTGCTAATGGCTCTATTAACACAGCCTCAGAGGCCTCTAATGAAAAATGTGTATTGTTTAGTGCAAATATGCATGATAATAAGCTGCTAAATCCTTCACAACATTAACTTTGGATGACATTGTCTCTGATGGCTGCCGCTCGCCAATCCAGCACTTTGTCACCTGGATGTAATGCAGTGCTGGAGAGCCGTGAGCATGATGGTTGATCAGATGCTCCCTTGCTAGATTGTTTCTAATCTGGCCAAGGTGTTGGGTTCATCATTGGACCCATTCATCTTCCACCATGCCAGGGCCTCCTGGCTCTCTGGGGGCCGGTGTGGCCAATCGCGCTGAGGGATGAGCACAGATTTACGGGGTGACATGTGCCATTTTGGATGGAGGCGAGGTGAGGGAGAGGCAGCCCAGGAGTAATTGACCTGTCAGTATTCTGCTGTGGCGCCCGCTCTCCTGCCAGCCACTGCGGAAATGAGAAAACATTATTTTTAAAACGTTATATCCAGTTGGGCCAACTGTTATTTATTTTCCCTCTGTTAGCCCTTGTGGGGTCAGGCGATTGTTGTCATCAGAATAAAAACAGAAGGTGGTTTATGAAGGCTTGACTTGTCTTGTTTCTATCCACTCTCAGTCTGCTTGTGGACAGAGCCGATTCATTTAGATGTGCCTTGCTCTGAAGCTCTCTTCTGATCCTTACCTACTGGCTTTAGTTTCATCTGGCTGATCGATAGAATCAGTCGATATGTTTACTGAGACCTTGTTTCCTTCTCCAGAAATGTATTGTTTTTTCATATTTCCTTCTCGTCCGTGCTTCATCCTATAAGCTTGTTGACCTGAATGCCACCCCAGCTCAGAGTCTTAACTTTAGAGCGCTTGCCTGACTGTGCAAGGTTGTCATTTCACAAATCAATACCAGTAGTCTCCGTACAAATCCACCAGGCTACAACAGAGGATGTATTAGCTATTAAAGAATAGCAAAACATTAAAGATGGACTATAGCTGTGTCAGATGTGCCCTGGTCTTCACATGAATCCTGCTCTAATGAGACTCCTTGACAGCCTTGACCCACTATGTTATTCCCAAAGAACAACATGCCTTTAAAAAAAGTATGCTTGTGTTTCTTGTGTTTCTTCACATTCAGATGTACAGTACTGCTGTTCACCCCAGTATTGTTGTGTCTGAGGATTAAACACTCCTCTGCAGCCTGAACTGCAGTGTTGTGTATTTGATTTTTTTGACCTTGTTATTTTGTGCCTCCTCTTTCAGCTCCCAGTGCCCCTCCTCAGCAGGTAACAGTCCTTACTGTGGGAAACCAGAACAGCACTTCCATTAGCATCTCCTGGGACCCCCCTCCACCAGACCATCAGAACGGCATCATCCAAGAGTATAAGGTTTGTGCCAGCGAGTCAGGATGGATTCCAGTTTAACAGATACAAAGCCAAGTGGAATCAACCACCTCACTGTTTCTTTTTTTCCTATCTCTGCTTTAGATCTGGTGCCTGGGGAATGAGACGCGGTTCCATGTAAATAAGACTGTGGATGCAGCCATACGCTCAGTGGTGGTGGGCGGGCTGCAGGTGGGAGTGGTGTACCGGGTGGAAGTGGCTGCCAGCACAAGTGCGGGGGTTGGAGTCAAAAGTGAACCTCAGTCGATTATTATTGGTAAGATGTATTGATACTTTTCAACATCCAGCTCAAATTCTTCTCCTATGTTACCATCATTTTTTATAAAGAACACTATCATAATCTATATTTTAGTGGTGTGAAAGTTTTCGTTCATTATGGTGAATTGCCAAATGTATAATATTAAAATAGGACTATGTTGATATGTGGCCTGACCACATTTGATTTATGTGGAGCTGAGGCAGATTGTGCCTGATTTGACCCATAACTGATGGCTTGGCCTGTAGCATGTTCTTATTTCCCCAGTGTCACTCACATAATCCATCTCTGAGAGCAGAGCCCTAAGCTTGCAGTTATAATATATCGTGTGTTTTTGTGTCCGTGGATGTTCCAGTGGGTGTGTGTTCATGTGGTTACACAGTTATAAAAAGAAGAAGAGCATTTGTGCAACCTTGCGTGCACATACAATATGTGCATGTTTATCCTCAGTGTGTCAATGCAGACATTTGTTTGCTCACATCAAAAATAGTGTCAAGCAGGCTAGTCAGGATGAGCTGCAATTGGAGATCAATACAGGCCAGGATCCTTTCATTTTCACATGGTGTGTTTTACCGGTGATGGAGTGAATTAGGGGCTGAGCTAAGCAAACAACCCGCTCACCTGGGGGTTTGCTGTAAGCTTTTAGGCTTTGTCTTTTTCAGGCTGTACAGTGTATTTTACTGCACAACCTTTAAATCTATGTCCTGCTCCCTCGGTCAATATCCGAGCTATATTCACCAGACCTACTTTCTCCCAGCTTAATCTTGCCCTAACCCTGTCTTGATGTAGCTATAGGTGTTATTTCTGCACAATGAAAAAGTGGAACATTCTCAAGCCCTTCAGTATCACATGGATGTATCACCTTGAAGCAACGAATCAGGCACAATAGCATTGTTATTATTTCCTATTTTTCCCCAGTAATCGTCCACCCAGCATAACATTAATGCTGCCTTTTTATCCCTGTGCCCTCAGGTAAGGAATTTAGGGACGTGATTATACATGGAAACCGGAACAACAGCATCACAGAACAGATCACTGATGTGGTGAAACAGCCTGCCTTTATCGCCGGTATTGGAGGAGCCTGCTGGGTCATCCTCATGGGCTTCAGCATCTGGCTCTACTGGAGGAGGAAGAAGAGAAAGGGCCTGAGCAACTACGCAGGTAAGAGCAAGCACATCTCACAGTCACCTATGCAAATTAACACTGGCATTACGCTCTTGTGTCCTAGCAAAAATGAAAACTTAACATCTAAAATTAAGAAATTATTTATTTCTCTGTCAAAGCAAGAATGCTTAAAGACAAGAATATCAGCTTTCAGTCTTTAACAGTTCTGTTCTAGATGAAATATCGTAGAAGTTGCCAGCAGTGAAACTGAGATGGCTACTGTGTAAAAGCCTCCAAAGGGAGGCAGATGTCAGTGTAAAGCATTTCCAGAGGGCAACAGTTTTTGACAAATCCACCCACGGTGTTGGTTAATAGCCCAGGGTGGTCGAGCTGAGTGGGCAGACTGGACTCTCTGCTGGTCACTGAAGCTGGAGTTGGTCCAGCTCTCCTCCCACACACTGACCCTGACATCTTTCAGAACGACCCCCAGTCAATACTAGCAACCACCAAGTGCACGTATGCTGCCAAGGGTACCAGATTTAATTAGAGAGCAAAAAATGGTAATGAACTGGCACATTAATGCTGCAGTCAGTGCAACACAATATTCAAACATTAGTTTTTGCCTTATTAACAAGAAGAAATTCAAGAGAAAAACCTCAATGTAGCCATTTTTTTCTTATTTTTAGTCAGAAAGAGCATGTGCAGCTGCAGCTGCTATGAGCTGGCTTGGTTAATTTGCTCTTCATTTCCGTTTGTTACATTTATGTGTTTGTGTGTTCTTTGGTTTGTGCCACCGTCTCGACACCGCTGTGGCCTCTGAGCTGGCTGCTTTCCTGGCTGTTGCTCTGCACGCTGGGTGACGATGTGGTCTTACTGTCTCTGACCCTCAGCACCCCCCTCGGCCCGACCCCGTCCCCGTGTGCAGATACCCCCTAAAGCACCGCTTATCTCTGCAGGCTTTTAACACACAACTTCTCTGTCTTCTTGTTTTGCAGTTCAGTCCTTCACCTTCACCCCTGCAGGTACTGTTCATTTGTCCTGTCTCCTCACCCCACCTCAACGCAGATTCATCTCCTGCCCGCTTGTAGTGTATATGCTTAGACTGTCAAACTGATGGTCATGGCTAATGCAAATTTAAACTTTATAACCATGTAGGCAATTTAACCTGTCAGAGAGGCAAATTTACAACTCAAAGATTTGCTGTTAGCCATGACCAGAGCCCAGCAAGCTTAAGCCCTTACTCCTGCCAAACCTACAGCCCTGTTTACATATTGTGTTGTATTTGTGTGTATGTCTGTTGTGGCTAGCTGTTTTTTCAATGAAGTTTCATCCTGTCTTGTTTATCTTTATTGTGACAGTCTTGTGGTGCAGGGTAAAGACTGTCCATTTCCCTCCTCCACCAAAAATCTTATTCATCTTTGTTTTCTTTTTAAGAATCGGATGCTGTTGTAATTTACATATCTGTTCTCCATAGGTGTCAGTTCGGCAGGTGGCTGGTGTATTCAGTTTATCCTTTTTAACCCTTCTTCTTTTCCTTCCTCTTAATTTTTTTGTTTTTTACTTATGACAACTGCCTCCACTACTGTGACTCTTCACATCTGGGATCTTGGCTAAGTTTATTTTGTTTATGGTTAAACTAGAGCCATTTTGATGGCGTGTTTTCCTCTGTCCTCTGTCCTCTGCTGAATTAAGCCTGAATGGCAACAACAGTATACAAATAATTCACCTGGCTCTGGTTTGGACTGAGAGAGACTTAGAATTTGGATGTAAAGAGAAAGTTTAGAAAGTGTGCCAGATGAATTCATTAAATTATGCCTCAAGGCCTCTTTCCTTTGTATATTCAGTGTATCTGATAGCTGTAGTACAATGAGTCAGGAGTCAGCACATTGCCCTTCCTGTTTCTTGGATTTACTGACAACCTTAACTAATACAACTTTTTGATAAAGTATATATGTAGCCATGTGGTCTCTCTGGAGCCTACAGCCAAAAACCTAATTAACTCTGGCCTCTTTACAGCAGCTGTAACAACAGATTATGGAACACATTAATATGTGAGTGAGACTTGTCTGGTTTTAAATTGGAAGCACACCTCAGAGAGGCCAGACAGGAAGCAGGTTATCTCACAGAAAGAGTTGAGAGTGGCAAGCACAAAACAAGGTCAAATATAGCAGAGATTATAGAGTTACAGCGAGGTGATTTTTAGAGCATGAGCCAGAGTGCAGCTAAAGAGTCTTAAAGCACGGCTCTTCCCTGTATTGACAATTAGTTGATGTATCGAGAGTGTCCTGTCTTAGCCTCCTAAAGCTGTCAGTGCATGAGAGGTAAATCACTACACTGTTGAGGCGTACGGCCAACAGGAAAGAGATTTGATGGAATTTTTATACGCTGATTATGTCCACCCCCCCCACGTAATGCTTATTAAAGGGGATTAATCTGTATTCATATTGGAGAAAGTGCTTATCTGGAAGACGGAGGCAAGAAGCACAGCTATGGCGCCGTGTCACTCTGGCTAACATAAAAGTATTCCACAGCAGCCCAGAAATGTGCCTGAGCACAGATAGGGACTTCAGAGGCCTTCCCGCTGCACAGCCTCCCCCCGCCTCCCCCTCCCCCTCCTGTCTGTCAGTCCTCTCTCAAACGGCGGAAAACTCTCTTATGCAAGTTTGTTGGTGGTGGAACAAAGAGAAATGGCTTTAGCTATGACTGAATAAAGGATGCCAAGCCTGTCTCGAGCTGTCAAAGCTATATTTTATTCAAGCAGACCTGCAATACTGGTTTTTTCTGTGTAAAACTTTTGTCTGCAGTATTTTAATCCCACTTTCTGCTATTCAGTCGTCTAAACCTTAATGCAGCAAATAAACTGTAAACTGTTTTAAATTGTGTTTCTTTTGTCTAAAAGCTTACAGCTCTGTTTATGAGAGAGAAAACTGGCTTAAACAAGCTTAGGTAATGTTGACGATGTATTAAGACGTCCTGTTAGCAGCCTTTGTAATCTACTGTGGGAGTTTCCTCTCCCTGTCATCTGTGTTGCGACGTCACCCACAGAAAAGCCCCCGCCGTCGCCCATGTCGGGGCTTGTTGTGGAATCAACCTGAATAAAACAGAAAAGAGAGGAGGAATGTTTAGCCTCCCTTTCTCTTTAATCTCCATCTGTGGAACAAATGAGCCAAATTACTAACAGCTCTCCTTCTCTTTCTTGAGGAAACCAGCTCTCCCTTTTCCCTCCTTTTTTTTTCCCCTCATCGGTATGCGGTGATTTCCAAAACTCTTGCTGCTTTTCTGCTTCCTGTGATCCACTGAAGTTCTTACATGCTTAGAAGCCTTGATGCTGCTTTGTCATCATGGCCGTTGAACAGAGATGAAAAGGATCCTTCTTTGTCGTCTCTCATTTTGAGCCATGGAGTTTTACTAGCCGCTGACAAAGAGCGCAGGCCTTGTTATCTATAGATCACTGTAATGGAACAGGCCACATGTGCGGCTTCTGGGGAGCCCTGCTTCCTGAAGGATCAGTAACTCAGCCTCCACACTCACAGATAGAAAACTCAGCGTGATTAATGAGCCCTCTGCCTTTTCTAATCATTTTTTGGCTGAGATTTAATCACAAATCTGATAATATCTCAGCAGCAAAATAAGAAAGATGAAATGAGTTTTGCCTCTCATCAGGCATCTTGTCCTTGAAGAACACATGACGTCTCAAGCTATGCAAAGCAATAATATGCAATCTTCATCACTGCATTTTTTTAATTTCCATGAAAGGTATTGGACGCAGATGGACATCTGCATCCCTTAGTGAATCCATCAACTATCTAGCTGTGTAAGAAAAGAGAACAAATGAGTACAGAGCTGTTGAAGGGCAAACTGGGCAGCACAAAAAGGACATTGTGTTATATCTTAATTGTGGAAATATATCCTGGTTGTTTACAGTGAATGACTGTAGAAAAACTGAATCTCTGGCTTTGTCTTTTTTCTCTCCATCTTTTCTCTCTGTCTTTCTCTCTTTTCTAACTTCAGTGACATTCCAGAGAGTTGATGGTGGTCTGATGAGCAATGGAAGGTGAGTGTCCCACCAGAAACAAAGCAATAATCAAGTCCAATATCACAAGCAAATTTACAAGAAAAAAAAAAAAATCTTCCCATCATGATTATTTCATTCTGTCTGTCCTAAGCTTTACATGTCTTAACACAACCTTTACATCAGACTCATGAATCAAGTCTACAGCCGGCTTCTTTGGATTCTAATACTGATAAATGACTGATAGATTGATAGATAACCAATACCTGTTTGTGTGCCCGCCATGCAAACCGGCGCGCAAATATACATTTCCACCACATCTCTGTTCATGCATCAATAGATGAACTCATAAATCTCCTCAACAGAATTAACAGAAACAATTTAAGCAGAGAGTGCTTTTATTTTGTCATTTATCTTCCGCTGCTGGCTACGGGAAACCCAGAAGCCCTCTGGAGTGATAAATTTGCCTGTCACCTTGCGTGGGCGGCTGGGATCTGAGCACATGTAATAATGTAAAAATAATTACCCAGGGGAGAGATGTGTGCAGGTACCCCACTTGCACCCCCATACGCCGTGCTCCATTTCAGTGTGTGTCTGTGAGAGAAAGAGAGGCTACAGAGACGAGGGCACATCTCAATGACACCAGTTACTGAGCCTTTGTGGGTATTCAAGAGACTCCCTTGAGAATCCTGGGCTTCTGTCTATCTACTGCTTATCACACCTGACTAGGTAAAGCCTCCAGATCTCAAACACTCAGCGAGAGATTGCCAACTAAATCTGACCCTGTGTGTCTCTGGGCTTTTGGGAATGTGTCTATTCTGCAGTCTGGTTGCAGCATTTTTGTATTTATGCTTCCTTTTTTTTTTCCCCCTTAATTTTTCCCTGACTGTGCGTATGACTAGATGCCACAATGGACAATTTTGCTTATATTGTTCTGTGAGCCGCCAGCGTGCTCTCAATGAATTAGCCACGCTACTTGCCATGCCTTTTCTCATCTACTTTCTGCTGTAGTGTTTTTCCTTCAATTTTCCACATAAGTGGTTCTGATTCTCACTCCAGCGAATGGGATTTGAAATGTCTGTATTTGTGGTGCTCTATATTTGTCATATTTTTAGTCAGTTGCAGCGACTGCCGCGATTTTCACAACACTGGAATAGGATGCAGTCTGGAACTCTTATTCTAACACGAGCCTCTGATCCGTTAGTCACTCTAGTGCCATCAAATCCCAGATGTTGCAACTTGCCCATCTGCCCTGAGACGGAAAAATGTGTAGCAGAGTATCAGAGGAAAATGTGTTCATTTGTTACATGAGATGTTTATTGCATTAATTAGACAATAGCAAATGAAGCTGCATCTGTTTGCAGTTTCTCATTGGCTCCTGCCAAATTGCCCTGACTGAACAATTACACTTAATCGATCACAAAATAAATGATTCATGGAAGATGAATAGGCTGCAGATTGGTAGAACTGGACCATTTGACTTTGGCTGCTCAATTGAAATTGATAAAAGCCGATAAAGGCTCGTTCCTTATCCCCCTGCCAATGTGGAGATGGTAATTAGGGGGTCGTAATAACTTCCTATACAGGCCCTGATCAATATTTTAGCAAAGTAGATTCACTCCTATAGGCGGAGAGAATGGGCTTAGCATTTCAGCGAACAGGTTTCACTGACACTGTTGCTATGGAGATTCCTTTACATCCCAGGATGTGAATGCTGAATGACAGCATGTTGTTTTCTGTGAGTTAATCTTGAAAGTAATCTGTGTTTCCCTTTGCTTTAAGTGTTAGCTAATGTATGTGCTTTTAATCCAAGTTCCATTCACTCGTCTGCTAGACCATAAACACCTGATTTATGTAGTTGCTCTGAAATTAATATCTCTCTCACTTGGCTTATTTATGGCAAGCTCAGTGTCAGACATCCAAGACAGTATTTATGGTTTCTTGCCCATTATAAGTAACTGAAATGTCTAACAGGAAGACAAAATGCTCCAAATCAAATTTTATCTGCCAAGGTTGCTATCCATCTTGGGTTTGGCAGGGATTAAAAGTTCAGTGTTGACTTTCCATTAGAAGTGTGACCTGGTGTCCGCCCCCCAGCCGCTACACACACACACACGCACGCACACACAAATATTCTAACAAATATCCCCTGTAGAAATCAGTCTTATTCTAATTATCCTTAGTAATACTGCTGTGTGATAAATACAAGGACATTGCAGCCATTTCCACTGTCAGCTCCTTGTGTTTCAAATTGTCTTTCTCTAGTGGGCTGAAAGGCTCACTGGAGCACACAGGACAAGCAAAATGAGCAATGAGACAAAGGCATGGTCTTTTACTTTAGACTGCATACATCCATGTTGGAGTCTTGCTGGACTCAACACAGGAGACTGATGTCCTCCTTTTTTCAGCTTCTTGGTAATATTAGTCTGACAGATGTTGAGGGCACAAGAAGCAGGGAGGATGGGGGGGAAAGGACGAGGTGAAAGTGTATAAAGGGAAAATAAAGGAAAATACGGTTTGGAAAAGATGGTATGGCAAGAGAGAATGATGGCAGTGGGGGAAAATGGCAGCTAGAAACAGAGGTAGGAAGGACGGGGAAAGATGTATTACCCTATAAAAGTGCATCTGTCTGATGCACAGCCATCAATTTGAATGACTTGTCTCCCCCGAGGGCCTGTTTTGGCATTCAGAAGCCACAGTGAGGGCTCTTAGCTTGCCAAGGCTGCAGTTCATATGGACTCCCTCCTCTGTGGAACAGCTCTTCTCATTAGAACCTGTGGCTGGGGGAGAGACTGACGGCAGCACGCCCATTACCTGCACTTGTCCTCAGGGCTTGACTCTCTCTCGGTCCCCTCAGAGCCGTCGCGTTACCACACTGGAGCGAAAAACAAAAAAACACCATCAGAAAGCCTTGCTGCTTACTGTTGTGCTCTGCAGCTCCTCAGAGAGCACATCTGCAGTCTGCCACATTCAACAGTGCACTTCCAGGGGGGCGTGCTGTGTCTCTGAGAAGGCAACGACTTCTGCTTCATCACATGTGGTGCTTGTCTCACCATTGCAGGGAAAATAAATAAAAGCAATATGCTGCTATTATTTCATCTTCTGTCTCCTTTAAATTTGTTCCATTTCTCTCCATCCTCTCATGAAGTGAGCTAGTTTTTTTTAACATTTTAATCATATCAAGTAAAATTGGGTATGACGCATAAATGGAGAGAAACAGAGGCATTTAACTCTATCGCTAATTCTCATTTAACTCCATCTGTGTTACTTGTGGTAACGAACCTCAGACGTGATTGTACAGTAAAGTGGCCCTAATGGCCTCCCAGCAGTCACCCATGACAGGTTAAAGTCTTAATGACTGCTTTTTATGGGTCTCACCCCCTCAGGAGGGACACAACACCTGTTAAATGGAGCTGCCTTCTCCCATATGCAGGCAACCCACAAGTGGGTCGGGGCAACATGGTGGGATTAGAGCTGAGGTTTGACATCTCATCAAATAAGATTTAAACTGTCTGGACATCACCACAAGGGGCTGATGGGAAAACACAGCAGAATGAACAAGATATTAATGAATAAGGAAACAGTATACATGTGGGTGTCCGCATACACTGCTGTTCATTCAGAGAGCAAATGCATGCATTAGTGTCTTCACAGTGTGCTTTTGCATTAATAACCTAGCGAATGTGACAAAGACACAGCAGGAGAAACAGGGAGATAAAGGGCTGTGTATGCCTGAAGGAATTCCAACTTTGTGGGGGGAAGAAATGTATCCATACAGTTTTTTCCCCCATATCTCAAAAGTGTTTCATTAGCTCCAGTGGCTTATGGGAAGCTTATCTCACACAAACACACATTCTTCTGCACAAAGTAACATTTAAACATATGTTTGATTTTCTTGTCTTCCAATTGTCTCCTTGCTGATTGCTTCCATGTGTTTTTATTCATTATTTATGAATCTGGTAACGTTATGCAGAATTAAACCATGCAATTGATTTTTTTTTTTAATCAGAAAAAAGCTCTGGTATTCCTGTAATTTCCCAGCCTGTGTTTTATCTAGTGTTTCATCATGTCTTTCTGCTTAGTCGGCCAGGCCTGCTGAATGCCAGTGACCCAGGCTACCCCTGGTTAGCGGATTCTTGGCCAGCCACCAGCCTGCCTGTCAACAGCAGCTCTGGGGGACCCAATGACCTGAGTAACTTTGGCCGAGGAGGTGAGTGCCCCGGTGCTGTTCCTGGTGCTTTGAGAAAAGACCATAAAAGATGATGGCCTGTCTTCCTTTTATTACTACAGTGGCTCCTGTTGTTCATCATGCACGTATCTGCATGCACGATACATCAATTCATGCATATTCTTTGTGTTTTGGATGTATATTTATATATCACATTAGAGGACAGCTAGAGCATTAACAGCTGGGCCACCACTGTCACCAGGCTGAGTAATGGCAAATGGTCCAGCCTGGTGTCATGGCCCATACCTCAGAGCGAAAGAATGTGAGGGGAGAGACGGGCAGAGGAGCAGGGGGTGGATGGGTGTTTGAAAGGATGGTCTTGAGCAGCCAGTCGTGAAGGACAGGCGCAGCTTGACTGGCGCAGATGCAGACACTTCCGCCATGGCTGTACATCATCTCCCCTTCAGTGGGCATGCAAACCATGCACTATGAAGAGAGTCTGCCTGCTCTTTCCCTAGCTCTCTCTCTCCCTCTCTGTCCCTCCCTTCCTCTGTCATAACACACACATGGAGAGCAGCAGCATGTATCCCTCATGTTTATGCACAAAGAAGGGAGGGGAGTGAGATATCCACACATGTGAAGGGAGATGAGGTGAACCTGTTAAGAGCTGAACCGAGAACAACAAGACCCAAATGCACTCACATCCCAGGTCAACTCAAGGCCCGATGTACAGGAATAGTCCTCTTCTTGTTATCTGGCATATCTTTGTCTGCAATGTTTATTTAAATACATCAGGTTTATGGTTGAGTGGAACATTGATTTCAGAGGAAGTCTTCTCTTTCCTCTTTTCTAGACATCCCCACCGGGCAGGGGGATAAGACGGGCACCATGCTCTCTGATGGAGCAATCTACAGCAGCATAGACTTCACCACCAAAGCCAACTACAACAGCCCTGGCCAAACATCCCAGGCCACTCCCTATGCCACCACCCAGATTCTCCACTCTAGCAGCATCCACGAGCTGGCTGTGGACCTGCCCGAGGCCCAGTGGAAGGCCTCGCTCCAGGCCAAGCAGGAGATGGCCAGCCTGGGGTACTCCCTGCCCGACAAAAACTCCTGCAACAACAGTAAGATATGCTTACGGAGATGTTGTTGCCCACAAGAGTGTTTTTTGGAGTGTGTATAGTAGTGTCCTCAAGATAGTATTCTTATCCTGTGACATCGAAAACGAAGGGAATTAACCCAGATCACAAGCCACAAATTTTCAGTTGCAAGAAGATGGCCATTTTGAATTAGAACTTTCCACCGAAAGCATCTGAAGCCTTTCCAAACCCACGGTGGCTGGGAGGAGTTAGTCTTAAAAAGATTCGTTTTTTTTTCTCCAGCAAACATCATCTTGGTTACTCTCCAAGGTTGAATAAACATCTTATGAAGGAGTAGCGCAGTTAAGTCATCCATCCATTTTCTTGCTGGCCTTTCATGGTGGTACCACTCCTCCTTCAGTTTCAGGGTAATCACCAATCCATTTTAGCTTGACTAATGTTTGAGAAAATAATCCAAATTAATTACCCCGGATTCGATGCTGGATTTTTTAAAGCCGAGTGGAGTTTTATACTTTAGGTGTAATGACTATTCCTTGGCTGTATTCTAATGCATATTTATGATCTAATTTTCCAACAGTCTAAAACAGTTTAATTATTGTTTTTACATAGCCCCTTTAATGCATTAGATCTTTAAAAACCTACTTCTTTAAGTCTCCCTGGCATAATTTGAAGAGGTATGATCACATATGATTAAGTATGATTATATCTCTCTGAGGGGGGACAAATATTGAATTAATATCCCCACTATTGACTTGTTTATTCTATTCCATGAATTAAAAGAAGTTGTGTGAAAGATTAGCGCTTTGTTTTGTTCTTTTAAATCAACAACAAATCAAATTGGTCCACAGAATGTTCTGTCTGTTGCATACAAATCAGAAAGTGAATGTGTGGTTGAACAAGTGCTCCTTGTTGAATGTGTATACCTTAAATATGTCCTGCTTGCTTTAGGCTCTAACTGCATGCTTGCATGTGCTTGTGCTAACTGCCAAACACCTGATGCCACTGTGATTTTTGCCCTTTAACCCCCACTGTAGCCCTCCTTTTCATTCCTGACTACCGATTGGCCGAAGGATTGTCTAATAGAATACCACACAACCAATCACAAGATTTCAGCACCACCAGCTCTCACAACAGCTCAGAGCGAAGCGGCAGTCTCTCAGGTTGGTTTACGCAGCAGAGAATCTTATAAAGCAAACTGGGACACTCTCTGGGGCTCTGCCGCTTGACTTTATGATTGACTGATGTCTTAATTGCTTCATTGATCTGTGATTTGCATGTACTAATCTGACATCTAAGAGAATCTTTATGAACACGCTCCCTCTCCCTCACCAGAGATGCTTTGCTCACTCAGCTCCCTTTGCTTACAGTTCATTACACGGAAATGCTGTTAAGTCATTTATTTAGTTTCGTTCGGGTTCTGACTGCTGTATTACTAAATTATCGCTACTGCTATTTGTAGCCATTTTGTGATATTGGATAGGAGTCGAAAGCGTATTGGAGCATGAAAAAAGGACATTTAAATCAGGGAGAAAGAAAAATATTGTGATCTCCTGCAAGTGCTAATGTTGGGTTTGTGCCATCACAAGCGGTCCTTGTAAAGGTTTTGTCTCTCTTCGAGCAGATGGGAATAGGGGCAAGGGGAGTCTTTCAGACGGAGTGGACTAAACACACACAATTTACACACACACACACCAACACACACCATTAGAGATGCTTGGCTGGGTAAAGTGGCAAAAATACCTCCCTTTTTCCCTCTTCTACTAATGGTGGCTGACTACACTAAAACCCATGTTCAGAGAATTACAATGTCATTTATAGGACACCAAGGCAGCCCTCTGTCCACCTCCCCTCCACTCTCCTCTTTTATCTAGTTACAAGCCACTGCCTTAACTGGTCTCTAATTCAATGCTCTGGCACACAGACGGATGTGAAGTGGCCATGCCTCACAGGCGGATTCTTCCCATAGACACGAAGGTTACCAACAGCCCAGAATGTGCTTGGCACAGGCTGTAATGTAGTTTCATGAAATGATGAGAAAACATAATTAACAAAAAATATGAAAGTATCCATGCTTATTGTGATGTATCATAAAATCAGAAATGCTGTAAAAAAGGAAACTTTGGCCTGTTTGTTTTCTAACAGACAGTTAAATATGACAATCCACTCCCACCTTTCGTACACTAAATGAGATAGAGCTAAAAGCCTGTTAGCTTAGCTTAACCTAGCATATGGACTATAAACAGGAAGAATCAGTGAGCTTAGCTTTCTCTAAAGCCTACAAAATCCACCTAACAGCATATAAGCCTCTTTGTGAAACCTTAACTTGTCACCATAGTTTTTCAACAGATTAAACAAACAAGTTGTAACATATAAATTAGCTTCAGAAGTTCTAGTGGGTGGATTTTGTTACTGTTAGACAGATCCTGGCTAGTCTTGTTCCCTGCTTTAATTCCCTATGCTCATCTAAAATAACAGGCTGCTTTATATATTTTAATGAATTTGGTTAAAAGACAGAACATCTATGGTTACAGAGTGTAAACATTGTGAGGAAGAACATAAATTTCACTTGACACACAGCAACATATATTAACTGGACTTTGATCAGTGTCCTTCCACTTCCTCGTAAATAGAAGTCCATATCAGAATATACTTTTGGAGTAAGGTGTACAGTACTGTGTAGGCTGGTAATGATACATGTTGGCTTATCGATACTATGAAATTGAATGAACCATCAGAATACGGGATATTTATTAGACTTGTATGGAAGATCCTTTATTAGATAGAATATTTTGTATAGTATATGCTGTACACTGTACAACAGTGATGGGAATTAGTACAAGCCAAGATTTAATTCAGACTTCAACCAAAGTAAACTCAGCATTTGAAGGGGGGGGGAAGTTGAAGTTACAGTGCCTTGTTCTGCCTCTAAGGAGATGGAAAGAATAATGAATGTCAGGTCTGAAGGAGGAGAGCAGGATGAAAAGGAACAGAAATAGAGCAGCTTTCATGGCAGCATGGATCTCCACTGGGGACATGAAGCTGCTCATTAAAACTCTTCATAGTGTTGGGGGGGGGAGAGATAGCTGGTGTTTTCTGTGTTTTCTGTAGTAGTTTGAGACCCTGAAGACTCCTGCACTCCCCTCACTCTCTGTGGAGCTCCATTATTATGGCAAGTCCATGTTTGTATGTGACCCCATGTGCTCCTGCACTCTCTATATGTGTTACATCTCACCTCATTATGTAATATGTTATAGGTTTGTTTTTTTTTACTAACAAATGATGATATGTGACTTTCAGTTGTTTTGATGTCCTTTATAAAAATGAATATCCAACTCATAAGTTATATCTGGCTGCATAGTCCTTCTAGAGTCTCTGCTTTGTGGCTTTCCCCTCTCAGCACTGACGCACCCAATGAAAACAAAGCAAACTGAAGGCTATGCAGCCCTACATTTATAGGCTGGGAGCGCCCAAACCTTGGGTATAAATACCCAACGCTGAATCTAAATTTAGTGTGAGTTCCCTTTTGAAGAGAGGCCCAGTTTTGTCAGAGGAGATGGGTTCGCTGTGTAATTCCTGTATAGCTCCTAGCCACAGCCTCTCTCTGTATTTTTCATATTTGGGGTGAGCTGTTGTAATTCAAGTGCCAGACCATCCTTCCATACAAGAGGCTCATTTACAATATTGATGGCTGGTCTTGTGTGGAGGGACTAAGGATGATTGAACAATCACGTCAACTCACCATTTATTGGTAAAAGTCAAGCGTCGCCCAGAGGTTCGATTAGGAAACCCAATTACTTTCAGACTATACTTACACTGTTGTGCCGCCTGCCTTGGGCTTACAGTTGTTCTTTTATTACTTCCATTCTTTATTAATCTTATTCTGACACCTCCTCCTTCTCCTCATACCTAATATTTTTTCTCTTGCCCCAGCATTTTTACCATCCTCATCTTTGAATTGCTTTTGTTTTTTTCATGTTGTTTAAAGACTCACAAAAGCAACATAATCAGAATCTTCTGGACTTGTTTTCAACTTTTTTTTATTTCTCTGCCATCTGCCTCACATGAAAATCAATATAAATGTATCTTATTGCTTCTGTATATTTCTTTCGATGACAGAGATCTACTTTTTACTGAGCCTGAGTCAATGCAGTTTATTAGATTACATTAAAGTGCACAATGTTACATTGCACAAGATGCAGTATTGGCAGCTTTTTTGTGGCACTGGGTAAAGTGATTACAGGCCTTTGGCAGCAAAGGCTAACCAGCAGATGACAGACACAAATGTGTTCCACAGAATTTCCCAAAGATGGCTTTTACTGATCCGTGTGGCTGGTGACGTCAGTTTGAGGTATTTCATGGAATCAGATTTAAGGTTTAAGTAAGCCTGCACAAATATACATACATAAACATATATGTACTGTTGCGTATGTCCCAAAGTTTCCTTGTTATGTGCACAATCTAAGACGCATGATAGAAAATAATTTATACATGAACATTAAATAGTATTGCACAACATAGAGATATGCAGTGTGATTAACTCTGTAGATGTAAATTAGCATTATGGGATGCAATAGAACCAAAGCAAGTGTGCATTTTTATCTTTTGATTGTGCGTGCAGTAATTTCAATGAAACATGACACAAAAAAGATTTTGCACTAAACCGATGTCCTCTAATATCTCTTAGCATGATGTAGGGATCCACTTATTATTTCCAGGAATGATAAAGAAACCTTTTTTAACATGATGATGATTTTGCTCAGTCAGTCTTGGATGTTACCTTGACACACCATAAAGTTGTGCTGATGCAAAAAATCATTGAGTTTTCTTAATCATAGAACAAACTTATTTTCAGATTTTCCATTTAAATATGCTTTTGCTCAGTACAAGTTTTGGTTAAACCTGTCTGACTCATCAGATATAGACTGTGGGTATAAGCCTGATCTAGGACAACTATTTCAGTCAGCATTCTCCTCCCCTTCTTCTTTATGCATGTTACTGTTTTGCAGAACACCATTGCTGCATCTGAGCATAGCATTACCCAAGATATTCACTTGGTTTAAGGAAATTTTGAAAAGCATTTTTTTTCCTGAAGACAATTTTCATCAGCACAATTTTGCATAAGTATGGCACATGAGCAAGCTACCAGCTTAAGCCAGATTTTACACACTGTTATCACCTGTCTGTAAAATTCGATCTACTAAAACTCTCTAGAATTAATTGGCTTAGGATCAAAAACATGGGAGTTGACAAATTTGCTGACGGAGCCAAATATCAATCAAGACCACAACACAAGACAAAGCTTATATTACTTACTGGTCAAACAGTAAGAAGTTCATTGCAGCATTTGTTTTGCAGCCTTTTATTTTGGAAAGCTCTTGTCAGTAACTAAATGTAAGTGTGACATCACTCCTTTCCTAGCCTACTTACAGCTACTTTCTTTTTTTTCTCCTCATCAATCACGTCCTCCTCTGTCTTTTCGCTTTTGTCATGATGTCCAAAAAAAGTCCTCTGACCTTGTTGGTTTCATTGTGATGTAAACTCCAAATGGCTGCACTGCTAACAGAGCTAACTAGCTGTATTTTGTCTGAGGTTAAAGGTTACTCCAGAAAAGTCTGTAAACTCTTTTTAACAGTTAAGACAGAACATCAGATAAAAGACCAGAAATCCAGTGTCAGCAGAGTAAGTGATTGTTGTTGGTCTGAAGGACAGACTGCTGTAAAGTGATGATCAGGCTTCAGTTTCACAGAGACACTATTTACCATACTGCAAACCATTGTACCATCAAACTGGGTTTAAAGCCGACAGAAAACAGATATTTCAAATTCATAAGCTTGCACTTAATGAGGAAAAACACCTCTGCAGTGGAGTTGAGGTTACTGTAAATAAAGAAAGTTAAGTGTGTGTTTTTGTTGATAGGCTCCAAAACAAAATGAAATTGTACTAAATATATGATGGTCCAATCATATTCCATCAGCATGTATTAGTCTTCAGGAATATATTTCAACTGTAAATATATTTCAACTCAACACATTTGGAATTGAAGTCAAATGTGTTTTGAAGAAAAAGAAGAGTATTTCTTTCACTGTGACCAAATGGTTTAAAAGCCAGCATTGACCTGGCTGGCAGATTTATAAAGATGGATGGGACAGAGGAGAACCTGGTGTTGGAGGGATATGAGTGGAAATGGATGAGGTTAGGGGCTCTCCGGTGTAATAAAAGAAATGAAAGTAGTAATAGACTCTCAGTGAATTCCATTAGGGACACACTGACACTACACAAGCCATTCATTATGATGATGCTGCGAAGTGAGATATTTTACGTTGAACCCAAAGCCTGGTGTTAAAGGGGACACTGAGGGATGGGTGGAGCACAAAGGTCTGCCTCAGCCTCGTTTACTGCCGTTCTCTCCTGTTTCTATGGAGATTTGAGTCTTTTTAACCAATTAATCAACAGAGGCATGCTTTTCATCAAGCAACCTTGAGCTCTTCTATGAAAGCACTGACAGGCAGGAGCCCATTGAAATGTTGGATGTGAAATTGTGTATGATTTTCTGCAGTATGCTGTAACTGAGTCCAGATGGATCTATAATTTAAGTAGCATGTTTGAATTAAATTGAGTTTCTTCAGAAAACACATTTGTCACATTGTAAAAGCAGATACTGTAATTTGCAGTACTCTCCCACTTGTGTATTAGTTTTTAATTGATTTTCTCCTACAATCTAATTTTCAATGACTGTGTCTCTTAAACAAATTCCCTTCTTGTTTTTTCCTTGTGTAGGTGGAAAGGGAGGAAAGAAGAAGAAGACCAAGGCTGCCTCCAAACCCAATAAAGCCAATGGGTCCAACTGGGCCAATGTTCCCCTGCCCCCTCCCCCTGTTCACCCCCTCCCTGGCACTGAAATGGACCATTATCCCAACGAGCATCATGAAGGAGGAGGGTAGGTCTGCATAGGGTGTCAATGAAAAGATAATGAGCTCTAAAGCGATACTAAAAACTGATTTTTGCAATTATATTTTGGTTCAGACCTGTCCCTATAAAATTAGGTTGTTGCACAGGTTTTTATTTATACGGTAGTGAAGCCTGGACCATCTTAAAATTGCATTTGTAGTGACAAATAGAGATTTTAAGATTTTTGTCATTTTTCTTTTTCCTTTTCATTGAAATTGTCAGCGGGTTTGTTTTGCATCCTGACCTTCTTCCATTATGTACACAGCTTCCAGTTTTAAAGCAAAATCATGCAGTACAGTCCACTGTAATCCTGACTCTCCACTCAGGCTGTTAAAAGTCACACAGCTTTTATTCAGCCATAGTTAAGACTCATTTTTTGAAAGTGGGTTAAATGCATTCCATGTTTAATTACTTGATTTATTTAGGTTCATTCCTCGGTTCATTCCTCTGACTATCTCAGTCGTGGAGAATCTAGTGTCTGGATAGAACAAGACAGTGCTTGCCATCTTGAGCAGCACTATACATTTCTGTGCGTAATAACAGGGTTCATCTCTGTTTTCTCCATAGCTAATTACTGTACCTCTGTACATCTGGAGGGAAGGATCAATGTATGCTAGCCAGATACACACACGCAATCACACCAACACAGGCTCTCACAAAGAGAATCATATACAGATGGCTGAAGATCAAACTATCTGCTGATCCTGTCTTCTCTGGGATGACTTCATGACTTGAAAACAAATGAAAGGGAGGGGAAAAAAACGTGTTTGAGCAGTCTCCTGCTGTTGCTAGCTCATACACACACAGATGGTTTCAGATTATTCTATTTGCTGAGTTCCAGAGTGGAGAAAAAAAATCTTAATCATGCATTGTTTCATAAAGGAAAGAGTGGGACAGACAGACGGAGTGGAGAATTTCCACCAGCAGATTGTCATCCACCTCTGAGTTTCAAGAATACATAAAACCTGCCAATTTTTTGTATGTGTTGGTTGAATGCAATACCAATCACTTCCTTTGCTTATATATGCACTAATTTCATGACATTTCGAATCAGCCGACGCATTTTTAACACTTGATTTAGTGAAGCAAATGCAACAGAAGCTCCACCATACCCCACTGTAGGTAGAAAGTAACAGAGGCTTGTTTAAGTGTTGCTATGAGCCTCTCTCTTTGGCCCAGTAGGTGCTCTGTTCTCTCACTCCCATTTCCAATCTGGGAGAGTCATCTGCTTTAATAGGCTATCTGGCAAATGAAGACTCCTGTGCACTGTAAATCTGAGGCTGCTCTTAATGGCAGCAGATTAAAACAGTTATGTCCTATGGAGTGTGCACTGACAAATTTCTTTAATGAACATTTTCTTTATGGCTAGTATTATTTCAGCGTGTATAAGCACAGCTATGAGGAAGTGAAGCCTGACTACCTCCATAATTCCACTCAGGACTGTCATATAACAAATTATTCCCAAAGTTGCACAAGGTCACAAAGCTTTAAACTTAGTTTATATGAATTTCTCCTAAAATATTTATATTCTTATGCGATTTACTATTCCCCCCTTACCAATTTAAATTTAGAGACAAATACCTCACATGTTTATGGTTCTGTTTCTCCCCATATTTTTTTAATTTTCTCTTCTCATTAAGCCTTCAAATAAATAAAATAAGACCTCTAGATGATCATATAATTATTTGATCAATCACTGGAATGAGTAACAAAAAAATTACTGGAAAATATCTTGATAACAATCTACTGAATTTCTTATTGAAAAATGTCAAAATCTTTGGGTTTTAGCTTGTATTTATTGCTTTTCTTTGTCATATGTGAAATATACTACATGTCTCAAGGTTCTGGACTGTTGTTCAGGTAAAGCTAGCAATTTTGAAGTTCCATCTCAGGCTATGGCAAATTATATTTTGTAATATTTTAATCTGTCAAAAAATGCTCAAATATTCAATGTTCAAACAACTGAGAGATTTGAAAAAAGCAGTAAATATAAATTGCAGCCTGTGATCAGACTAAGGACTGCATACAAAGTGTCACATATCTGTCAACATCTCATTATAAACCAGGTATGAGAGTGATGGCTGGGGCCCGCCTATGCCTGTGCAGACCTATCTTCACCAGGGCATGGAGGATGAGTTGGAGGAAGAGGAGGAGAGGGTTCCCACCCCGCCCATCCGAGGGGTTGCCTCTTCCCCAGCTGCTGTGTCCTTTGGACAGCAATCCACAGCCACCCTGACCCCCTCTCCCCGGGACGAGATGCAGCCCATGCTCCAGGCCCATTTGGATGAACTGACCAGAGCATACCAAATGGACATGGCGAAACAGACATGGTAAACACATTTCATTTAAACCTTTTTTCAGTCGCCCGATCTATATCATAGTTAAAGAAAATGCCACACTGAAATACTCATTTTAATATGTAATTGTCTCATTTACATATATTTATCTATCTATTGTGGCTGATAATGTATGCCTAGTTGTTTATTTAAAAATGCTTACCGTACGTTCTGTTGCTGCCAGGATTTATTTTGGTCCCACACTATTCTTTATGTCAAATGCGTGTGCAGTGGAGATAAACCCATTAATCATTTCATTTTAATGGGCCCATGTTACCACTTAGGCAACTACTGTATTTTGCTCACTCTAAGAGACACAATTTTTTACCCACGGTTGTTTACTTCCCTCACACCCATACGGCACATTCCATTGTTGTTGTGCTCATGCAAGTCAGATGAAGGCCATGCTTCATTCTGTCAGCAACGCAGAGAGAATGAGAGACTGAAGTCGGGGGGAGACAGGGAAGCCTTGTCAGGAAGGAGATGTCATGTTACCCAGTAATGACTATGTTGGTTAGAGAGCATCTCTGACAACACCAGAGGGCCAGTAATTACAACCAATTCCCACTGCAAAACGCGTCAAAGACATTGCACTCCTCAAACAAACGCGGCTGTCAGCAGAGCGGGCTGCCACTGAGGTGACAGCCATGTGTCGACAGGCCTGGAGAGCGTGCCTTTGTATCGTCTACAGCAGTAATTAGTGGGTCATTGTGTTAGCATGCAAGCAGCACCGTGGAATTAGTGGAATTGTCCAAATTTATTCAGTGCTTCACATGTAAAAGAGGTCTCTCTAAAATTAGCTCTACACTCCCACATGCATTCATATTTTTTGCTAATATTGTGGCATAAACTACTGAGAATTCCCTTCACTTTTTATATGGTCGTTAGTCCTTCATGTGTACTGTATATTCATTACAGTGAAGTAGTATGTGATGTGTATATGCAGACTTATGTCTCTCTCTCTCCTCAGGCACATGCAGGTAGGCTCACTTCCTCCCCAGGCTCCAGCTCCTCCTGTGGGCTACGTGTCGAGCACAATGGTTTCTGACATGGAGACGGACCTGCCTGATGAAGATGAGGAGGAGGAGGAAGAGGAGGAGGATGAAGGCTATGGAGCCAGGCATCCCCGCGGTATTGAGCACACACCAGGGTCAAGCATGGACAACCTGGACAGCTCTTTAACAGGTGAGATGCTTTGATTCTAACCTGTGGCTTTTCTTTGTTGACTTGCTTATTTGATTTGTAAGTACTTTTAATTTAATCTTCAGTTGGATTATTATCTTGAACACTGATTAATCAGCTAACTTTTGTTTGAATTAAAATAACTATGTTCTAATGATTCTGAATTTCTAATGTTGAATTCCCATTGTCGTTACATCTTGTCTAACAGCACATGGATTGTTGTTCATGACATGTTTTTAATCAGCCTGCTATGCGTGTATTTTCATGTGAACATGCTTACTGAGTGTCCCTTAATCAAGTTTTTTAAGCACTTTTGGCAGACTCCAGGGTATTATAATTATCATTTCCAAAAAGAGATAAGAAAGTCCATGAATTTTAAACAGGATAGTGAGAGGAAAATTAAGAGGAGGGAAAGGCATGGCGAGCAGGAGAGAGTGACTGTGATTTAACTCACACACAGCACCAGAGCCAGCACCACCCATATCTTCCCGAGGAGATTTGAAATAAATTTCACGTGCAGCATATTCCATTCCAGACTAGAGGCACCATTTCCATTTTTACAACTCACTGAAAACTTTTACAGCCATCTGTCAGGGGGGACATATGAAGGGCATGACATTGCAGCAGCAGAGCTGGGCTCTGGATTGCTGCTCCTATACTGACCAGACCACACCAACCATCTCTTAACTAGGGGGTAAAACTGGAGGATGTTTGATGAAAAAACATATGACATTTGGCTATCATGCCATAAAGTCGAGTTGTGATGCAAAATGCTGGTGTTGTGTGGCCCGTGACACTGTGTATCTATCAGGTCTTCCAATAAAATCTGTGAATCCAAATAAAACAAAATCCATATTGGGAAATTTATGTGCGGAAAGGATCAGCAAGTGAGCAGAATATTTACTCTGTCTGAGGGCGGAGGAGCTAAGCCAGCTGAGAGAGGAGGCAGGAGAATAAGAAGGTTGACAGCGCTGCTAGTTGGTCTCCACTGTCGGTGGCAGCCCGTGAGAGCAGTTTTCCATGGGGTGATGGAACAGTGGTTTTGGTAACGCTGACACATGCTACTGCTGATGCATTTGGAGGAATATAAAGCAGCGACTGGGTCCTAATCTACTGCATCTCTCCTCCACTGTATTACTCTGAAGACAGCACTATTTCTTCTTATCTCTCTGCAAGTCTGCCTCGCACCCCAAATCGTTGACAACAAAGACATGGCCCCAGCTCCGGGGTTAGCAGAAGAAAGAAAAGGAGGAAAGGGAAAGCCACTGAGATTTATTGTGGCCACCATTTTGAGGCTGTGCAAATAGGGGAGGGTGGGGGTGAGATTCCTTACAAACCTCACTTGATAGATTTGTCATTGTTTTTAATGATATGGAAATAGGTCTGTTTTTATAATGTTACACCAAAGACTAGTAAATCAAACATTTCACCGATGCCCCAGAAAGAAAACGCCAGATTTCTCCTTGGGGACCATTTTTCACCGGCAGATCATCTGCATGGGCTTTCTAATGTGTTATTCTCTGCTCTGATAATACAACACATTTTTTAAGGGGATAAATGTTAATCTTCATGTTGTGGTGGGTATTTAAGAGCCATGGCTTGCCTGAGCCAGTGAGATGAAGTGCACACATGGGTTGGGCTTATTACCAGACTTTGCAGGTAGCTGGTGTAGGTCATGTGAGGCCAAAATGTGGTATCAGTGAGACTGTAAGGCCTACAATAAGCTGAAAGCTGGACAGTTCTGGATAATTACTACACCACAAAGCCTTGCCAAGTTTGTGAGGAGCTGGGTCACGTCTTCCAGAGGCAGGTAGAGATGTCTGCTCGTCCGGGGAAATGATTTTCCCATTTAACGACATGCAGATTAGAGTTTCCTTCTGTATAAATCAGTTCTAGTGGCGGGAGGGACCTGAGCTTGGTTTTACTGCCCCCCAACCATCTCTCATTTACTGGCCTTGCTCTATCAGTGCGTGGAGCACGGGAGGTGCCAGCCAGTGGATTTTAGAGTACATGGCTTGGCCCATTGCTCTGGTTCAAGACATGATAAAATGACAGAGTCATAGTGCAAACCTTAGACTGAAACTACAGGGGGGAAAAATCCACAACCCAAAGGCAAAAAAAGAAAACTAGATTGAATTTTTATCAAATTATGTTACAGTGATCACAGTTTGATTGGACTGCTATTTCTGAGAATAGAAGTGCTCCAGAGGTTCGGCAGTAGAGAGTGGCGGTTAGTGCAGCTGAAAAGTCATTCTGTGATGTGATTTGCTGAGGCAGTGTTCCTTCGCTGAGCCGCAGGAGTAGGAAGCCTCAGTGCTTTGGCTGGCACTGCCTATACTTCAATATCTGCTCTATTCTTTGTGGGAGGATTGGACCCAGTGGAATTGCTGTCTTTCTTTCTTGGAGAAAAAAAACTCTTAGAAAAGAATTTCAAAGAAAATCACTGGCAAGATGGAGGGCTCGAAGTAGTTACTGCCTTGGATTTCAGTTAGCGCTGGAAAAATGGGTTGTGTAAGGGGTTCTCTACCTTATGCAAGCTTATATTTTATAGAAGTTTCCATTAATCTGAGAGGATTTTACTGCATTAGAAATGAAGGCTGTTGCAACTTTAGCTATCGAAGGTGCAATTCCCCACAGTCACATCCAGTGACTGAGTAACCACCTCTATGAAACATATGGTTAAAGATGAAGAGACTCACAGATGGGAAGTTGGAAAGCTCTTTGAAGAGGTTTTCCAAGTGTATCTGGATAAATAAACCACACTTGCATTACAAAGTTTTAGGTATAATCCTGAATATGTCATGCTGTTTTGCACAAGGAAGTTACATTTCAGAGACCAAACTCCTTACTGCCGTAGCTTTCATACATTTGAGTTGTGTTCATTTGAATCTCCAAACTCTGCCAAACTCCCTGGCCAGGATTATGCTGTCTTTTGTATCATACTGACCTTTTAATTATAAATCCTGCTGCTAACTTTTGTCCCCCATTGCACCCTTTAACAACCTTTACCCTCACACCTCTTCAGTTCTCTGTTACACCAGTCTGTTCAATCACATCACTCCTGTGTTCTGTGTGAGGGAGGGATAGTGTGTGTGTGTGTATGAGCAGAGCATTTGGGTTTGTGCCACTTGAGCAAAGTCTGCCAAACCAGTCCCACTGAAAGCTGTCACATTAGCCGACTGTTCTCTGTGTTTTTGCTTGCCAAAGTGGCATATTTTTATTGGCACACTAATACTTTTTATATTTAAAGTGCTTGCCTAGCTTTTTATGTGCAGGAGAGAAAAATCAAAGTATGAAGAAATACTACCTTAGCACAGATGTATAAGCTTAAAGTAAAAAATCTAAAGATAGGTGTGATATGTGCATATTTCCCCTATGTGTGCACTTTCAAAGCCGTCTCTAATCTTATAATTTAATCTCACAATCACCTTTTAAGTAACATATATATGGACAAATATAGGTAGAGGTGTCTGTGCTATGGTAGCTATCAGAGATTTTGTGATTTTGTGTTCAGACTCTTTCTTTTCTTAAATTTATAACACTTCTAAGACATTGGTGGCTGTGCATCTTTAAACAGGACTAAAAAAACTGAGTGCATACCACCAGGTGTTTGATTCAATACATTGATTTGTGAGATACTTCAGCTGTGTCACCTGAGGCGGTTTTGTAGCTAATTCCGCTCTGCACAGGTGTGCTCATTGTTCTATATCAAAAGAAGAATTAAATCAGTTGATACTAGTCCTGCTGTTCCTCTTTGTACTCTGTCTGTGTGTGAATGTGAATGTGAATGAAATGTATGTTTTGCATGTTTCTGTACTCGAGAAAAGGGGACAGGCCAGAACAGAATGACTTCACAGAGGCACTCACCTGCAAGAACAAAAACGCCTGCAGCAAATAGAAAAATCATTTAAGTGTGCGGTGTTAATATTACCTCTTTTTTATAAGATCACTCAATACGTTGATCCGTCTAAATCTAAATCTAAAATCATAGCACAGATGTTGGAAATGTCAGCTCATATGTCCATAAAGGTTATGGCCACTGAGCTGCAGATTATGAACATGTTATGGCTGCATTTAAGTGTTTTGGAAATATAAAAAACATAATGTAATCACCCATGCACAAACTCTAAAGCACACACACACATACATGTGCACATTTGCTGAAAGCTGTGGTGTTCCATAGGGTCCATGGTGAATGGGTGGGGCTCAGCCTCCGAGGATGACCGTAATTTCTCCAGCCACAGGTCCAGTTTGGGCAGTTCGTCTGACGGCTCCATCTTTACCCACTGCAGCTTTGCTCAGGCCCTGGTGGCCGCGGCAGACAAGGCAGGCTACCGCCTCGAGGGCACTAGCCTCAGCAAGAGAGGTTGGTGTGTGTGGACCAGCTACCGGCTGCTGGACTGGAACTTCTACCAGCGGCTGATGATTTGCCCCTTTCTGCTCTGGTTCTTCCTGCTGTCACCCTCTGGCTAATGTTTTTTCCACCCATCATGTTTCCATAGGATTTCCTCTCCGCTGCTTGTGATTGCTGTGCGCAGGTTGTGCATGGCCCCTGTTGTATATGGCTGAACTGCGGATATCTCCCTACCTTTAACTTTAACTCAGCTCTTCCACAAATCAGCTGGCTTTGCACTCTAGCTTCCTCTAATTCAGTGATTGATAACTGGGTGATATGTCATACTTGCAACCTTTTACAGGCTCTTATCACTCCTTTCTCTTCTAATTTAAGTCTTTGTTTTCCCCAATTGGTTTTTGGATCTTGACTGATAACCCCTTCCTTTCTCGATGACCATCTCAGCTCCACTGTTTAGGTGTTGGCTCCCTCATGTCTTTATTAACCAGCTAGCTTGTGGTCCTGTGTCCCCTTTGCAGGTAAAGGCTTGTCCCACAGGCCCCGACCCAGTAGTCCATTCTCAACAGATGGCAGCACAGTTGGCACACACAGCTTGGGCCACCAGAGGGCCACCAGGCCCACTCGCAAACCCCGAAGCCAGGGCACAGCACCCCACCGGAGAGATGCTGGTGCAGACGGTGAGGCAGTGACTGAAATTTTATTTTGAATAGTTTATGTAGAAAGTTCCTTTAAACATCTGTTTTTGTTTTAATAGACAAGAAAAATTGTTTTAATGTTACAATATTGGATGGAAATGCATCTTGACATTTTTAGAGTCTTCAGATTTTTACAAACAACATATTGTAAGCATGGCTTTAGTTTACTCATTCGGTTGGATTCCCCTCTGGCACAGACCTACCTCCTCCCCCTGAGCCTCCTCCCTGTCAGGGGCAGGGTCGCATCCAGGGGGCCCGCAGCATAAGCAGCATGGTACCCCCTACAGATAGGAAGGCTTCATCTTTGGAGCGCCCACCAATGTCAGGAGCCCTGTCTGGGCCGGATGACGTGAAAAGCTCCATCGACAGACAAACACGCACTTCTCTGGAACATCATCGCCAGGCTCAAGAAAGGCTGGGCTCCATGGACCGAGCAGATGATGGCCGCAGAGGACACAAAACAGGTATGCATGAAATACGACTGATGTCTGTATCCATGCAAACGTACTTCAAAAGGTTTTGAAGTACAATATGTTTTCATGAACAAAAGTACTGCCCAACTGGAAATTTTGGCCTGCTGGAAGAAAAGGAATAAAATCAAGGATCATCAAACTTATCCTGATTTATTCTTTGGCAAACCATCTAGTGGTTGTCAGGACCATTTTGTCTGTAATAAATGTTAAACTGATTGATGTTGGACTGTCAACAGACATCACTATTATTTGAGTCATGCTGCCAGCAGGTTTACAACAAGCTCAGAGAATCCAATAACATCTTTTTAGGATAACACACTCTGGGCTTTACAAAAGCACCTACCCTATTATTTCTAAAATTAAGGGGCTATTGTGTGTAATATGCACCAGCTCTGCACCATCGGCCAAACAAACAAAATCCTCTTTTATTTGCTTATTTACAAATAGTACTTTTTTAATAAAGAGACAATTCATTGTGTTATAACAGGAACACAAGGACAAAAAGCTGCCGCTGCGGCTTGACAGTTGGGGGTTTTTCTCTAAGTTCTTGTGTTGAAGTTAGCTTTCATGCTGCGAGACTGGGCTCCCATGAACAGATTGCACTGTCTGCCACTTGCTCTGGTTTCCAGAATGCCCCCCTCAGCCCTCCCTCAGCTTCCCCAGTGCCCCTGAAACTGTTGCCAATATGGGCCTGCTCCGCTCCAAGAGAAGCAGGAGGCCCAGCAACTGAAATGCACTCTAATCGCTTTGCCTTTCTTTCCTCATACAACCAGCAGCCACTCTACGCCCCATCTCTGTGTGCCTCTGTTCATGTGTATGTACGTGTCTGCATGTGTGTCTGCAACCATTAGAGATCTCCATGCTGTGCGCCCTGCCATCTTTGTGCCAAGACTTTCTGAGACAGTTAATCTGAGACTGTGAGACAAAGACAGGTGCCACAATCAGCATCTTTACAAAAAACCCCATAGGTGAATTCCCATATGTGTCAGAATGCTGACACACTCACAGCTGAATCTACTGAGGTCAGGGCCGGCTCTATTACAGTCATTAGCAGAGCAGTGGGGAGCGGTTTGATGAGTTTTCATGCGACGACTGTAACTGCTGAGGGTCAATGTTATCCTGCCCTGCAGCAGGGGGTGCCACAGCAGCCAGTGGTCCCTCTGTTATTGTATTTACCCCCTCATAGGGCTGGTAGCTGCAAGGCCATGTGTGAGGCTGAGAGTCCTCTCTGTGGCATGCCCTGGCATAGCCTGTTGGCACCGCCATTCTGCAGATGTCAGGAGGAGGGTGGGTCTTTAAAGTACTCTTTGTCTCCATGTATCAGATGTTGGATGTGTTGCCCTGCAACAATTAGAGTCGCATGTTGTGTCAAACTTATAGTATGCCTTTCGATCCCTCTTTGTGTCCTCAGAGGACGGGTGCCTGCCATACAATAAACCATCCTTCCCCTCCCCCGGTGGCCACAGCTCCTCTGGCACAGCCTCCTCCAAGGGCTCGACGGGGCCTCGCAAGACCGATGGTCCACGACAGCCACAACAGTGGACCACCACAGAGCACGCTGAATTCCTGGGGACCAATGGACAATACACGGGAGAGTTATGTGAGTTATTCAGTATTTTGATGTTTTACAGCAGTGTTTTACAATACAGACCGTGGCAAGTACTGTTGCCAAAAATGAAAAAAATGAAGGTTTTGTAGTCCAACAGTTACGAGCATAATACTAACTTAACCACTTCTTGCCAAGCAACAGTATATCCACATACTAAGTACCTCTGTGACGCACAGATAACCTCACAACTTGAGTGTGTGGGAGGACACTTCACCTGACTGTTTACTGAGTAACAGTCGCCACACACAACTCCCATGAAACCAAAACTTGTTTTCCATTTGTGTGCAGTCTAAACAAACGAGATACATGTTAATCAGTGAGCTTTAGAGTTGTTGATAGGCATATATTTTAACTTCAGAGAAAGCCAGCAGTTTCTTAGTCTTTTGGCCCTAAGCTAATAAATTTTAGCTTGACATAGTATCTTTGGCTTTGTTTCTATTCAGTAAATCTCAGAGCCTGACATGTGAGAGTGGTATCATTCTTCTCATCTAATTCTTGGAAAGAAAGCAAAAGAAAGTGTCTTACTTTATTTTTATTCTTAATTTTGTGACTTTTTTTCATTCTCTTTCCCTCGCTTCTTTCAGAGTGATCTGCCTGGGACGTGACCTGGAGTAAAACCTGGTCTGTCTTCGAAAGAATGACGCCCCCCCAGCTGGGGCAACGAACTTTGTCCTTCTCTGTGTGTTCTCAGAGGGAAGGAGTGCAGCAGAGGACGCCACAGAGAAAAGCAGTGTCACAGAACTGTAAATGTGATGTATAGACACAGACATACTGTACATCTCACTATGTTTTTGTCCTCAAGAAAATATTTTCCACCTCCTACCTTACTGTAATTTTCTTTTTGTTAGAAAAAGGCAAGTAAAAAAAAAATGAAAACATCTATATGAGAACAAATTTTCTGGTAACTGTCCTTGAGGGGGGGAAAGGGAATTTTGTTTCCTGTAAATATATTCTTTAAATTGTTGTTGCATTGCTATGCAAGCCTGATTCAGTTTGAGCTTTTTATTTCCATATACAGGAACAGTTGGTTTTATCTGGTTATTTGTATTATATGTGAATTGAGTGGCTGTTGTGCCATAAAATAATTGTTTTATAATCCATTGTTTGTTAATAGTTACCATTAATTATTATCATTTTTAATTAATTATTGTTTTTGCACTGCAATTTTTGGTGATAAGCACAAAAAACATAGCTCCTGCTGACATGAAGAACCGGAAGAATATGTGAAGAGGAGTTCCTGTACTGTAAAGTAAAGAGAAGAAAATTATATTCAAATGTACAGAGAGATATTAAAGAGTAAGGCTGTGCTCACAGACAGCAACAAACAAGGCACCTGTTTTCATAGTTGAGACTAATTGGGTGGCAGACACAAGGTTCTCGAGGGTCTCAAGGGCAGATCAGCGGCTGGAAGAATTGTACACGGAGGATACTGTATTACTGTAGGTGACCGAGCTGATTATTTAATTCTGAATTAACTGTCCTAAAACAAAGTTTGATATCACAAGGTTTAGTGCCCAATGTTTCTGTCGACTCCAGGCATCGTATCGTTTTTACAAACAGACTGAGGGAATTATTTTTTTATTTTTATACGAGGGTCTCCAAGTATACAAGTTTGGTTTTTTATGATTTACTGCTTTAAGAACTTTACTACACTGAGTTTACGCTCCTCAGTCAGTATAATAGCACATTAACCATAAAATAGTCAGAAGGGAGGGAAATCTGTCCACATGCTGTAGTTCAGTCAAAGCACTTACAGAGGCAGATTTATGATTCTTCTATTGCCTTAATAGGTAAGCAGACATCACAGACAAAGGAGTATTTCTTGAAGCAATGATACTCCCAAACCTACCTTAAATATCTGTGGAGCAGCATAATTTGTTTACATCTTTTATGTTTTAAATTTTATGTCTTTAGTTCCATCCAGTTTTAATATTGTTTGCTTTTTAGAGCACTTACTGTTTTATGTTTGTCGTTTTATCCGTGGTACAGTATCATCCTGGATCACACTGACATGTTCGGTTCGGCTCAGTGCTGCTAAATTTAGGTAATCTATTAAAACAGTTGTTGCTCTAAAGGCTGGGGCCTCTCTTACCAATACACAATGATCAGCACAGCTCTTGTGTCAATAACTGAGAAGAAGTGGTGTGTGTAAGATTGAAAATGTAACTTGGAGTCACTGTTTGGAAGTGATAATGGAGAAAAGCTTGTATATTACCTAGCAGGTCTCACTGACTCCATGTCTGCAGCAACAGCGTGGAGCAGAACACTTTCTATCTGCCTGACCGCCACAAAAAACACACACTTTTCATCCACAGCTTTCGACTTCTCAGCCTCTGAATCTCAATTTTTTCGTCTTCTCAGACAATAATTTTATTGGTTGTCCTTTTTTTAATGAAAAGCTTGTTTCTTTGTATGCCTTTTATGGACTCCAAAACGCTGCTTACAACAATGTTTTCAATATTAATGTTCAGGATTTTTGTGGTACAATGACTGTTTGTTTTGTCTTTTTTTGTACTGCTAATGTTGATAAAAAGGGGGGGTGGAAACTAAAGGCCGTCAGATGCTGTTGTACTGTTGTCGTCATGCCATCGTCATTTTCTATCATTCACCCAGTGGCCAGTGTTCTGGAAATGAGGTGCAAAGAGTATCTCAGGTTATTTTACATTATGGTGGTGTTTATGTATGTGTATATATGTGTATATATCCATACAGTACGCATCTCCACTTGATAATGCCATTCCATTTGCATTGACAAAAATATCCCTCTCATGTCCGATTCTGTCGTCCTCTCTTTTTCTTTTCTGCTGTGGATTTTGATTCTGAGTAAAATGTGCTGGTTCATCCACCTTAAGACAAGATGTCAGTAAAAGAACATACCAAATTAAGATTGATATTTCTAATGTCTAATGCGTTTTAGTGTCTCTTTAATACTCATTGTTTTCTTTTAAATCAGTGTCGTTTTGTATTTATTAAAATGATAATAAAAGTATATTGTGAAATATGCATAAAGATTTGTGGAATATAAAATGTGTTTTCTGTTCCTTGTAAAGTTTGCTGTCAGAGGCGAGCAGCGAGGCCATAAGGAGATGATGGGCGCACTGTGCTCACAGCATGGTGAGATGCCGGGTCAGTAGTCGTCTGAGTCACTCTTTGTCCTGCATGTTCACCGCACTGCTCCTCTCATGTCAAAACTAAAGAAACTTAAAACCTTTTTGAACACAAGGAGCAAAAACACTCACAATTTGCTCGTCAAGACAATAGAGAAAACGTCTTTTTGGAAGGATGAAAGTACTTTGGCTTTCCCTCTATTTTGTTCATTTTCTCAATATTGTTGATTCTTTGTAGCCTATCTGTGTGTTGCCTTTTTGCTATAAAAGAGGATTAAAAATGACAAAAAGAGAAAGTTGTTGGGTGAAGTCTTTCTGTACAGTACGAGGTGAGGTGACGCCTCAATCCAATGCCATTTCTACAGTACAGTACATTCTGCTTTTCTTTTTTTTTTCCTGTAAAACACCTTCTGTATTCACTTGCATGTCCTTGTCCCTTAAGAGAGTGGATCAGAAAAATAAATTTTACAGTCTCATTCCCATGACCTGTAAGATAAATCCATGTTCTTTTATTTCCTTGTACCTGGATCAATATCAAATAAAATATTTTTGAAAAATGAGAATGCCTGAAGTTTGTCTTTAATAGCTAAAGTGCTGCGAGGAAATGAACAGGTGCAAAAGAAATAAGGCAGAGAAATAGTGAGGATTTGTCTCTCAGCTGTGATATTTCGGTTTTTTAGGCTGCTTCTATATCTTAAAGCTACACAACATGTAAAAAATGGCAAGATGACCTGTTTCTCCAAAACATGCCTCCCCTGAGCTCTTGAGAGTGTTTGACTCAGCAGCAAAACATATGTGTAATTATTTTGTGGTATATGTGTGGGTGTGTGTCTATGTGCACTGAAGAAGTGTGGCCTACTGTGTGTGTGTGTGTTTGTGAAAGAGCTCCTGACTCAGCGGTGCTTTTTATGTCAAACCTCGACCCCTTTAGAGGAGCAGCTTCAAACACAAATCCAAATCTCCTAAATCACTGAGACAGGCCGCTTTCTTTCATGCTATCTGATGCAAAACTGAAGACATAAAACCAAGAGCAACTTCTGCATCAGCATTACGTGCAACTACAAATTAACATGAAGCAGCTTGTTCTTTATCGTCCTTATCTCTCCATCATGTGGTTTCCATATTCCTTATGGAATCAATCTTTCCATACTTCATACCACACATATGGTCTGCTGTGTTTACTTGATTTCCAAGCAAGCAGTGACATGTCTGCCTTGCTGTGTTATTGAATCGTTGAGCAGTGCACTTTGTGAGTTGGCATTAGCATTTTTCCATTTAACATATTAAAAAAAAAAACTAACTGTTGTCTTGAACAAACTCATACTGGTGGAAGGTCTGTTAGCTAATTTGTCTAAAATATGCCTGTTGTCTTATGGGCCAAATAAGTGGAGTAACTTCCCATCAATTCTTCACACAAAATGAGCTGCAACTTCATGTGATGATGCACTAAAGTCTTCTGCACGTCACGTGGTAGCATCCAGTTCTTCTTGTGGCAAGCTGCCCTCTTGTCATACACAGCAGCCCAGATTAACTGGCTTGTGAGCAGGTGTTTGACAGAACACAGAACAGCACCAAACATCTGTAAAACTGATGTATTAAAAGATTTATTTGCTTTTTATTCTGATCTGGCTCAGGAGCCAGTCTGATTGTGATTATTCTGCTCATATTATTTTCTGAGTGGATTAAAGGAAATTTCACTGATTGGAAGTCTAAGGTACGGAGTAAAAAAAAATAAAATAAACCATGTCCGTTTAGGTCTTCCGTACTAAGGCGGATGTAGTTTAAACATTTATCCTGGATCAGATTAACCAAGTGCAGACTTTACCATAAAGCACAGCAGACATCTACCGAGGCTTCCACATGTACATCAGAAGGCCTGTTGCAATGCTATGCTAACAAAGCCTCCAGATAACATGAATACAATGACTTTAGACAACAATATGGTAATATTGTCATACAAAAATAATATTATGTTTAAATAAAATCGTATTGTGCAGGAACTAATCATAAAATACCATGAATGTGATAATTGTAACAATTACCCTCACCCCCAAATACATATGTGGACCATTCCATCACTGCACGCGCCTCACTGTTAATCACGCACACCTGGGCCCGTTTTTGTAGCCGCGTTTACGAGATTTGAGCCAAATAGTCAGAAAATATTGTCCAAATTAAAATGATGTCGTCCTGTTAAATTAGTCAACCTAGCAGAAAGTGTGAAGTTTATGGACTGGAGCTGTAAGTTTTAGTAAAACAAATGGAAAATTGAAAATTAAATGTTTACCACCGTCTCTTCTATCACATTTTTTAATGGATTATACCTGGAGTTTGGTGAAATAAAGAAGACCTGCAACAAGGTAGGACAGCTCAGTGTTCCTGCATGTTTGTCCCTGGCTGGTTTCATGAGAAGAGCCACACTTCGTCAGGCTCCATGATTGTTGGAGCCTGTTCATGTCGGTGTTTGTTGGGCCTTTTACAGCTCGCTAACTGTTAGAGGTGGCTGATGAAAATTCATAAGCGACTCTCTGGGCTGAAGTATGCTTTCATGTTCTCCTGCTGTATTGACATAGTTTGTTGGGCTTTGAGTGAGATGTTGCCTGGTACAGTAATTACATGGCAGGTATCAGATCAGATAAGTTGAATTCCGTGTGTCTTTTAAACATGTTTAATAATGGAAAAGTTGTGGAAATCTAGAGATAAAAATAGCTTATCCACCTTTTTTCCCTCCATGGAATTATTTCCCCCCCTGTAAAGTGAAATTAGCCGCATGTGGTGTGATTCTTTTTTCTCTTTTTTTCTTTTTAGCATATCTTGTCCTGTGCTTCTGAATGGCAGGTTCAGTTGTGTTTGAGCTTGTTCACCAGGTGAGCATCCTGGCGATGGTGACAACTAATTAAAAGTACATCTGCTGTGTAGAGCCTCTGCACGAGGAGCCAGGTCTGCTCTGTTTCCTGCAGTCAGCCGCAGTTTGGAGTGTATTGTGTGGAGAGACGTGGGTGGTGTGCCTTTTTAGAGTATCCGTAATTACTGCCCCCAGGTCAGTCCTTACATGTAGGAAATATATTGTGTGGAAACGCTGGGTACACATCAGCTGCTTTGGTCTCTGCATACATCTCATGAGAATTGTCTCTTGCTTTCCTTCCTCGCTCATTATTTCGTAAACATGTTTTTTTTCATGTCTTACATTCGTGTTTTGGACTTTGTCAAATGACACTTTAGCCTGTCATTGTCATTGTATGAGCCTGTGAAAATTTAATGTGTTATCTCTTTTCTGATGGCATTAAGCTGATGTAATTTCTCTTTTTGATGAATGATTAATATTTTAAAGGTTATCCCTTCATTTTGAACCCATTCAACAAGGGGATTTGTTGACATTAATGATTAATGACATGTGCAAAGATGGCCAATTACACAATTTCAGCTTTCTTAGTATCTTCCTCATAAATGTCATTTTGTACTCAGTTTAGTGTTCTGTTGGTTGACTCTTCTCTTTTACTCACTGTCTGTCTCTAGCTGAACTCCTCCTGGCTCTCATCCATTGGAAAAACATGTCTGTATGCAAAACTTGCGCAAAATAAAACCCCAGTTTCTTCTGAGTTCTATTTTAAACCAAGGCTGGCATTTTTTGGGTGTGTTTGGGGGACATGAATAAGAGTTTATTTATGCATTTGTTTGTTTGTTGTTTACTCTATCAGAGCCTTTGAACTGATGGTGCAGTGGGAGAGCGTGCTCTGTAGTCAGAGTGTGCAGTTTTTAAAAATATCCTCTGGCTCATCTGTGCAAACTGGCTTTTTAAAACTTGTTTAAATTAGTATCGGGTTTAAATTTTAATGGATTTGATTAAATTTGGTTACAAGTTTGCACCGCTTATTGTGGTAGTCTCTTCCTACCTGCTTTTGCTCTGCTGTTACAGTTGTTACTGTTTTCCCTTTTTGAAGTGTTTGTTATGCTCATGTGCACTTTTTAAAGCCCTGTTTTAAACCTTCATAAATCATTCATATGGCCAAGAACTTGTGTTTCTCTGGCCAAAATGCTTCTGTTAAGAGCGGTTCCTGTTAATCCCTTGACAAATCTGAAAGATTTTCTTACATGATGTTGCATAAATTGTATAATTGAAGCAACTTTGAAGGTAGAACTTTTTGTAAGGCCATTAATGCATAAAGTTTAAACCAACCAAACACAAGTCATGTGATAATGTCTCATGAATAACTTATTTTCATGATATTTCTCTGGAATGGTTGGGAGGTTCTTTGCATTCATATTTATGGAAAAGGTTCAGCAATCTATCATGACCCTTTAAACAAACCCATCAGTGCAGACTAGGCAGGAGCTGCTCCCATTTCACACCTCTTCCTCTGCCCGGGGTGCAGGACGAGTAATGACTGCTCTGCTCCTTGCCAACAAAGCAACTTTCTCTCTCTACTACCATCTTTTATTTCCCACTGTTTACCAGTGTGCACTCATCCACCTCTTCCTCATTTCTCACCTCCACCAGAATGTGCAGCAAATATGCAGTTTTGCGGTGATGTACCTGTTTGTCTGCATACTCCCAGAAGCCAGTGCTTTCATACTGCTGTGTGATTGTTGCATCATCCGTTGGTGGGGTTGGTCTGTGGAGAGAGCAAAAAAGCTGGTTAGCCAGGCAGAAGGAAATAAGCTTTGCTCAGCAAATACATACTGCGGTAAGATACAAGTTATCAGGGAGGGAGTGAGAGTGTGTTTGTGTGTGCTTTGATGTTTTTAGCAGTGTGTGTGCGCTTGGAGTAAGGAGAGACTATGTGTGTGCTTGTATATATGTGAGTATATGTGTGTTTCGCGCGCGCGCGCGCGTGTGTGTGTGTGTGTGTGTGTGTGTTGATGAAAGGAAGCATCTAGTGCTCGTGCTGCAGGATTTTTTTCCCCCTCCTGCTTCTCCTCCCCTTTGTTTCTGGACTGGTGACAATGAGTGGAGGTGAGAGGGCAGCAGTACCAATGCAACACCATTCATCACACATGTCAAACAGCTAGACCAGCTGCTGGGGACAAGCGGCAAAAATTAGCATTTCATCCCTCTCCCTCTCTCTCCCTCTCTGTCTGTCCCAGCCTTTATCGCTCTATATATTTCCATCATAGCTCCACGTTTGATAAATGACTCTAGAAGCCACATAATTTTCCACCTGTTTGGATGAAAACGTGAGGTATTGACTAACACTTTCCATATATTGAGCTTTTTGTCAAAGAATAGACTAGTTTAAATGGTTGCATGCAGTTCTTCTTTGATAACGCAACTGTCTCTATCTGCTGCTGACTCCTTTAATGACAGTAGAATGACATTGAAAATGTTGCAGAATAATGTTGACTTCAGTAAATTTGACAGACTAAGTTGGACAATCTCTATCTTAACACATATTTTTTAAGGTTGAGTAATCAGACAATTCTTTAGTGGATCAACAATGGAATAGGGTTAGGGTTAGATATCTTGTTTTAGCAAACAGCTTAAATTTCATATAACAGTGATAACAGTATACCAGTGATAAGTGCTAAATTGTAACAAATGAAGAAGCTTGAACTTGCAAAGTTCTGCCTCTCTGCTTTAAAAATTGGTCATCAGAATACTTGTTGAGTAATTTTCTGTCTCTCAATTAACCATAACATTTCAGTCTAATGTTTTCTTACCTAAAACCTGAACTTGTGTACAGATGCCGTGCGTTCTACATCCTTCACAACACATAACACAGCCAAAAATTTAAGTGTAGTGTACACGTATCTGATGGTGTAGTAATAAGCTCTATGAAAGAACTGCAACGTTATTTGCGCTAAAATATTACATGTAACATCTTTTAAGTTTGTGTTTTGTATCAAATAACTATGCACCTGCTGTTAAGTCAAAGATGTTTTGGCCTCATCGGAGCCTTGTCACTTGTTTTCAAATTGCTTTTCTAACTTTTGAAAGCACAGATCACTAGACCTGTTTGATAGTTGCCTAGTGCTGTTAATTGGTAGTTGGAACTTGGTAAAAATGTTTGTAATTCTGTTGTGTGTTTAGAAACTTTTTTTTGTTAGTTTGCAGGTCATTTGATTGCAGGTCATTTTGCATGAGACGTTTACATTTTTCTGTCTGTCTGTATGGATGGATGAACAGATGTGGAGATGGAGTGGGCGTTACATTTCACCTTGCTGTCTTTTCAAAAGGAGCTATTCATACAACCTGAGAGCAGAGATGTTCATGAAAGCACAAAGATTTTATTCAAGAGAAAACTCTGATGGCAGACATAAACAGTCATTGATTGTCACATATGGTAATGGCCTCCAGGCAAGGTAAAAGCTGTTGAAAAGAAACTACTGTGTACATGATTTTACAGTGCTTACTTAAACAGTGTGTGTGAATGTGTTTAATGTGTTAGCACCTCACTTTGCCACTAGATGTTTTGGTCTAAGTACACTTGTCATAAGGGGTGTAAATAGATTGAAGTTTGTGCCTGTATTACAACCCCAACCTTCATCTTCTTCATATTGTTCTCCCACTGCCTCGGCTTCATGCATCCCTGATCCCACACATTCACATTTTTTAAAACACCTATATAGTCGAGAAAGAAATTAGACACACTTGACATTGTAAAGCATAGTGAATAGCAATAGTTTAATATTTTTACTGAATAATGTTGACAAAAAATTAGAATCATAGCAAAAGACTTATTTTATTTTATTTTAAATAAAAAGAAATTCCCAACTATTTCAGAACATTGGCCTCATAAATTAAAGAGGAAATTAAGATGAGTAAAATATTTCAAAAAAATGTCTTTTACATTGTGCACATTAAAATGAAGGGTAACGTTTTAAAAATCGTTTTTTTAGAGTAAAGAAATAAACTGATAAATAAATAAACTGTGTCAGCCAACTGCAAATGTTTTGCCTGGTGCAGATGAAAACAGTCAAGCTGTAATTTGGTTATGAAAAAATCTAAAGCTCTGGAGCAATCATTCAAAGCTTCAAGCTTCTACTTTTATGCAAGAATCAGACAAACAACTCATGGAAGCCACATAGCTATTTTTTCTTTGCTGTTGTGATAAAACTTAACATTAAAAAACAGCACAACTCCTTTTACTTACTATCTTACATTAGAGTTTTTGCAAGAGGCGACTGCATACCAAAACCCAACAGCACTCAGTTTTTAGACAGTAAGCTGTGGAAGCTGTTGACATAGCAGCGAGTAAACAATTTTTAAAAGGGGTTTCCTCCAATACAAATTAAAAACCCACAGGTCTTTGCTGGGCACAAACACACTGTAATAATTTTGAAGCAATTTTTGAGATACTGTTGTTTGTTGATTTAGCATTAGCATGTGTCGTCTTGTTGTGAATGTGATTGTGACGGGTATGCTTATGTAGGTCTTGGCTAAAAGCTACTGTTACTTTTCCAAGTGCTTCATACCAGCACTAAATCTTGTGAAGGTGCGGAGGAAAGAATCATACCAGCTTATCACCCCTGCATGGCAGATATCGACAGCACCAGTGTTTCTGTATACAGAGCTTAAGGTGCAAGGCATCCTGTCCCTGTGGGCTCTAAACGTGCCACTGGCTGCTGGTAGGATAGCTTGATGAACAATCTCTTAATCAAAGCTTAATTGTTTAGCATGATCCTGAGTGACCTGCATAATGGAAGCCTCCCTTGATTAATGATGTGTGTTAACAAACACAGTGGGAGACACCCCAAAACCTTGTCTGACTCTTGTTAATTAAAGGCTGTGCCTAACAATTATACAGTATCACACCATGGCAATAAAAAGAGAAATCCTTAAGTAAACTAATGCTTGTCTTATGGCTGATTGACAGCACTGTTATGTTAACATTATCTTCAGTTTGCTGGCGAGGTGTTTGGATGTTTACATGATAGAAGATTATGACCCATCAATACTGGGGAGTATCCAGTTAGATGTAATAGAGATATGTGATAAAACTATAAAAAAACAATGTAACATGTTGAAGTTTATAACAAAAACATATAATCAAATTATGCTTTCTATTTTTAATGTTGGTGATTACCAAAGAGTCACATCCAAATACATTATTTTGGGGGGAAAAAAGGCTCTTTGTAGAATATAACATTCATTCCATTGCTTTGCATCTTTCAGCTCTGCAGGATCGCTTTCTTTTGTCATATTTCTGGACTATGTGGGTCAAAGAATCTGGTCGGACAGATGGTTACAGCAAAATATAAAATGAGTACCAATAAAGTGTCTTACAAGTATATCTACATCTAGAAAGGCTCCGCTCAATAACCTGTATGCTCTAAAATTTTGAGTGTTGTTTTTGATTGGTTCTCTTGAATTTAAAAATGCCTCTTGTCTGCTGTTTAAATCAATGCTCATTGCTCAGGTCAAAGTGAGACTGTCATGTCTGTTACAAGCTGTCCACATCATACTGGTGATACAAAATTCCCCTCAGAGTAGGAAATTGGCAGTACTTTTCTATTGAAATTTGAAAAAGGCTTAACATGACTGCACTGTAAAGCTCGCTTATCCAGACTGAAAATCAACATCAGCGTTATCTACAGTGAAATACTTGATGTCTGAACTGGAAAAAAAAAATCTACAGAAGTTAATGTAACCACCCACTTTAAAATGGTTATCAGAAAAATTGTCAAAAAGTCATCAGATGTTGTAAGTTTCATTAGTTTGATAAATTAATGAAATAGTTACATTTTTTTTTTACATTTTTCAGGCCCAGATATAACGATGACCTGAACGAATAAGAACATACATAGACTACATTTTATTACATTTTGAACAGGGTAAGTTGTAGGGGTGGATCCCAGTCTTCTACTGTTCAGATGTTTCTATGTTGAGTATCTGTTTTCAATTTTGGAATTGTATTAATCTCTTTTTTAAATATTTTTCAGCACATTATTCCTAAAATATATCTGTGGGGAGCAAATACTTAATATTGCATTTGTTGGCAAATGGCAGGAAGCCTAAAGACGCCAACCAACTCTAGAGTTACCTACTGCAATGCAATGCAGTGCTGTCAAACAATGAAATGCTGAATTTTTGTTTAGAAGCCAGGGGTTGGCAAGCTAATTCACAGTCACTGTAAGGACTAACTGGGCCTCTTCTGCTGCAGAGTTAAGACAGATTCACACATTTTTGGAGTGTGTTTATATTTCAGTGGGCTGGATAGAGTGCAGAGCTTTGAATATTGCTGTTAATTACTACTAGAACTCCAAAAACCCAAGGTAGTCTTATATCCAAGGAAATCAGAGTAAAAAGATAAATTCACAAACGTTTTCTTTGACTGTAAGCCCAAACTACACATGTACCTCTGCTTGTCCTTCAAATCTTGTCCACGAGAAAGAAGCATTTCTAAACCCACGCTCTGCCTTCTGCTAGAAAACCACACTGAGGAAAAAAGAAGCAGCTTTGCCAAGGCCAGCTTTTGTCTCTGGTTGTATGAAGTGGGGCGTAAATATGCAAAACTATCTCTCTCACACACACAAGACACACAGGACACATAAGACACACATACATGTACACAAAGAGGGAAAATGAGTGAGACTGAGATATGTATTTTCAAAGCCTAACTTCAGTGGATGCTTGCTTATATTTTTCACTCAGTAGCACTTAAACATTTGTGGTGGGCAGAGCTTGGCAGATGGACGCCTGTGCCAAGGACTTGCACTGAAAGTCTGCCCTCGTCTTTTGAATGTTACAAGGCTGTTTTCAGTGGCGCTGCCATATAATAAACTTTTTTTTTTTTTTTTAAGGATTACAAACTAAGAATTAAACATTGATTCAACCCAATCAGAGTTCATGGAGGATGCCAAGCACATCATTTAATAGATCTCTACATATCCATTCAATTTGATGGGATTAATTCACTGTATGCTTTTTGTATAACATTTTATGTGCTTGATTTCCTGCTGCATAATTTTAGAATTGAATCCATTTGCACATTAGTGAAGAGGAATCCTTGGTCTTTTCTTTCTGGCAACGTTCTTGCTTCTTCACCTGCTGTATTTTACATTGAATTGATGTGTCCATCAAAGAGCGCAGTTGTTGGCCTTCAAGCATGAATGTCATCACTTTTTGAGGCATAATCAGTTAATCATCCTAAGACAGGCAAGGTCAAAACAGGCACTGGCTGCCCAACCACTTATCTTCTCCAGCTCAGGCCACATTAGAGGCAGGAAAGGGGCTGGGAATTGGTGTTTGCATGTTTAAGGTATATTTAATTTTATCCTTTGTCTATAATCTGTTCAGGTTCTTTAAGCAAAGCTGGCATTTAAATCAATCATTTAGAAAAGACTCATTTATACATTGGTTGCAAAACCTGAGCTCAGTTTGACTGGTTTTGGTTCTTGTCGATCTGCAAGTCCTTTTTAAGGCTCTCTCTGGAACTTTCTCAAAATCCCTCTTTGACTCCTTTTTCCACTCATTGCTCTGGTCACGGACAATGACAGATGGTGCTGCTGCAGGTTTAATTGTCTTTATTATCGAGGCATCTGCTTTCTGCTTTTTTAATCCAGAACATGGCATCATGGAAGCATTTAATAAACAGACACAAAACAAAAATCCAACTCTCTTAGGTTGCAGTAACAACATTTTTCTAACTCAGCAAATTACAATGAGTTGCATGTTTCTACTCGAGAGAGGGAGGATCTCCGTGGCCCTGTTCAGTTATTTTCTTAGCTGGTGAGATGTGTTGTGCCAAGCTGAGGCTGAGGGGAAAAACGGCAGATGTTAGGCTCTGACAATCCTCCCTTGCTTGGATCTGCAACAACAAAGCAGCTGAGGGAAAATGTCATCTAAACATCATCACTGACGGCCCCCGCTTGAACGAATAATTACTTTGACTCAGGTCAGGGAAAAGCTGGTGTAAAAAAAACTCTAACCCTCTTTCCTTGAAACCCTTTCAAATGGGAAGCCCTGCATCATGGCTTGTGATAAGAGGGTGACAGTGAAGAGGCTGTGACATGCCGAGATTCTTCTTAAATAAAAAGATTTTCTTGTGGCAAAACGCTCAGGGAAATGAGATGATTCACCCCAGCAGCTCAGTGCGTGCTCTTCCTCAAAAAGATGAGATGGGGACATGGGGTTCATCTGTGAAAATGAGGGGGGAGGGTGAAGCTGGAGGATTGGTTGACTGTGCTGAGCTAACTGCAGTCATGTCAGGAAGGAAGCAAGCTTTAGAAATACATCATCGTCACCATTATGCTTAATAATTTGAAAGACATCTCTGTGCATGACTCAAAGGCACTTGTATAGGGGCTGGCGGGGTTATTAGAAATGACTCCCCCAATGATGCGTGTCACTGAAGCAGCAAATTAACATGAGGAGATGGAGGCATGTTAAAAGAAGCACAGAAAAGGAGGGAAAAGCTGAGATGGAGGGAAGAGAGAGATGTGAAGGGGAACAGCGATAGATACGACGAAAGATGTTGCTATTTTCACCCTCTTTGTTAGCTGAGACGCTCTGGTTGCGGTGTTCCAGCTCCTGCTCTGTTAAAGCTTTTTTTTTTCTGAACACCAGGTGCTCCTATTGTGATAAATGGTTCTCAACTGTGCCAAACAATAACAGAGGCACCCAGACATATCCCTCATCAAATAGTTCCACTGCTCCTCTTCCACAAACTACACAATAAGCACACTTGGTTGTGCCAGTGGTTGTTTGTCTTGCCACCACACATCATTGAAGGCTATTTTTGCTTCTTGTTTACTATGTTATTCATATGGTATCTTATAGTCACCTGCAAGATAGATGAGTATTTTTCTGTTCGTTTATTGGCCAGTTCTTGTCCGTCACCCGCCTTTATCTAAATTTCCTGTTCTCCTCTCTCTCTTTGCTGCTTATTTTACATCCTGCTTCCTTCTTCCTGCTCTTTGCTCAGCTCCTGTGCGTTCCTTTGTTTTCCTGTCTCCTGTCTTTGACAGCAAACAAGGCTTGATACATGTACAGTGGCTTCACCTTTTTCCGCCCCGTAATTTATGCTGTCAGTAGTTTTCCTCTGTTTGGATGGCCAGGCTTTCATGTGTGTGCAGAGCAGTATCTTGGGGTGTTGACATGTTCCTCTGTGTTCAGCATGAAACACACTGCAGCAGGTAATTGATGGGGGATTACTGCCACAGGCAGCACAGCGCAAACTGGGAGGAACACCACCAGTTTTTAACCCCACCAATTAGATTGGCAGGTTGGAGACATAAAGGTGATCTCAGCAAAGGGTTGATGATGTAAACATCAGCATGCTGAAGCTTTGTACTCTCAGGTGCCAGTAAACTATTATTCCAGTCTAGTAGAACCATGCTCCAATAAATTATTTCATGAATAAGGTTCTTGTGTTTGTTTGTGTTTGTTTTGTCACCCCATTTATATTAGGAGTAGACTAAATATAGTCAAAATCACAAGCTACAAAAATTAACACTGAGACCACCATGACCACAACAGGATCCTACTGAGCAGATGGAAATGATCCAGTTTTAAGGGAACTACAGAAGCTAAAATGTCGTTAATATATATTTTAGGACTTCTTGTCTGTTGTTGTGAACGAGTTGAGATCGAAAGTTCATCTTTGACCTTAGAAAAACAGACCTTGTTATGAGGTTTGTCATGTCATTCTTAGAGTAACAAGCATTTTGGAGGATGTAACAGGGCTTTGTTGTGTGGCTAACAGTAGAGAGCAGACAAGAAACAAGGGGAGTGAGAGATGCAACAAGTACTTGGGGTGTATGAGCCAGGGACATGGCCTTGCACCCAAATACCTTGGTCACCACAGTGCCACAAGAAATAACTTTTCCATGCTCCATGTTAATTTAATCAAAACCTTTTTTAAAACAGTTTTTCTAAAAAAATAAAAAAAGGAACTGGTAAACAAATATTAAAATTGTTTGCGTTGTTGGTTATTAAAATTAAATATAATTTAATTTTTATAAAATTTCTAATGTCATAAAAATTAAATTCTACAATAATACAATAAAAAACAATTTATAAAATTGTTTGTTAATATTCAGTGGAATGTGTTTTGTTTTTGGACTGTGCTTACTGTGAAAACATCACTTTGGGTTGTTGGTAAATGTGATATATGTCTTCAAATTAATAGTAACAATCAACAGATGATGAAGACAGTTTTTAGATGAAATGCAATTCAAGCCTCATGTTACCTTCATCTTGCTGATCTTGGAGCTGCAGTATTTCTGAAGCCTCTGCCTCCATGCTTCCGTGAAAGAGGTCATATCAGTATTTTTGTTAGCACAACACCTATATGCTTCTAATGACATCAGTTTCTCCATACCTCCTTGTTCGTAAAGTGAAACCTGTTTCCATCCATCGTCACTCCCCAGCCCCACAATAGTCCTGTTCAGCATTCAGCCAAGCAAACTGGCCGGGATTCTGCCTAAGTGATAAACCCCATTTATCAGCCAGAAGTGTCCGTAGACTGCAGATATATCCAATCTCAATGCTTTTGATGCCAGGGTCACACCAGTATGAATCTGGCTGGCTTACTGAACCCCCTGTGGTTACCCGCTCAAGCTCAAGATCTCATTACAAAGTGGTGTTACTTGCTAATGAATTTCTGTCTGTCTCTAATCATGTTATTTGTAAGTGCCTCACATAACTTTGGGTAAACCATGCTGCAGTTCTCCCAACAGAAACAGAAAAAAAGGACTCTCTGTGGGATTTTTTTCTCAGAAAACAACTCTGCAATCCATATTTTTGTGGTTGATTTGGCAGTTTATTTCAGAGACATCTAATAAGAATCCTAATTGGAACAGTTCTGAAACAGTTGAGTGATGAAAACCATTTGGATTTTATTTTCATCACTTTATTTATTCCCCATCCAAAGCAGCCAAAGCCACGGTTGTAAACTACACATTTTCGCTTTGCCCCAGTTGACTCTTAGCTTCACATACTACCTCCCACTTTGGGCTTGATTACTAGACCTGTTAACATTCAATCATAAAAGTTACACGTATGTAATAAAGCTTTTGAAAATGTGCAGCAGCAGCATTGTTCTAATCGCTTTGCAAATATTGCCTCAGAGGAATAAAAATCGCATCACGCTTAGATCCAATTTGTGCTACACTCACCAATTACTTTCACGGTCCACTTCCCGTCTAATACAGAAAGGCCAGATTATCCGCTGGATGTCTGGGTGCTGCACACCCTAATTACAAACACAAATTGGAAAAACGCAACTTGTGACAAAAAATGTAGCATGTGATTTGTCCTTTTTCCAAGAAAAATATTTTCACTAATTTACTTCGACTCTGTGTCCTCAAGGAGATAACTGATGTCTGAGAAACGGAAAGCCTACTTATGTAAAATGTGCAGAGTTTTTGATCCTTCTATTGCTCTTGTAATCAGATAAAGCTTTAGCATGGATGTACTGTGTCTAATTGGGTTGATGAATAATTAATCTAAATAGGAGTACCAGCGTAGTTCATTACATGACTGATTAGGAGGATATGCAGACGAAAAAACAGACCATTAGGTTATCAAATATAATGTAGTGCTTTGAAGAGCTGTGTAGATCTACAAAGACCTGGAACTAGTTTCAGAAGACTTTTAAGGTAATTTTAAGGCACCATAACCCAGCATAAACTGACTGCTGCACTCCACCTGTAGCTTGTTTCTCTCTTTATTGTTTTGTTATTTTTGCTGGCTGCTCAAATACCATGCCTTATTCAGTTTGCACTCATGTACAACAGAAAAGCAGCCAATCTTCACATTGGACAAGTAAAACTAGAAAATGTTTGGTGTTTTTACTTAGCACGTAACAAAATTAAATATATAAACCAAACGAGTATAAGGGCCATTGTGATTGAGGTTTGTGGCCTAAGTTGGGTGGACATGAGTTAGATAACTCTTGTTACATGCAAATGCATTTCAACTCTTTGAGTGATTATGCAGAAAAGTAATTCAGGTAATTGAAAACTGCAGGTCAGCACTGTCTAAGAAAATGGACAATAATGACCTTTGTGCAGTCATCAACTACCTCCATCTCAAGGACTCACCCAAGGAGGTTGATGAGGACATGTAGGCAACATTAGGGGATGGTGTCCCTTCTTACAGCTTGCAGAAGCAGTGGGATGCTAAATTCAAATGTGGCAGAGAGAGAGATTGATGTCCTTTTTAACAGACAGTGCCCACTTGCAGTTTTTAATAACCTCAATCACACAAGTTATCAACTTCAAACTCTGAATAATCACTCAGAGAGTTGAACTGCATGTGTGTGTAATTAGAGCTGGATAAGTTATCTCTACCCTAGGCCACAAACTTGTCAATCACTCCATATATTCAGACACTTGTTTCTGAACTAAAAACTTATTTTACCTCCCTGTATTTAAAAATTTCTTGCTTGAAATGCTATGTATTCAGTTTATTTTGCTGTATTTTAGATATCAAACAGGGAATGTAATTAATACAGTTACAACTAACAAGATCGACTTACAACATATCAGCAGATTTTTACTGTGGTAAGTTAGAATCAGCGGTGTTAGATGAAGCATATCGCAGTCTCTTCAGAAATTAGTCATTCTGCACAACTGAGATCATACCAAATTCAAAGCAATCTCTCATGAGGCAAAAATGTTGAGATGGACTCACAGAGAGCCAGGGGCTGCAGCAACAACTGTGAGCGAGTCAGGGTACCAGTGGAGACAGAACAGCACTCCTCAGCCTTCTAGGAGATAGATGTGTCCTGCCACTGTATAAATTGGCTGTCAGAAAGATTTTGCAAGGAAAAGCTGCAATTGCTGGGAAGTAAGAGGGGGAGTGACAATGATGGAGAGATGAAGAAAAGGAAAAGATAGGGCGAGGGTCAAAAGGGAAGAGGTGGTGAGGTGAAAATTGGGAGAAGGCCAAGGTCAGTGTTAAATGTCACATAAAAGGCCGGAGATTGCGGAAGGGCTGTTTCTGAACAAAAGACCTTCAGGGACAGGACAACAAATGAAGACAAAGATGGCTAAGATTCTGTTATGGACCAAAAAAAGCCACGCATAGCATGGTCAACAGATTTCTTTCTGGAGTAAATCCATTGTAGAATGAACAACAAATGGTTATTAAAGCTATGACTGTGATCATTATCATTTTCATAATGACTGGGTTATTGATGTTAGTACCTTATCTTCTGTGAACTATAGCATAAACACAACACCACCCTTGGTGCTTAACAATGACTGGCTTGCGTTCAGAACAATAAAGGAGAGCCACACTGTAGAATAGCAATTATTCAAAAGATCTGGCAGGTCTGATAAATTGAATGAAACCTTATGACTTGGCAAACTAGATTCATGGTTAATGCAGGACTTCCTGGATAGAGGTGGAAGTTATTGGAGGACTGTTCCCCCTGCGGGATAGTAAAGTGATTTTGCCATACTCTGCAGATGTCTGCCACATAGAGGAAGAGATAGTGGCTGTCTGCACAGGATGGATGAGATAAGGAAATGAGAGAGACACAGACCAGCGATCGGCCTGTGACTAGGAGGCCAATGACAGTATCAAAGGAGCAATGACAAGAATGGTAAGTAGAGAAGAGACGCAATGGTTGCATCTCCATTCCTGTTTAGGTTCCTGGCAGCAGAAGATTATATTCGCCCAATTTAGTGGATCACCTAGTATAGACAAAAGACAAATTGACACCTTTGTAATTGCCTGAACTTTTAACCTGGAGGCAGGAAGTGGTCACTTTACCCTGGGAGGCCTCACGTTTGGCCTCTATCATAGAGCAGCATCAGTTATTGACACACTGCAGTAATGGCCTACCTCAGGGCTGGTAACTTCACACAGAGTAATGATGACCCATGCTCGCCTGCAAGCCACTGCTTTTCCTCTCATCGATGCAATTACTGCACTGAGGCATGGCTAGCCAAAAGCCCCCATAGCAAAGAGGAAGATTACAATTCCCTGCTGTTCCTCTTACCACCAGTTCTAAAGCTGAAAATATCTCTAAAAGCAACAGTGATTTTGTGTGTAAATGTGAAGCTAATTTTTCAGTCTGTAATATTGAAATGAATATAGGTGATGATCTGTGCACAGGTTGTCGTGGTGGATTAATTGTTGTTGACGCTCAAGCACATTCAACCCCCACCAATGAAAAATGAGATGACAAAAGAGGTAATTTCCTCTTTCTCTCAAGATGGTGTGCAATTGTGTGAGCTACAGTGAGAAGGGGGGGGGGGTCTGTGTGAGACGTCTCCCTCCCCAATCCTTCTGACAAAGACTTTAATTTACGGTAATTATACAGATGGATTGAAATATACAGCAAGACAGGGAATCACTCCAATTATGCAGAGTTGATTAAAACTTGGACCTCATGCCAGGGTGCTGCAGGAGCATGGGAGGAGTCAAGATGTGCACCAAGGAAGCACTGAGCACATACGATTAGTTAACATCTGCAGCAGGAGGACTGCAACACAGCCGAGGGTTTTTGTGTCTCATGCAAGACTCTCTCTGTACGACTACTCCAAAAAAGTAACAATGCACAGTTTGATGGTCTGCTGCATGAGGACGTTTCTGCTTTTGAGTGAAGGCAACTCCTCACATTGAAATCTCCCCACCTCTTAATGAAGATGGATCAGTGCTATTCATTTGCTGACAACCGCACACAGTGTACAGCAAAGCCCATCCTCTGTGTTTTGTCACTGCATATGGCTACAGCATGTACGCACTGTGGCGGGGATAAGTCCTTGGCATCTAAAGACCACGGTCAGCGGAGGAGAACGAGGAAGAGACAAAGAGATGGAGGAAAAAAAATGGGAGATGAGGAATAAAAGCATAACAGACACAGAGACAAAGGATATGAGAGGGAGGGAGAAAAAGATCACAAATAGGGAGGACTGGAGTGAAAAGGGCAAGACATTTGTCACCCTCTCCTATAGGAAGAAAGAACAATATCATTAATCTCCTGACATTTCAATATTGTATTAACCTTTCTTGTGGAATTCTCCGGGCTCATTAGTCTTTTTTGAGGGGGAGAAAAATAATAATCGATAGAACAAGCTCCGGACACGATCTAGAAATATGCTGCAGTCAAATAACATACAGCTTCAAGCCAATCATGAAATACCATCCTGTCTTTAGCAATCCCTCCCTTTATCTACTTTGAATTCACGGGTTAAAATACAAATATATCAAATTCAAAGATAAATGGAGGTGAGAGGGTGTAGCTGTTGCTCTCTAGTAGGTCATGGTAATAAAAGAGAAAAATGGCTGGGCTGTAAAACAACAGCTTAAAATGGCAACATAGCCATCTTATGTGAGAAGAAAGAAACCCAAAGGCACACAAGGCGTGCTGAACCCCTGTCTCATCCTCCCCACTCAGTCAGTCAGCAACAGAAAGACTGAAAGGAGGGTGACATAGATCTTTTAAAGTCCACCACCATGATCCTCCCTTCCAAGTAACACCCCCACAGTCCGCTCACCCATGTCCTCACCTTCCATTTATCAGTGCCTGAAGAACACCAGCCATTCAAATCACCAACACCCCCAGGTCATTTGCCTGAGAAAACACCCTAATTTATCCTCATTATGTGTCCTCGCTGAACATCAAGCACTGCCGGCCTTTTGTCTGTCATCATTTACATTTAGCCTATATGACTGGTCTTGTCAGTGTTTTGTTGAGCTGTTTTGACAACACATTGCTTTTGGATAGTGTGATTGTATGTTTGCATTGGGTGTTCATAACCTTGGGGGGGAGTCACCTGGGTTCAAGAGTTATTTCAGTGCTGTCATTATAGGTATACCATACACCTTGACTATGACAAAAGCCGTTTAATGGGTTTCCTTGAACACACATGGAAACAAGTGGGTGGCAGATTCACACATCTACGCTATATTTCTCCCTTTGTGCAAGAGTGGTGGGCCTTTAATCAATCATATTGTAATGGGATAAATATAGGCAAGATAACATTAACACTTGATGAAAAATTGAAGTAAGACCACAAAAATCCTTCCCAAACCGTCTTTCCCCTTTTCCATCCCTCATTATTTGGTCATCTCTAAGTTTGCAAAGCATCGAACCAGACCATTTTCTTGCAGTGTAGTTTAACATTGTTGCACTACTGTGCAGTACCTTGTCAGGTATTTAATTTACTAAATTAGCCCCCAAAACAGATATTACTATCTTTTTTTTTTTTCGGTGATCCAGAACAGAGGTGGAACAATACTACCATGATATGTAGCCACAATAACTATGGTAACACAACAAAGTCATGCTGTTATACTTTATATATCGCAATTATCCAGGTACATCACAACTATGACGACTATTTAAGTGTAGAAAAAATACCCCTAAACAGACAAAAAAGGAGGAATAATGTATGCATTCACTGCTTGTCAGTGTCAGAACTGAGATGAATTTATTAACCAAAAAGTGCACAGGTTCTCAGCCTAGTGTCCTAACTAACACAAACACATCAACATAAATGAGTGTCAATAGCCATAAACTAGCTCAAGGAGGAACAGAGAGCAGAAAAATGGGGAATATAGGTTGTGAATTAGTGACCCTGATAAGTCAAATGCACCTCTGTTTCCTAATAACATTTTATATATTTGCTGCCAGGTTATCAATTACGTATCTCAAGAGAATTAATGATATAGCCTATTCCCCAATCAATGTTTTGTCCCACCTTTACACCAGAAGATGATAATAAATGCCGATAAGTGCTGATAAATGATAAATAGATTTTAGCTTCTGAAATGTGAGGATAGGCTGTTTTCCTGTCCTACCAGTGTAAGCTCAATGTGTTTGTTTTTAGGACTGTAGGTTGGAGACAACTTGAAGACATCTCAGAGCAGTCAGAATTGGCTTTTCTTTCCTTTTTTACCATCCTCTTAATACATTATACTTGTTATAGAATAAACAGTAGATAAAGTAATCAAATCAAATTATCATAACAATAAAGTTTTATTGTAGGGCCACATAATTTATACACTATATTCATAATCACAATATAAATATCAACTTGAGTACACATTTGAACTCTGTTTGCTTTGTTGTTACCAACACATAACAACAATGACATCTTCAGATGTGAAAGGTGTGTCATGATGCGATTCACAATTTGAAACTGATTCTCAATTAAATATATTTAGTATCAACCACATTTTGATTTAGACTATTTGATTTTGGTACAATTGTCTAGATCAGCAGCATTTAGACATTGGGATACAACATTTTCTGGCCTTTTTTTATTGATTTCGGAGGAAGCAGCTGTTTATTTGATTCTTATTTGAAAAATATTTTTTTCACCGACCCTTAAAAGGAAGGTCATGCATGTTTGGATGATGTTCACCTGCTACAGTTTGTTCTCTACCGTACAGGTTCATTGGATGCATATTAATTTCACTTTCATTATTATGTAGATGCATTGTGACTGTGCCTGGGATCTATGTTTCTAGATGCTGATAACGAACTATTCTTTTGACAAACAATAACTTTGTATTATTTTCACATTGGTACCTGTACTTTAATCATGGATGATCTGGCCCTTGTGTTAAGTGTCTAATATCGCTGTTTTAGAGCTCATATATTAGTGTTCTCTTTTTTTTGTCTACACCATATACATGATTAGTGCAGTGAATCTGGTAAATTAATCTACTAATCAAAGAGCTTATAACTGTATCCATAATTATCATGAGCACTTTGATAAAGACCATTACTCATCGGTGATATTAAATGTAAGCTGGTGAGATCAGCTTACAGATGCAGAGAGAATAGCAGAGAAAAAGCTGAGGAGGGAAGATTCCTGGGGACCACACGAAGAGGCTATATTCCTCTGGGTTAATTGTGCGGACCCCATCGGCACTAAATAAGGATGGTTAGAATGACTGGCTAAGTGACAAATGGATGTACAAATCACCCAGATTACTTCCCAGTTATTAAAAAAACTTGAATTTGGCTGGCTTCCACACTCTCTCTCTCATTACATCTGGCAGTCTCACCACTGACGCCTATCTTTCACAATAACTCATCTCTGTTCAGTTTTCACAAGTTGAAACAAGCGTAAGTGTTTAACATTGATTAAAAACAACTTTTTGTAATGATGTGAAATTGTGATGAGTTGGTTGGTGAGATCATTAAACGTAAATGAGTCTTGATTGATAGTCTGAAGAGGTGGCGTTTGACCTGCAGCTGTAGTGTAAATGGCTGTGGAGAGGTGCTGGTAAGCTGTCTAAACACTGTGCACCTGTGATGACGGGTTCCTCGCTGGCATTCTAGCAGTGGATAGCGACAGTAGGATGAGTTGTCAGACAGTGCACAGCTGTTCACTTAATTACCTCCTAGTTTGGGAAGGAGGTTAATGAAGCAGTTTGGCGATCATAAATGAGAGACAGCCTGAATGTGCACAAAAGAAATTAGTTTCTGGCTGCTGGGACAGAGCTGAAAGCAACAGCAGTTTAAATAATTGATTGCAAAAACTGAAACACTGAAGGCATAAAGAAAGAGGAAGCTGGAAGAGGAGGAGAGGTTAGTGTGCTTCACAGATTTGTACATGTTTAGCATATTCCTATACAGAGTAATTAGGCCTCATACTGACACTGGCATACTAAATCGGAAGAGTCTTTTGTCTTTGAGTGAACTTTCCCCTGAAAAATTAGACTAATTCATTCACTTAAAATTGTATTATTTTATTTGTAGACCATAAATAAGATAATCTGTAGAGTAATCATTTGTCCTCTGTGTAACATTTATCCCTCAAGAATATGTAAAGATTATTTTTTAAGTTTTTTTTTTGTTTTTGTTTTTTTTTTAAATTTTATTTTTTCGGGCTTTTACACCTTTATTGATAGGACAGCTGAGATATCGGACAGGAAACAG
>JAQMCX010000055.1:1299247-1443411 GCA_029814765.1 Acanthurus leucopareius | reverse complement strand
CCCGCCCGCCCCCCCCCCCCCCGCCCCCCCCCCCCCCCCCCCCCCCCCCCCCCCCCCCCCCGCAAACATGAGTGTTTTTCTTTTGTCCTCCTTTAATGGAATCACCTTTCTGCCTATCACCTCAGCACTGGTCTTCCAGACCACAGACAGGCTATGTAGAGTGGGGGTTGAAGTGGGGACGGGGGGAGGCAATAACCTCCAAATGAAAAACAATCCATTCAGATCAAATGCAATCAGCAGGAGGGCTGATGGACAGACAGAGCTGCGGAGCTGTCAGTCCACCCCCTCACTGCTCAAACAAAGACTGAGGAGCAGGGAGCATGGAAGAGAAGGGAGAGTAGAGAGGGATGGAGAGATCATTCCAAAGGGAGGGGTAGCGGATGGGGATGAAGCCAGGATGTAAGGATGATGGCAGGAGGTGGTGTTTTATATCTGCAGTGATATAGCTTGTCTGGCTCCCAGTGAGCTGGATATTAAATCTCCCTGCCAAGTGCTTCCAACACTCAAGGACACCTGACACTAAGAGGAGAGCCAGCTCTGGGACAGCACACACTGTACGCAGCAGAGTGAGCATGTGCAAACAATCACATACACATACATACAAATACATTCAAAAAATGAAAGATCCTTCTGCAAGATCAAGATAGAGTGGAAACAACCAGAAAAAGTGGCTTTCAACTGGTAAGCTGTGCATTGTAAAGAATGATGCTCTAAAAAAGAAATTGCTCCTTAACTTAACAAGGTTAAGGCTTTTTTTTCTGTGTACAGCTGCTCTGGTATTTAGTTCCTGTTTGGTTTATGTTCAGGCTCTGCCGAGTGAAAGGTGGCACTTTGGTGTGAACCAGAGCACCTGGATCAATTTCATTAGTATCTAGAGTGGAGAGACGTCCCGGTGTCAGCATAGCCAAACAGAGCAGAGCTCCCCTGAGAGCGCCCCATCCTCTGCCCCTCCCCACCATGGTCCTGGCCTTCAGCCCACCACTTGCTCAATCTGATCAGCACAGAATGGGAGTGATGCCATGTATGCATGAACTTAAGCATATGAGAGAAAATGATTTATTAAATTAAATTCTGGCTCATGTTACATCCTTACTTCATAATAGTCATTAGTGGATACTACATCAGAGTAAACTGCACATTAGTCTTCCAGATCTGTAAAGGGGATAGAGGGACAACCTTTGATACAAACTAGCCACTGGGAGACTTGTGGGAGGAACGCAGCTAACCTGCTTCTACTGCTATATGTCTGAGTCACTGTGACCAGTTACCTTGCAGTTACGTAAGCTAAACTGGGATTGGCCAGCTAGCTGTTGCTTGAGGCATGAGTCTGGTATTGGTGGTTTTGAGGCATTCGCCATCCATTGGAGTGATTTGCAAATGATAGTGATGATAGTTAGTGGCATGGAGCCTGGGGAAAAAAATCTGTGCACAGAAGAATCCCGATACTCATCTCCTAAATTTAAAAACCTATCGAAAACAACATTTTTTTCAATTTTTAAAATTGAGAAAACTATCTTTGGTCTTGGGTTTTTATAATACTGAAATGTAATCACAGATGTACCTTCATTATAGACTTCACGTCGCTGATTCCCTGGATGACCTGCAGGATGCTGTTTCTGCTTCTTAGGAGGCCTCCTGTTTACAGCTGCCATACTCATGTTACTGTCTGTAGACACCGGGCTGCCAGGACGGTGGCCTGATGGGTTTATTTGGTATTTTCGTGCTGAGTAAAGAAAGAGAAGAACAGTTTGTTTCTGACATTCCTCAAATTTCTAGCAGCAATATTTTTTGAGGATGTGGCCGACCACAGAAAACCTACCTGAAGCTCCTCCAACTTCATGGCCCTGTGTGTTGGGATATTTGGCCACCCTGAGGCCTGAATACTCTGCAGCTGCAGCAACTGCCTGAGCAAAGTCAGCATCAGTGAAGAAGGATCCATCTGATGAGCTGACGGCACTGGACCTCCCTGAAGAGACATTATCCTCTTCAGAAGCTGACCCCCATCCGTTGATCATGGAGCCAGTCACTGAGCTCTCTAGGTCACCCATGCTGGACGCAGGTGTCTGTTCAAGCCCTCGTAGCAACAACCGTCGTGGATGCATTTGGGGATGGTGGGGGTGTGCATGGGGATGGGTGTGGTGGTAGTGCATCTTGGCCACCTCTGCATCTGTCTCATCACCCTCCTCCTCTTCCTCCAATATGTCCTCATCTTCCTCCATACCATCAGTGTCCAAGGCCAGTGGGCTGGTGATGTACCCATATGTGTGTGAAGGAGAAATGGGCCTTGGAGGGGGTGGAGGGCTCACAGCATGGCGCCTGTCAGAGGTGAGAAACTTACAGTGTCAGAATCCAATCAAATTTCGCATTTCTTAGCCAGTTTACTACTTATCACATGTACTTTTGCATTAAACTCAGAATGAAGAGTTTTAAGCTGTAATGATCTAAAATCAGACCCAGAAACAGGCAATAAGAAAACATAAATTCCTCAAAAGATTTATTTTAATAGTTGATAAATTCATTGTTAATTTAAAATGTCCTCTGTTTGGCAGTTTAAGCCTAAATTCATGAAGTTGTCATTTTGTCTTATCCACAGCTTGATTGCCACATAGTAATAGTAAAAATATCACTTTGACAGAAAATAAAACAAACTAAATATGGGCTTTGATGAATCATATCAAGTAACTTTCCATTTGCTGCAGGTTTATTTTAATGTTGTACTGAAATATGCTGAAACAAATGGTTCCCTGCAAGGAAAGAAATCAATCCAAAAGCAAATATGTCCTTTTGATGCATGGCCAACAAAATGGTATAATACACACAATATCAGGTTAATGGGCTTGAACATGCAAAACAGTTGTGAATTTCAAACACTTTGGGAGATTTCTTAATAAGGTCATAGAGAACACATACATGTATATTTTTTTCTGAACATTTCTAAGCAGGCTAAGCACTTTCTTACACAACAAGTTTTACACTCACCTGCGTTCATGGATGTCAGGCGCATCCTGAAGCATCGGCTGCATCTCCTCCTGCGGTGAGGGGGTGAGAGTGGCTGTGGACTGGTGACTGTACGATACAGCTGCAGGAGAAGAGGCTGCCCCTCTGATGGGAGGAGTAGGCCCCCTCTCCATCTCCTCTTCCTCCTCCAGCTCATCAGGCTGCAGGTACATGTGAGAAGGAGGCATGGGGCACTGCATGTCTGGGTCACAGCTGCAAAAAGAGAGAAACAAGCCTCATTAACTTCATATCACTCACAAAAACATGAATGTTTTCATAGGCTGAAGCCAGGAAAACATGCAATAAATATTCATGCCATCCTTCTATCAAAGTTTGACATGAGTCTAGCGCTAATAGATAGTAAACCCTTAGGGCACGTGCTTGCGATGAATGCAGGAAACAGGAGAAAAGGCAGAAAGAATGAACCAGTTTTCATTATTGTATGTGTGTATGTGTGGCTGTCAGGCTGTTTTTGTCTTCCTGACTGTGCTGACATGTCCCACCTTTCTTCCATTGATAGCGAGTACTCCTCTGTGCTCCGACTTGGGGGTGGGTTTGCAGGGGGAGGGGGCAGAAGGTCAGCCCAGTTCATTGTGCTCTGTTTGGGTAGTTTGGGGGTGCGCACTCCTTTCTTCTGACCCTGACTCCCTGCTCAAAAAATGAAGACAAAAGCACTCCATCAACGAGAAAATACCTTCGTACACACAAATTTATATTTGCTCTGTCTTAGCAAAACACATCAATTAATGTTCAAGAAATCTTAATGCTGTAAGGAACTGAAAGAAATATGGAAACAAACTGGCTAAAAAAGAAAGATTATTCACATTTGACAGTCCAAAGGCTAATGCAACCCTCCATTTTTTGCAGGTGGGCACACAAAACTCTCAGTTATGAAATAATGGGGAATTCTATGAAATACAAATAAATACAAATACAATAAAATACAGTCCCCACAGGGGCATTAACCAGTGCCAAGAGAGAAGGTAGAAAGAAAACAGCAGAAAAGAGTCCAATTAATGCCAAACTATTAGAATTGTGAACCAATGAGCTGTGAGGTGCAGTGAGCATTACAGACTTCTCCTTAATGGCTTGAACTTCAAACGCAATATCAGAATGGATACATGACATTAAGGTGGTAGTGTTGCATGCCGTCTGCAATGTGTTATCATTTGTCCTTGTCCGCAGACAGACATTGAGGGTCTGATGAAATTAGGCTGCTCCATACTGGAAATAAAGCAAAGCCAATTAAGGAAAGCAGTGAAAACTATGCAAGGACAAACACAGAAATGAAATAAAAAAACAAAGAAACAAAAAATAAATAAAGACATCCTTTTACTAAATTTGCCTAGAACATTCCTAGGATGGCTTTGCACTTGGAGAACAGTGTGAAGAAATGCCTGGCCCTCGGTTCATGCCTTTGATTTGAGGCATTGTTGTCACTTTCCTCCTCCCTTTATATCCAGTAATTTCCCACTTTCTGGAGGCATCTCCCTTTCAGTTTTTCTTCAAGATACGGAGAAATTAATCAAATAACCATTTTAAAGCATGCATTACTAGCATCACAGAGAGATTTATTGCTTTTGAGAAAAAAAGGCTGGGATTTTCAAATGGAGCTGGGGGGCTGTTTGTGATTATATGTCTCACAACTATAATAGGCTGGGAAAATACTTTGGCAGTTAAATTAAAAAGAGCGTAAAAAGAGTAACACTCCAAACAACCTTTCAAAAGACAAAAAAACCCTTCTTCGACATGTTGAATTTATAACCTCTGAATACTCTTCCCAGAACTTCTCTTGGTTGCCCTAACCCTCTTACCAGAGGTGCTACTGCTGCCTCGGTCAGAGCTGTTGTAGGAGCCTCCAGTATGGCTGTCATGGGTTTGGTTGTATGGGATGGTGGCTGGCATGGGGCTGTCACCTCCTCTGTAGCGGTCTGATGTTGGGGATAATTGAGCATATTGTTAGTACAAACTCTTTCCATATTTAAAAACTTGCAAGAAAATGTACCACTTTGTTCTTTGATCAAGGAAATGCACTTGAGCAGTCTCACAAAACCACTTTACAATGGAAAAATGAAGAGGCATTACACTGCGCACAGTGTACAGTGTTAAACATGACAAGAGGCATGCAGCTCATGCTTTACAATGTTCAAGTTAGTATGTTAACACATGCAACATCTCAAAACTATCACTCCAGATGTGGTCCCTGTTTGGAGGTTCAAGGTGATGATAGCTTCATTCAAAGTGTCCTAAAGATCCAAGACTTAACTTTGTCTTTCCTTTAGAAACCTGACACCAAACATAAACCTTTACGCCTGCCTTTAACATATATACACAACCCAGATACCATGTGATGACGGCAGTTCAGCTCTGGCCCACATTTACAAAGATTATACATGATTGCATGGAAGGTGATGAGGGGTTACATGAACGCCATACAGACAGGCTGAAAGAAAGAGTGATGATTGACTGAAAAGGAGCAGACAAAACCAAGTAAAATATGAGCATGAAATTCTTCTACAGGAGTCCAAAGTGAGGATAAAAAGAGCCAGGAGAGAAGAGGACAGTGGGAAAATATCAAGTGGAAGAAGATCATGGCTCGAAGCTGACCTCTTTAGCCACAGCTGCTGGGTATTCCACTCACCCTTGTTCAGCTTGTTTTGCTCCATAATGTTGTACTGCATCTGGGAGCCCATTTCCTGTTTCTGCTGCTGGACTGAGGAGGGCTTCCAGCAGTGTTTCTCATTCACCTCCCCTCCAACTCCTCCCCCACTTCCACCGGTTCCTCTGTCTGAGTTCATGTTGTTTCCCATGATGGAGGACTGAATGAGCTGTGTGGTGGCGTATGGTGTTGGCTGTCCCCCTGGACCCACAAAACGGCCGTCTTTCAGGTTTGGGCTGTTGAATGTCTTCATCTCATTGATCTTGTTGGACAAGTCCACATCTCCATAGACTCCTGACTCTGGCACAATGAGGTTGGTCTGCTTGTTTTCCATCTGGTTGTTATAATTGGCGATGCAGTCGGCTGGAGAACATGAGGAGGGTATTTAGTCAATCTTGTCTACTGCTGATCAGCTTAGCAGCAGTATGCCAGCTTGGTAAAAGCTTTGAAACAATAGGGCATCTTATGATCTATTGCTGCTGGAGGCATTTTGTTGACAAAAGGGAAATACATTTGCATATCAGTTTCAATCTTTTGAATGATCACTACCTGCCAGAGACAAATTTCTGTTTTCATTTTAAGTTTTAGTTTTGTATTTTTAAATGATGATCTACTTAATCTGAGTGACACAGGTGGTACAACATCTTTTTGCTCAGCCGCTTCTATCTCACCTGTGATTCAATGTGGGTGTCATCTCTGTTCTATCCCATCTGACAGTGGGAGCGTCTTTGCTCATTGAGAGGGACAGAGAGACATGTCTGTATCAAAGACCTGGAATGAGGCGCGCAGTAAAAGCACAGCTCCACTGACAGATCCAATTTTCCCTGGCTCATAAAATATTCAAATCCTCCAGCAGATCTGAGAGCCAGCCTTGCGGTAAATACCAAGGACGGCCATAGGTGCATGCTGCTCGTGCCATGCGCCTCACATTTTAGCAGCGCGGAAAGCTCGACACTTCAAAGGGTGATGTGTGAAAGCGCCCCTATGGCTGAGATAAAGGGACATTAACTCCTATTTCTTTGCTCTGTCACCTATTCAGTGATCCTCTTAATGTTCACAGAGTTTAGGTTTGGCACACACACAAAACATGCGTCTGGCAAGCTCCTTAGTGTCATACAGCGGGTGTCATGCGAAGAGTGAGGGCTGCCTTTAGCCTGTTATTCCCTGTTAAACATCTCACACCATGTTAAGGTAGAGTTTAACACTTCGACCTCAGAAGGGTGATTATCACAAAGAAAAAAACTGGATTTGATGACTGTAAAGTCTAAAAAATGAATTATTAATCCTCATTGGGAAAGGTTTTGATGTAAGAAGAAACTATTGCATGGCTGGGTGAATATTACGCTGAACAGCTGGATAGAAATTATGGGCTGCCCTCAAAGGCACACTCCCAAAGTGCATAATTTAGAACATAAAGCATTTCATTGCAGTCCAAGTTTCCTAGGATCGAATAGTTAAAGACTTGGGTCACAGTTGAAAATTAATAACATTGAGTCCTGTGTCTTCCAAGCTGAAGTTTAGGCTGTTCTCTCTTTTCAGAAAGGTCGCTCTGTGTGGGTGTGTGCACAGAAGTGTAAGGTATATTGTATAGTAGTGTATTAGATCTTGAGGCCAAATTTGCTCCCCTTTTGTTGACAGCTATACTAGTGATGTATAAACCAAAAGGATACCTGGTAGTGTTTCGAGTCTCTTTCCCTTTTTCCTCTACACTTACCCTTCTTTACTCTCTCATTCATGCTCTATATCTTTGCTCATATATTTCAATGTATGTTTAGCATATTCTTATGCACCCCCCCCCCCCCCCACCCCCATCTGGTCCTTCAGGTGCACCTTTCTTCCTCTATCATTCTCTCTTCCTTTGCTTTTGGCCACCGTCTCCAGTCCAGCCTTGACCTCTTAGCCTGCTGCACATTTCTTAAATAACTGAGCACTTAGGGGAAATTACATTACCGGCTATAACAACAGTATGGAAATCAGCAGAGCAATTCGATTAGCAACAGAGTAGAGCCATAAGCCCCTTGCAGTGTGCTCCTTTTATTTCCTTCCTAAAACAGCTCTACTTTAGCCTCAGATAAATCAAATACACAAGCACACAGCCACTCTTAATCCTAATATTTCTTCAGGTTTTTCGTGTGGAAACCCACAGAAAGAGATACACAGTACAACTCTCAAGGGACCTAACCCAGATATCAGATTTTACTTCCTTTTGCACTACAGATTCCCCTAGCTCCTACATTTCTTATCTCCACATTTTTTTTTGTTGGGGACTGCATCATTGCATTTGAGGAGAGTGTTTATTTCGATTTTTGCCTACTTCTAGAAATGACCACACCACATACCTGGGCGGCTGTATGTTGCCAAATTGCTGTCACTGTTGCCATTGCCTGCAGTGCAGCAGTTGATGCTGCAGTCGTTGTGGTTGGAGCAGGAGTTGGGCCATGTGTCAGCAAGCCAGGGCTGAGTGGCAGATTCTCCAATGTTTAGCAAACCAGGCCTGTAAAAACACAGAACAAATGGTTAACAATAGTAAGAAACTAAGCCAACACCACAATGACATTTATGTGAATGAACTCAGACAACCACAGTAACAAAATATTTGAAAGAGAAGATTATGTTGAGTTTATTTATCCAACAGCTGAGAATAAAAAAAAAATAGAAATCCGGCTTTAATGCATTCTGCCTTTTGGCCTCACACGCACACACACAGGCCTGGAAGCACACAAGAAAAAAGCCCTGCTAAATAAATTGTGTGTGCTTGACTTGCCCACAGCCGATGACACTTTCCCTGAGCCCTCGTGAGCATTAGCGATCCGCCTGGATTAGACAGCCAGATAAAATTCACTCCCAATGTTGTGAAATGTGCGTCCTGAATGCAAGTGAACCACAAACACTCCCTAAATAGATTCTGTGGTGTCACACAACATCTCTATCAATTTAAAATGTCTTTTTTTTTGCTGTACAGACAGAAAAAAACTATGCAGACCAGTCATTCACATCATACTCTGGCCATCCTTCTCTTTTGTTTGCATGACTTGCTCCCATTTCCTCAAATTTAACCCTTACACAAGATCATTTGATTAACATGACTCTACTGTACAGCCTGACCTTGGGCCAAACACTGAATATGAAAAGAGATAATTATAATAAAAAGTCTCATTTTGCTCATAAGCATACAAAGAGAATGCAGGCTTCTCAACCAGGGCTATGCATTGTTTCAGTATTCATGTCTCCACAGAACGACTCTCAGTTTTCATATCCCAACACTGAATTAGCACCGAATTACATGTCCCCATTCCCTCTGAAATCACTCATTTCTTGGATGCATTTTGGGTAATGAACACATTTGTCTTGTACAGCCAAATACAATCCCACAATAGCTCCTCAATCACCCAACCAGTTGTATGTTGCTATTGAATGGCCATTGTTTTTGTGCAGAGCTGACACAGCCATGCTGCACATGGGGTTCAATCCTAGAACTGAATAATATAATGAATATGGTTTTAGTGCTGATTTGTCCAAGCTTACTATTCATCAGCACATGAACAGCACACAAATTTCCACTTACAGTTAATATTGTGTAGGTTCTGTACATCAGTGTAGAGGGGTCAGTAATTTACTATACATCCTCTTTTTGTCTGTGCATGCAATCATCAATATCCTGATCAATTGACAGCATGTGGTCAAGTTCATTTACAAATGAGACAAGTAAATTGTTAGATAAAGTGTTTACTAAGCCATATTCTGTTCATTCTCACTGTTGGTGCACAAAGCACCATTCCACAACATGAAGAGGTGTGGTGTTACTGCTTTGTGCGTGTTTGTAGCTCCATGAATATTTTATGGTGAAGCTATGGCACAGCCTTGTGGTTGGATGTGGCTCTCCACCATATCGACTGAGGATGGGCTCCTGGCAGACTACATGGGGCTTTGTTCCTGTTATCATAACATGCTTACTGTACCCCACCTCAGCTCTCTACTGCTTATCAAAAGTCACAGGACTCCCCCTAGTGTTTGCTGAAGGCAAGTACACGTGCTCTCAGTTGTAATCTCCATATTATGGAAGGTTTAACATCCTATTGTACTTGTTTTTGTTAATAATTAATTTTTTGATGTGTTTAATAATTAAAATATTACTAAATTAACTTTTACTAAAGGCTGTAAATGCAGTCTTACCTTCCAGCGCTGCTTACACCTTCTCCGCCTCTCTGATATGCCACTGAAAAGAGAGAAAAGGAGTTTCAGACATGATTTTACCATGATTATTAATGTCATCACATCACAATCTTTACATATGTCACAAAAGTTGAACATGGAATTATTCATAGTGTATGTGCTATTGTATCAGTTCAAGTGAGCTTGTGAATGAATGTGTGTTGCATCATTTCGGCTGAGTCACACTCACAGACACACATACACACAGAGCAACAGGAGCAGGAGGAGGATATGTAAGAGGCTTATGAAGAACAGAGATGCAGAGCTCTTTGGTTTTCTGGCTCGGGTTCAGTGTGTTTGAAGCTCTGTGTGCTGCAAGTTTGACTCTTTCAAGTAGCTCTAAGCTGTCGGTGTGTGAAGGAGAGATAAATTCCAACTTTAATTACAATCTCTTCCCTGAGAGGAGAGAAGGTGGAAGAGGGCTAGGTAGGGCCTTAGTTATGTTGATTCCCTGTCTCTTTTTCAAAACAGGAAGTGTGGCTTTGGTCTTTGCATGCAGTCAGGGGAGCTTGTAGATTAGCTCCCTCTAATGCAAACCAAAGCATCACAATCTGATTCTAGATTAAAATCAGCATAATGCACTGTAATGTCCTGGTTTTACACTGGAGGTTTTCTTTTTAAAGAGACAGAATCCTAGCCACACAAAGTGAGGAATGTTTTTTTCCTGAAAGATTTCCAGCAGATCTTGAAACAAGCTTGAAACTGCAAAATTATTCTACTCGATTGCAAGCCTTGAGGCAGATAGAAACAATACTGCTACTGTTTAGATATGACCTCTGCACAGACAGAATCAGCTAGCGTAACCGCAAACAAACTGTACAAGTACAGTGTTGCCTCTTTCACTCCCCCTCTCCTGCTTTTACTTCCCATCACCCATTCACTGTCTCTCACATTCACCGTGGCATTAAGCACTGCCACATCACCTTTGACACACCTCTGATGAACAAAGAACTTCAGGCGTATCAAAGTTCACAAGTAGAAAAAAAAAAGGTGGAGAGAACTTTAAATATAAACTCACAGAGGGAGAAAGAGGAACAGGCACAAGATAGCTTTTCTTTATCTTTTTTAAACTGTGTCACTTCAATTCACAGATAACTTCCTTAGCTCCGCTGCTGCTTGCCTATCTAATTGGTGTGTTGGGGTGCTGGAGTGTGTCATTCTTTTAAATCCCATCCGATTTTGCCAGCAGCCCTTTGATCAAGTTACCACTAGTTTTAAGAACGTCTCAGTAGTGTGGCATGCTTTTATGAAGGTATGACGTTCTAACAAAACCTACACATGTGGTGGAACACTTATTTTTTTGACTTCGTTGACTGGCTTCTCTACAGCCAATTACTCTCATTTATTAGCACTGTAGATGTTTTAGATTCTGGACCAAAAATCACATCTCATAGGTTTCAGACTGAATGGTGAAACACAATATATATCTATAAAATGCTGAAAACAGCAGGGCTGGGAAGTAGTGACAACTAAACAAAATGTCACGATATTCATGACAAAATACCTGAATATATTGCAATTACAGTGTAAAAATGACTTTTGCTGCCCTTACAAAATTTTAACACAGATTAATATAAAGATTTGTGAGGGAGACGTAATGATTACATGGGTAGGCACAGTATAAGAATATCTAGAATTAGAAAATTGCATCAGTTTACTCAAACACAGCCTTTAAATCCTGTCCTATTGTGAATAGTAAAAGTGTTTTACAGATAAAGTGATAAGGTTGGTGCTCATGTACTGTTGAGTGAATGAATAAAAAACCCTGTATTGAGTTCTTACCTGTCGGTGTAAAAGTAAAGGATGGTACTGTTGGGACAGAAAAAAAGGAAAACAAGTTATTGTTGTATTATAATGCTATAGCGCTGTCTAAAATTAGCTGGTGTCATCCAATTTATGTACTGAATCACCACATTGTTTCTGTTAAAGTACGCATATCCACATAAAGTATCTTAGCCTCTATTCACACGCTACTCGCTGCTCCACAGCCTTTGATCCCCCCAGACATCCCAGGATCCCATCTGGGGGAAAGTTAGTGTTGAACCAGCTGCTGGTTCAAATCCTCACCCAGACTGTCAGAGGCCTGCTGGGCCGGGGTCACACACTGGAGAGATATCTGTTGCAATCTCTAAAACTCCCATCATCACCTACACAGCTCGATAACTCACACTCTGGCATGGAAGTGACTCTTGTGTAAAACATCAACTTTCTGCAGCAGATTTATAGTCTGCAGTGGTTTGTGTGGTCTGGTGTGGGCAGCTTCTATGATTTGTATTTTGTTTGTTATAGTCCTCTTTCAAGAAGTAAAAGATGCGACAGTTTTTCACTGCAGTTGATGCAACATGCACCATGCTGATAGTCATCCACTGCACTGCCTTAAATATGTGCATTTTAGAAATGTTTCTCTCTACTACAAACTGATAGTAGACAGTTGAGAGAAAAGACACTGCTTTAGGTATATTTTTATTTCTTCAAATAGTTTGTTATGCAACACCTGTGCCAACAAAGTCCTCTAAATGCCACAATCATTGTATCATGCTTGAATCTCTCCTCTTGACTCTTAAAACAAGTCTAAAGAAATGAGCAGCTGGAGGGCTTTTATCTATTTGTTGAATGCCTTTGAATTGGGGACTTAGTAACATTTGGCAGGCAAAACAGTCTACCAAAATGAGTATGTAATTGAAAATACATTAAGCAGGTTTGTATTCTCACACAAGATTGATCCCATGTTAGATGAAGCTGTTACTGAGTTACAACTTCCTTGAGTTATTATTTGGCTGCTGCAGTCTGGTGTGTTCGGTTGATTTGTTTGGATTTATCATAGTTACAATATTTTTTCAGGACTTTTGCTGTATAACATAACAACTGACTGAACTAATGACCACAATAGTAAATACAGCTATTTATTTTTGTAGGTTGCAAATTTAAATATGTAGTCTGTTCGAGGCAAAAGTAGCTTACACTGTAACACCGAGGTGCACACATACACACGTCCCACTTCAACCTATTCAATCTTGAGTGCAGATTGTTGCTTCATGTGGTTGCAATTATACTCTTAAAAACATTCTAAGTTACCAGTTCCAACAGAGACCACTGCCTCTTGTGGTCTGGGTGCTCGAAGAGAAGAGGAAGAGGGAGCATGTCTTCCTACTGTGCCTCTAACAGGCTTTGCGACTAATGTGAGTAAACATCAATGTATAGAATCACACAAAGTCAGCGTCTGACCTCAGCTCAAACAGTTTTTTCCACGGCCTGGCCACAGGTCATTACTTTATTAATTACACTATCAAATTACTATTCTCTATCAACATATTCCCTTTGAAGAGCATGCTTCTAAGTAATATAAGTTAAACAGATATCAGCAGTGTTTAGTTAATTTAACATTAATTAGTTCAACTGTTTATAATGCTGTTTGTATTAATGAAGATGTCTCAGATTGCATATAATTTCTTTTCGTAGCAACACTAATTCTGTTATATCTACGATATGTTGACATTGGTTTGTTATGAGACTGAAATGCAATTACGCCATTACATTATTAAAAAATGATGCATTTCTCTTTGAGAGATAGCATACACTGGAATAAGAAAACAAACAGTTCCCATCATAAGAGACCACACAGGTGTGTGTAAAAGCTCAGGAAGACCGCAGAGCTACAGGAAAAGCTTATCTGATGATTCTCTCTCACTTTCAAATGAATCACAATTCCAACTATTAGCATGACTGAGTCCAGAGCATGGATAGCCTGTACTTTCTATATGACAGCAACCATTTAATCAGTCTATTGTCTGTGTGTGTCTCAAGGTTGGAGGATGGATATCCTCCGACCCTGGCAGTTAGCAATAAACCTGAGTCCAGGAGTGGGGATGGCACAGGTAGCGTTCTCAGGCAGCAGCTGCACAGCCCAAGGCCACACACTAACCCAGCCCACACATAAATGAGACCCACAAAGAAAGACTAATAGCTCTCTTTATACTCCAACTATTGTAAGCAGAGGTTGGGCATGTCATGAACCCTGTCACATCAAAAACCCACTAGGTTACGCTCTGACTACAGCAAAAGGGTTTCAATGCAAACATATATAGACAGGGATTTTCTGATTTTTTTTTTTTTTTTCCTAGAACACATGGCTAGTAGACACTGTTAAAGGTCCGGTGTGTAGGATTTAGTGGCATATATTGGGGAGGATGCAAATCGCAACCAACCAAATATTCCTATTCATGGGCCCACACTCCTTTTTCCAGTTTGTAGGAGAGCCTACGGTGACTGCTGAGAAAAAACAAACAAGCAAACAAAAAAGCCAAAACTGTATAAGAGTACCCACTCCTTTTGTAGCTGGGGCTCATAAAGGGCTCATCCCAAAGATATTAACAACACAGCATTTCCTATTTAACACTAATATTCCATTTCTGTCTTATTCTGCCAATTATTATCCTTAAATCTTACACGCTTGACCTTTAAGAGAATTGCTTAACCAATCAATATCTAAAAGCCCCTGCCTAAGAGCACAACAAGAGTTCTTCAAGCATTTGAAAACGTCAGTATATACATGATAAAAATGTATTAATGCAAAACATTCTCTTTTTCCCAGCACTGTCAGAATGGAGTTGCTAAAAGTGGAGTTGTTGGACCATAAAATATATTTTACTAAAAACACTTCACACACTCTTGCAGACTCAGCATGACAGAAGTATGAAAAAAAAAGATGTCTTCATGCAGCACTCTCAGCAGGAGCTCACATCACATCTTTAAGTCCTCTACTAGAGAGTACTTACAGTCAGGCTTCACCTAGAGCGCTCTAAAAAGACATCTTTCTGTGAGTGACAAGCAGGATGGTGCAACTTTGGATGAGGAAGATGGAGGGAACCAGCTTGAAAAGTTTCCCACTAATAAATACTGCACTGCATATTCTCAAAAAAATTTGTAAGTGACAAAATCACCTCTAACCTTAAAACATAGCTGTAAATCAGATATTCCAGAGTATATTCCTGGTGATGTTCCAGGTGTACTGTTGCACTTGTGCACTGACCTTTACGTATGCCTGCATAGCTGCTAGAGAGGCCGTTCCTTTTCTTTCGGTGTCTGTACAACCAGATGCTGAAGACCATGAGGATGATCCAACAGGCAGCTCCTATGCCTGCTATGAAGGCCGGCTGCTTGACCACATCTGAGATCTGCTGAGACAGTGGGTTCTCCTGGTTCACAGTCTCAGTCATTCGTCCAGATGCATCTGAGGACAAGGAATTGGGGAATGATGTGAGGAGACGTGACAGCAGAATTAGTAGGAATAAAGGTACGCGCAAAGGAAAAGAGTTCTTTTTTAAACCAAAACCTTGCCTGAAATAGTAAAAATATGTTAAAGACAAATGGAGTCAGCATGGTACATTAATATGAAAATTTCTCCTCCAAACGCACAAAGAGATTTTTCAACTCAGTATGAGGCTGGGTTGTGGAAATGGAGTCGTTTTCTCTCTATCATTCAAAAGGCTTTCATCGCAAATCCCAGTCAACAATGGCAGGTGAGCAGACGAAAGCAACCAAAGACTTTGAAACACAGTCTGTGCGCTGCACAAGCCTGATGGAACTGGATAAGAAAACAAAGACAGGCATCCTATACACCAAGCACGGGTGGTTTCATATTCATAAATATAAATAAAATTATAAATAAATCCAATGAGATCATCCCTCAAATACAGACACCACAGTAATTAGCAAACTGAGGCACATCTGTGAAAAGCTGAGGTGTGAAAGCCTTAAAGCCCTTTCCACTGTGAAATGTACTGTAAAGGCACCGTCTGTGCTGTGGCTCACAACAACCAGCTTTCGGTCTGTTTTTCTCATCTTTCTATTCTCTCTGTGCTTCTCCCTCATGCGTGATACATGAAAGACTTCTCGGAGTTGCCCCACCCCCTGCCATTCTAAAATTTCTTCATGTTCGTGTTACTTTGTCTTCATCTCTTTCTCTCAAGCCTTTCATGCTGTAGCCACTCTTCCTCACCAACTTTCTAAGCCAGAGGCAAAAAGACTTCCCCAAAGAAACCAGCTCCCTGCCTTTACCCCTCCATATCCCTCTGCCTGTATTTGTCTCAGTCTCTCAGTCCATGTCTCCATTCCACTGCCTGTCTTCTCAATTTGTGGCTCTGTCTGGCTGAGTGAACGGAGCACTGCCAATGTGACTAAGCAGCCCACAAGGGACTGTACAGGTATCTAGGCTGTGATGACGCATACAAGCTCAGAGTGTGACAAATGCATTTGGGTGAAGCGCTGGTCCCCAAGGCACATTGTTCCACTCCAGTGTTGGAACATGGCAACAATCACCACAGGAACTCTTCAAGGGAGAGAAATTGTATCAGTCACAGCCAGTGCTTCTTCATGCTCATCCAAGCCCACCCAATCACACATTTAAAACCAGATAGAGTACTCTCTCTCTTTCTCCTTCGTCCTGCTATTCACGTGTTTCCCTTCCTTCTCATGTGTAAGTCTGCTAACAGCTTTAGGGGACAAAAACTGACAAAACATCCCAAAATATCTGTCCGTCTAGACTAAAAGGGCAAAAAACAAGAAATAAATTATAACAACTAGCCCCAATGCAGTCAGCCCTGTGTTTCTTGGCATTAATAGCATGTCATGTCTGAGCCCAGAGTGCAGGATTCATTATTGCCTTTGTTGTCTGAGGCGAAGCAGAGGCAGAAAACACTGCATCCTTGACTGAAGAGCGGTGCAGGGTGGGGCAGTCAGCTCAACAGCTCTGCCACACAGGAATTTAACGTGCCTATGTTGATGACATAGGCAGCTACTGGAGCTGAAAGCCATCCACAAATATTGCAAAAGTTCCCTGTCATTCAGACTCATCACACTCTTCCGAGGCAAGTGTGATGATGTTTGTATAACAGTAATCACCTAGATTACAGTTTTTAAGCATAACCATTGATAATGACAAGGAAAGCAGGCAGAGGCTTGAACGTGTCCGTCACTACAAAGAAAGATGTTACACAACTGTCTGTTTACTTGGCAAAATAGTCATATTCCTAAAAAGCTCTTAATTTGAGAAGGCTGGATTAATGCCATAAGTATTTGTCAGATAATTGGGTTGTGATTGGGTTAGAGGAAGGTTTTCCAGAAGAAAAACGCAGTGAATGACAGCAAAATTATCCATCAAAGAAAAACTAAATCATTAAATGACCTTAACTGAAAGAAAAACAAAGGTTAGTTCTACCCACCAAGTTGAAAGAAGGTGATATCACTCTTGACTCCAGGACCTGCCCCGGTGCTGGCTGCTACCTCCACACTGTAGCGGATCCCTGGGGCCAGACTGGGAATCAGCACGGATAAAGTTGAGCCGTCGACTGTACGGTTGATGTGGTACCTACTCTCATTCCCCAGGCACCAGATCTGCCATTACAGAGACAAAGAGAAAAAGGAGATAGAGGCAATGTAATGAGGGTTTCATGGTGACATTCAGTTTGGTAGCTGCAACCAATCTGTGTCCTTGTAGAAGGTAATTGGTCAGTACTGCTGTTGCTGCGTTTTGGTCCACTATGGGTATTTTGTTATATGTCTGAGGTAGGCAAACATTTTAAAATAGAACTTAATGTCTTACAGGTTGTGCTCAACACAGGGTCAGTATTAACTAAAGTAGCCGTAACATGTCTCAGTGTAGTCATAAGCCCATGAAAAACAAATGGGGATCAATAATCAGCCCCACAAGCCCATTTAAGCTGAAACTAAGTGCTGTCACTTTCAGAGAGGACAGTGTTTTCACAGGCTGACTCAAACAGTCACAAAGTGAAGTATGCATTCACATCAGCATGAGGCCTGGAGACCTCAGCATCCTGGAGCCCTGACAGTCTGCTTTCTTCAACCCCCAGCTCCTCCCACCAGTTAACCAGGTCATCATACATGCTTTCATAGATGTACACTAAACATGTGTGCTTGTGCACATGTTTGCACTTCTGCAATGGAACTATAAAGCCCTGAAATTTTCTGTGTATCTTAAAAATTGAGGCAAGTTGAAGTGCCACTAGGGACTGAGCTTGGTGATGAGCAGGGAATGCTCTCAAGCTGGACTTAAAAACCATGAAATTACTCGAAAGCCTATCACCAGAAAACATTTACCTGAAAAATTAAAAGTGGCACAACTTTTCACGGGTGCTGCCTCATCCCCCTTTCCACCACTAACCTATATTCCCTAGGACACAAAAAAGCCTTTCTAATTAAAATACAGAACTTCCACAGCATAATAAATGAGAGGACAGCACTGTCCAAAGAGGAGTCTTTAAAAAAACAGCATACATCATCAAGTAAGGGAGAGGACAAGGGGGCTGAGAGAGGTGCCTCAGGTTGAAGGATACACGGTCAGAGTCCCAGACCACAAAAAATGACATTAAAATTGGGGTCTCTCTCTTCATTGATGCTGTCTTAATTATTTCTATTGGCTTGCTGTCCTCTATTCAACTAGATGACATTACAATATTACATGCCACTACATACATTTCTCAACATAATCATATAATATCTACAGTATAGTCACATTTTTTTTTTATTAGTAAAAAACAGTACACTATCTGCCCCCTAAAATGTCATGAAAGGTCAGACATTTAATCTCCACTAAACACAGTTATCTGAAATTGTCTGTTAAGGCCTTGTTGCTGATAGGGGAAAAAAGATAAACCAATCAATTACTACCACAGAAATTGTTTCTCACTACTTTGCAGAACGGCAGGATGTGAGAGTCCACCATTGCCACCAGATGGCACTGTTTTACAAGTGTTTCCATGAGCTCCACTGATTTTGACTCCTTCACTCTCCTGTCTGAGTCTGTGACATCACACAGGGGAGTGTACAAAGGTGTTCCTCAGCCAGGAATTCATTACCTTTTCATGTCTGTGCATTGTCTCCGTCTCTGTTATCTACTCTGTCTGCATCCCTGTTTGTGTCGCCTTCATATTTTCACAATGTGATTCCCACTTGCTCAGACCTGAGGAAGCTGCTGAATGTTTTTTTTTGTTACCTTGTACTCCTGGACCACCCCATTCTGCTCCTCCTCTGGAGGGGGTTGCCAGGAGACCATGATGGCGGTCCCATTGTCCCCGCTCTCCGTCACTGTAACCTCACGAGGCGGGGCACTGGGGGCTGAAGGAGGTAGACAAAAGATTAAAAAAATACCTGTTTAAAAATGAGACAGATTTTTTTTTTCATAACTGCTTGAATTCTCTCCCACTTTCTCATCACATTTAATTGTCAGAATTTGTCCTTCATCTTTGTTTGAGCCTGAAGCGGAGGTGACAACAAAGGACTAATAATCAAAATTACAATGCTTTTATCTGAATACTGAGTTTACTTAATACAATTTCTCTTGTGGGTAAATAAAAGCAAATAACTGTTTACTCAAAACAAACGGGGAGCTATGAAGGTGGGGTGTATGATGGGGGTATAAATGACAACCTGTGGTCCAATGGTAATTAAATGAATACAATTACTAAAACAAAATAGAAGACATAATCAGTGTATCTGATTTTTTTTTTTGAAAAAAACATTTTCACACTTATAGGAGAGCAAAAATGATGTCCAGAGCTCCAAAAACAATTATCAACAAAATGGGAACAAAGGAGAATCCAGCAGGAAAAGATCAAAACACTCCCACACACGCAACACACACAAAAAAATCGGTGGACACTCTGCACTCACATTTCTTTTAACTATTTCCTACAGATAAAAATTGCAGTTTGGTTTTAACCAAACCTCATGACACCACCACAACCACACCCTGTGAGAAATTAGTATAACACTTGCACTGTTGTACATGGGTTTCCAGAGAGCCTTCAAAGCTAAACATGTACACGAGCATGCTTGAATGCACAACATTTGAGCATAACATAGTCCTGCCCTCTCTGCCTGCTGTGAACAGCTGCTGTATGCTCTCACACACGCAAGCTGTGCATATAAAACTGTGTAAACATGAAAACATGCATGCACTAAAGCAAACTCGCGCTCAGTCACAGTCACACACACATTTACATTCCCCCACCTTCCTCCAGCGTCTTGCCAATTTTGACATCGCTGTCCGTTCCCTGGAATTCATTGAAGAAGGGGCGGACTTTGAATTCATATGTGACTCCCTTACGAAGCTGTGGCACAACAGCACTGTCCTCTCCAGGTGTGCGGACCTCGAACACAGCCCACTCGCTCCTCTGGAGCCCCTCAGGTGAAGGCCTGTACATCACCTTGAAGCCCTGGATGTACTGTGACTGCTGCTCCACCTAGTGAATGGCAAGGGAACACAGACAAAGATGCTGTCAGCTTGACTTGATTAGCTGCTTCACAGTTCAAGGAGGAAAATGAAACACTGATGTAAAAGACTAAAGCATCACTGGACAGTGATACATTTGTGCAAGTGACACACCAGACGCTGCATTGAACGGGGGGCTAACTCATCACATCACCCCTCTGTTTATCAATCCACATCTACATCTTTTCTTGACTGTCTGTCTATGCGCCATTTGGAGCAGCAGTGATTTGTACAAACCACAGTATGAGGTCATTGGCCAGAGGTTCCTCTAAGTCTGGAGCTGGTTAAATAGAGCCCAGGCTCCCAGAACAGCCTGTCTCATCCTGTCCTGCTCTCCAGTGTACTGACTGACTAGCTGCTTAAGTCGAAGAAGAGGGGGAAAGTGGACATTTCTACAGAGTACCAGAAATTGAGAGTATAACAAATTATAAACGCCAAATAAAGAGAATAAATGGGATTGGATGGGATATGTCCGTTAGTTTAATCTTTGAATAATTTGTCTGGCTTTGCGATCCTGCACGCTTGGAGAAAAGAATAACTGCTAACCCGTTTGCTAATATCCCTACGAGTCCCTGTGGAAGGCAAGCAGCACTGGCTTGTAAAGGTTTTAGTGATTTCTTTATCCCTCCCCTGTAAAATATGCTGCTGGCTCAGGTGGTCTTCATTATCCTGAAAACTGTGCAACCATTTACCACAACACAAAGGAAAATGAACAACCAAAAAAACTCCACATTGGGAATAGATTTAACCCCACAAAACAGGGAAACCGTGACGTTTGACTATAATGTCTGTCTCTCTCGTGTCATGTGCTTTTCTGGAACATTCCAGGGAGACAGGGTAACTGGGCAGTAATGTTTTAAATCAGTCTTGACATGTCAGTATCCTATTCACATTTCCTCAGTCCCATTCATCACTCACTATGGCACTTCATAATACTTGGGAATGCAGGGGTGGCCTTATGTCAAAAGGCAAAACAGGGACTGTTCTTACGCTTCACTTCACAGACTTCATCCTACTATGTAAAGCAGGCAGCCATAATGTATTGCTGTATTGTCTCATAAAAAGATACATTACCTAGATCTGTTGCAGGTGAATTTACCAGCAAAGAAACACCATCATGAGCTCCAAGTTCTAATTCCTCCTCTCCCACCTATCCGTTTTAACATCTGTAAGCCATTTCCACTTAAGAGCATGAGGTAGCCGCCTCTTCCTTCTCGCTTGTATTATTTTAACAGCCGTCAAGTGTTTTTAATCTGAGAGGGCACAGACTGGCACGTCACACACTGCTATATGGTGCTGCATGGCCAGCAGAAGGCTTTGCTCTGTAGTCTGGATGTTGAGCAGCTGAGAGCTCCACTGTGGGCAAAGCTGCAGACTTTTGGTCACTGGCCAGTCGACCAGTTCAGGCTCATGCCAGATGGACACTAAGAACACTTGGACTGTGTTCCAGGCTGCTCTCTGCAGTGTCCTTCCTCTGTAGGGTGCTAGGATGTTAGCACATTAGCTCGGCTGAGTGGCCTGACAAATTGACCGTAGGCGTATCACTAAACTAACCTCTGAGCTTTGGTGACCAACTGCACCAGTGATCCATATGGCAATCTGTGGCTGACTGCAGCTGTCTTAAGAAAAAGAAGTGACAATAGTGCATTCATGGAGAAAATTATACTCACTGTCCACTGCACCCTGACAGATGAGGAGGAGAGAATGGTGGGGTTGTGTAGGTGGATGACCACTTCTCCCAACTCCCTCTGGATCTGACGATGATCCACACCCTGACTGGTGGGTGGGATATCTGTGTGCAGAAGGAAAGGTTTTAAAAATTGAAGTCTTGCCTTAAAACAAACAAACAAAAAAAAGACAAACAAACCTAAACACCACTGCGCTGAAAGTGAAATTCTTGTCAGTTCTCACCTTGTGTTTTCACAGCATCAGTGATAGGACTGGGATCACTCAGCCCGTAGGCATTGGCTGCCCGTACTAAGAAGAGGTAGACTGCGCTGGGCTTCAAGCCCTTCAGTACAAATGACTCTGTTTTCACATGCTCTGCCAAGGTCTGCCAGCTGCTCCCTGATGCATGACTGTGGACACACAAAGGGTGAGACAGGGTTTAAAAGGGTTTTTTTTAAAGCCATGCAGTTATTTTGTTTATTGATGTTTGAGCTGATTAGTTTTACCTAAAGGCCTCTATTACATAGGAAGTGGGTGTGGCTCCAGCATTAAGATTAGGTTTCCATGAAAGGGTGACAGAGGTGCGGGTAACGTCGGTCACCTCAGGTTTAGAAGGGGCACTGGGGATCAGGTTTGGGTCAGTCGGCCTGTTTGGCTGGACTGGGACTCCGAACTCTTCATGTGGAACAGACAGATGGAAAGAAATAAGGAGGAATGCTCCTTCCAAACAAAGGCATGCCAAACTTTTCCAAAGTTCAATGTAACCTTTCCTACTCAACTTGTTCTTTGACAGCATAGATAAATATTTAAACATCAAAATAAAAATTCAAAAATGCACACTTGGCAGTAGAAACCTATCAATGAAACCTTCAGTTTTGGGGTTAGGCTTACCTTGAACCTCTAAATAAGCTTTCCAAGAGGCCTCTCCGCTGGGTGTGGAGGCAATGCAGGTGTAGGTGCCAGTGTCACCAAGCTGTAAGAGCAGAGGGGAGGTCATTTAGTTGAATGAAACTTATTTAAATGCATGCCACAGTTTTCTGAACTAGTAGTTGTCTCTTTCCCTCTTTCTGCCTCTCGCTATCTGTCCCCCACCATCACTGCACTGCTTATTGACATTCTGGTGGAGTCTGTAGCAAGCAGCTGTCATTGCCTGATAATCTCAATATCATCTCTTTCATAGCAGAAACTGGGGGAAAGCAGCTGGAAAGGCCAAGTGGCAGACAATTGCTAGTGAAATGGAAAAGATTTTTCACAGGATCATAGACTAATTGGAGACCTTTTTCTCTCCCTACCATCCCCCTGAGTACCACACATGGTAGTCACCGCTCTGTGTAGCAGATGTGGTGACAATCTGCATTGGTCTGGAGATGTGTTTAACCTCAATTTTTTAAGAAAAGTTGGCTTCATTGAAACTTACACAGTATGCAGTGGTGAAGTGCAGTGCAGTAATTTGGAGTTATGCTACATTTCAGTTCAGGAACTACAACGCTGAAAAGTACTTTGAGAGCTCATACCACTGCACCAAAGCTGAAGTTTGTTATTTCAATAATGGAAAATCTGCATTAGATCTGGATCTCCATCAAAAATCACATACAGTAGAGAGAGAATCATGTGGTGCGTGTGCCAGATTTTTTTTACTGAAGTGCAGTAGTTCATGAGAAAATAGAGCTGGAAAAAAATCCATTTCTCATTTTCACTGAATTCTTGGATCAACACCTTGATTTTGGATCCAGACCTTAAACAAATCATTTGTTTCTTGGATCCATCAAATTTAATTGAAATCGGTTGAGTTTTGAGATGTTCTCACAGGCTAGCAAACAACACACTAAATAAAACCGTTTTAGTAAAGGTAGGATTACAACATGTTTTTACCCTTCTGCATTTCTAAACATGTCTGCTCTGTCCATTGCAGCCAAACTCTGTGGGTAAAACAAATAATTACATTATAATTTGCTGGTAATGCATAGTGCGCTAGGGGCCACTATGCTCCTGTGTACAAATATAAAGGGATAGATTGTTTGAATGGTTGAGTGTGAACATGACCCTCAAGGTGTGTTTTCATTTCTGGCAGGTAAGAAAATGTTTTGAAATTACAACAGTAACATCCATGCAACTACATTAACAGATTATCTCACGCATCAAAAACGTCTTCATTAAAATATTGTCACGGAGGAATGACATGTTTATTAATGTAAATAGCCTGCGGAGTTTACTCGGCTTCAGCGGGAGAGGGATTCGGATGCATCCCCTCCTGCCTGCCTCACACTAGCAGCCCAATCACACTGCAATCTTGTCACCACAAGACATGCCAGCATTCATCAGAACACCACAAACTGATGTGAACTCTGACCCTGTGACGCCTCCATCTGGAGGACACGTCAGCACCCCCTACTTGCCTCTCCCTTAGAGTGTGTTCGGCCTGCCATCGCATACACACACACATACGCTTAAACATAAAATTACATACAAATCCTGCTGTGCTTGCTGACTGACAGGAACTACAGACTGTTCGACTTCACAGACTCCATTTCAAACCTGCCACAACTAACTGACAGCCTACTGAGGGCTGGTTGCTGGCAGGGAACACATGCTTTATTTACCAACCAGCAGGGGTTTTCCCAGCACATTCTGCATGTGATATGGACAACTTTGAAGTTTATTTGAATGGATTTAGACATCAAAGGTAGCTTTATAGTAAATCTTTATTTAAAAAAATTACATGTATGTAAAATAAAAGCAAAGCATTCACTGTAAAATTACAAACTCCTAATGCCAATGGGTGTTGTATGGTTACACAGTTTGATGTTACAAAGGGATCTGAAGATGTTTGTACATGTTTTACAGGTGTCTTACCTTTGCATAGCGTATCTGCAGTGCGCCTGTGTCCAGCTGTTTGACCCTGGAGTCATGTGTGGACACCAACACGCCGTCCTTCCTCCACAGGATGGTGGGGGTGGGGTTTCCTGATGCCATACAGTTTAGGACCACTGTGCCGTCCACAGCTACAGTCTGATTGGTTGGGCCCTGTCGGATAACTGGTGGCGGGCGGTCTGACACAACTGTGGAAGGAGGATAACGAGCAATTATGTGAAGAGGTGGAGGGATAAAAACTGTAGAGGTGTTCACATGCTGTAGCAGGGACAGACGGCTCAGCAGATTCAGACAATTATATCCAGCTTGTCTGAGAAAAATCACACAAAAGTCAGAGAACGGTGAGCATCTGACAAACAGCATGTAGCAATGTAAGCATGTGAAAACTGTGAGGGTAGTGAAGAGGAATTAAATCCAATTTTAAGAACTGGAAACAATTTTCTAATCAGTCAGCAGCAGGAGTTGAACTTAGCCAAATAAAAGCAGCGTAATTAAAATGAAACAGCCTCAGATACTCCTTCTCGCTGTAGCTCTACCAGACGCCTGGCACTGCCCATATGAACGCTTGCAGCCAAAAATCCCCTAGCCCATCCCCCAGTCATAAAACACAAAACAAGGGAGAAAATGCTCACAAAAACATCTAGCCAGAACAAACAATGTTATTAGCATGAGGACTTTTTAACTCCTCCTCCCTTCCTTGCAGCCTGTGAACCCTGAGTGTTCAACCAGTAGACACAAACAACAAAGACAAAGAGAGATAGCATGCATTTTACTGTAACGCAGAGAAAAGAAGGGATGGGGCAAAGGGAGAAGATGTAAGTGAGACTTTTAATCACATGCACCTGATCGTTTGTTATTTTTATTTTGCCCCTGCTGTGTGTTATCCGTCATGTTCTTGCTATAGGTTGTCGGCCTCCCTCTGATTATTATTATCTTTCATAGCACTATTGATGACCATTGCTGTCAGCACTACTGATTTACTTTCAAGTTACATTCAGTGAGGAGCAATCAAATTAATACCTAACACAGTGTAAAAGGCAACAAATAATGATGTATGTACATGTGCAGAGATCCTCAGAATCATACTGCGGTGTAATCTCTGGGCCGCTTTGCATTTGCTTTTGTGCTGGAGACGCTGCAATTACTAAAACATTGTCAGCGTGACCTGTAATTACCAGATCTGCCTGCGGAGAAGTGGTGGCCTCAGAGCGGCCTGCTCACTTTAATAACTGTTATTATTATCCAGAGAGCATGACAGTATGAGAGAGAGAAGAGGAGCGAGAGATACAGTATGGAGCATACTATTGTAGGCCTGAAATGAAGAAGGACATTTGGTAAATGAAGGGATGAATCTAGGTGTGTCATAGACAAAATAATAGCTGCCCAGATCTCTGTGGGAATAGTGGAAATGAAGCCAAGGTTAGTCCACCAGGCTGACAGGGATTGGCTAGCGGAGTAATTAGAGGACCCAATCCAGACCTCACCACAGAGCCACAGTATTCCAACGGTAGACAGCAGCAAGCCAGCCACGGAATACCAAAGGAGACATTAGCCAGTGTGAAGCCAGTAAAGCCAAATACCGAGCCACGGTCTGGGTGCACAGGCACCAGAGAGTCTCTACCTCTGACAGGAACACATTGAACAGGCCAGACCAAACCTCAGTTTGGATATTAATATGCTCTACTGCACTACCACAGCATTTCAGATGAACAGCATTATCCTCATGAGCCAGAGATTAGCTAAAATACCAATATTTATCCACACAAGTTTTCTTTCAATATTCCTTTAATTCCCCCTGAGGCACTGCTGCATACAGAAACCGTTTCAAAGGAAGGTTGCTCACCATCAGTGACCTCAAGCAGAGCCTTGGTGATGACACTACCAGCGATGTTAAGGGCCTGGCAGCTGTAGTATCCCATATCTGAGCGTTCAGCATCAGTGATGGTCAGGTCCCCGGTTTGAGACACAGAAAATCGGCTGGAAGGCTGGGGAGGCTGGTAGGAGAAGAGTAGGTTCTGTTGGGGAGAAGCAGACCTCCAGTCAGTTTTATCAACAGCTAGTTGGCAAGAATAAGTGAATGGAATAGGCATGAGCATGCAAGTAAGCGTCTTAAGATGTTATTTATCAAGTGAATTATGCTTAAAAATGAATCTTACCAAAGGTTTGAATGAGTGTGCTGTATACTCTTAATGTAAGGATCTATTTTAGAATAAAAAACTTCATTATACTTAATTTAGTTTACCTGACTGCCTTCCTGCTGCCAGAAAATGGCTGGCTGTGGGTTTCCAGTGGCCTCACACTGGAAGGTGACGGTTCTGCCAACACCAACCACCTGGTTCCTTGGTCTCACCACAAATGCTGGGGGCACTGGAGGACAGCCATGACAAAGGTTAGCCATTGAAAAGACAAACAAACCGTAGTATAGTTATATTATTACAGTCACATGTGGTCTGGATTAATTGAATAAAGGACAAAAGAAATCTGCATCTATGGCTGCTGAATTCAAATCAGTTCTAACGATTCAGGTTCTCTTTTAAAACTTTGCACTGTGTGCGCGCAGGAAAATAAACACCAGGCTAATAAAATTCAAATGTTGGCATATTATAGATGTAATGAATAGAAAAAACAAGGGTTACTCTTCATGGGCAAGGGCACGGACCATTAAAATTTGCATGGAAATGGGAAATAAATTTGGGCCATCTGTCCATGCTGACACCCTCCAATAGTGCAGGCCTCAACCAGGATGCAGTATCCATGCATCATAATGACAAATTCTATCTTAGAATAAGTGTCAAAGTCATCCATGCAGTTCTATGGTGACATCAGGCCTTGCTTGTCTAATAGGCCTTTTATGTGGTAAGATGCACCCTGAATGTAGATATTGAGGAAAATGCCAGCTCACTGCTTCACTTAAAAGAGGATTCAAATATCAGAAATTTCAAACATTTTAAGTTTTTCTTTTTTTTTTTTTTTTACTGCAGCTGTGTTATGTATGAAAATAAAGAAATCTGAAAACTGTCATTTGAAATACAGACATAGTGGGACCTATGGTGCAGGGGTTTTAATTTATTCAGAGGAGTGTACAGGTCAATCTTTGCTGTCTTTTTCCTGCCCAATGTGCCACTGGCGCACAGGGGATGATACTGTCAGCTGTGTAAAATCACCTCATCAATTTATGGGTGTTTCTTTGGCCAAAAAATGCATGAATCAATCAGAGGGTCCACTCTCATCCCCTTTAAAGACTGGTTGCGCAGTGGCACATGCGTATTGCTATCTTACACCCGGCGCAAACGTAAACAGACGGCACATCAACAAGGATTTATTTATTTATTTATTCATTCATTCATATATTTATTTATTCATTCTCACATAAATGTAAGGTGTATGTGCATCTTGGCCAAAGGCGAGATACACACGCTCCACATGCTGTTTACTTCAAAATTTATACTTTGTGATGGAAAATATTTTCAAAGTACATTTTACTAACTTTACTAAATATGTCCAAAGCACACTTAAATATTTTACACTGGCCAACTGCACCGTGTCTTACGGTACAGGCTGTTTTACTTTTGCACCTTGAGTTTAGACAGTTTGAGTTTAGTTCTGGCTGTTCTAAGTGCAAGACGCATTTGACTTTAGTGCGCCGGGTACACGATAGCAAATGCGCCGAGACACGCCTCCATTACGCCTTCATTCTCAGAACTCCCGCCCCTCAGCACACAGACCCGGCGCAAGTGGATTTGCTATTGTACACTAGTGGCAAAAATGACACTTGCGCCGGGTGTACGATAGCAATGACACCTGCGCCACTGGCGCACCACGTTTGCGCCTGGTGTACGATAGAGCCCAATTTGTCCAGGATGGGGTGTTTGGTAATACATTAAAGGAGGAAATAATAGAATGAAATGATGTAGCGTTACCTTGGAGGCCCAAGCTGAGCATATTTTTACCCATTTATGTCCTTTTGTCACTGTTGCCCATGACAACAGAAACATGAGTGCTGATTGGAAGGTGGAGAGGTGATGGGAGGAGGATGGAGGGGGGTTGTGACAGCTTCCTGTATCTGTCGGGGCGGTGAATAGGTGACGGGTGACATTTCAACTTACCAGACACGACTAAAAAGGAAACAAAAACACAACAACAAAAACCCGAAGATGAATAAATAAATAATAAACAGCATGACATAAAGAGGAGAGATAAGGAAAATAACAATGTGATGTCCATGAGTACAAGTAATCATCTTATTATTATTCTATGAATAAAAGACATGTCATACAGACTCTAATCCTGGGGACCACATGATACACAGAGCAAAGAATAATCAGGAATGATCAGGAATGCATTAAAATGCACATACAAACAGGAAATAATGAAGAACTGCTAAATCAACATTCTTTCTTTGTCTTTGGAAGTGCTCAAGGGCAGGAAAGATGCCAGATTAAGTAAAACAAAATTACAAAAAAGGCTCACAGACAAAACCATGAAACACACGAGACAGATGTTTTATGCTTTGCAACATATTGCTTTGTTTGTTTCCTTCCTCTCCTTCCAGGTGTTGTGTGAATGTCCTTGTGCACTTAATGAGCTTTAGAGCACCCTGAGGAGCAGCTCGCTCACAGTCCTTCAAACATAGCCTTGCAAATGTAAGCCAGATTCATAAAACTACAAGGTGAATGTTAAGTGTCAGTCTCTGGCCGTAAATCTCCTCTGGCCAATCACTCACCTTATCTAATCTGTCTGCTTCACTGTCTCCCACGGAAACATAAACCCTGTCAGTCAGAGTAATGACCAGCTCCTCCCTCCTCCCCCCCACTGGCCTTTAAAATGCAGATAAGACTCACATCAAACACTCCCAGAAGAAGATGCTCACCGCTATCCGTGTGCGAGAGACTTTAGATACACACAATCATGAGAACATACACACCAAAAAATACACAACCCTGCTAAAACACCTACACACGTTCATTCATGTGTGTCTGAGCCTTTAATTAGGTAACCCTACCTCTCCCATGCTGCTGTGATCACAGTTGTGGACCTGGAGGGAGAGGTGAGCCTTAAATCTGACCATGCTACTTTGTTGTGGGCTTTCCGCTAGCTTACTGCGAAGAAGGGAGGGTCTATCAATAAGCTGATCAGAGCGGCAGAGGAAAACGCACTAAGCATTTTGGCCTCCATCCCAATGGGAGGTAGACTACGTACCAGAGACCACAGCAGAGATGTTATTGGGCAATAGAGAGGTGTTGTTGTTTGGTGGGTCTGACATTAGCACGAGAGCAGAACTGTATGGGAAGAACATAATTAACAGTAGCTCCCATCAGGAGTTCTGCCGCATGCTTTTAATGATCTGTCCCTTTTCATACCGTAGGTCGAGTTAAATGTGATTCTCACTGCTTAAAGTGGCAGACAGTTATACACAATGCAGGTCCATTTATTGATTAAGATCAATTAAATCCAGAGATTTAGAAAGGGGGAGACAAAATGCATCAGTTCTATATGTGGCAACCAACCAGGTTTCAGTATTTATCGTCAGTGTTACAACACACAGGCTGCTGACAAGAAAGTTCCTCTCATTTACTCTTTTTTTGGCACCAGTTCCAAGTCTCCTTCCAGACCCTTTACATGGGTTATTAGCAACGCTGCTCCGGGGACTGCCATTCCATTCAAGACCATTCTATACATAAATCACTGCTAACAGCAAACTTAAGAAGCTGAGGAAAAAAAAAAAAAAAAACAACACGCTGATTTTCTGAATTCTGACTGATACAGACTGAAACTAGTCCACTGGTGAGGCTTAATTAACAAAATACAGTCTAAGCATTATCTAGCTACTGCAGACCTAGATCAAAACATCTGCGTGACTTTGAAAAAACACACACTCTCACATTTTCAAACACACTAAGCAGACATAATAGCTGAACAGCCCATCTCACTACTGCATTCTCATGTGGCTTAGATTAATGTTTTTACGATGAAACTATAAAGAAGGCTAGTGACTTGGCCAATTATGCGATCCTTCCATCAATCAAAGAAATATTTTACTTGACATATTTATAAGTCCAAAGGAGGTGTAGTGGACTGACAAACACGAGTGTGAGACAATAATTCACTGATTAAGTTAGTAACAGGAGCAGAGCCCATGAAAGAAAAATAGCTCGAGGCACCACTTTCACAATGTCCACATTGTTCACTGACAGTCTGACCATGGAAGGTGTGAAAATCCTCCTCCATCCACACAGAGCTGGATTCTTCTCAAACTGTCCAACACTTTAAAGAGATTTGCTTTGCAGGAATAGCTTCAATATTGTATGTCTTGCTGTATTTTTAATACAATTTGCAGATACCATTCTGCAATTACAAGCAAATTGCATAATGACACTGCAGGGAAAGAATTCTATATTTAATATTTTTTTTTAAATGATGCAATTCTAATTCTTTTGGTTTGATAGTCCATTTACACATCACAGCAGAATAACTTAAGTTCAAAGAGTATTTACATTAATTTTACTTTGGCCTGAAATATAGAATAACCCATTTTGTGGTGTAACTCCCTCTGCCAGTAGCTCGCTCCCACTGAAATTATATTATTCAGCTGCTTAGTTATTCTTATGCCTATATTGGCAATCCTGCCATACTCTGCCTCTTGATGTACGGCGACAGCATTTCCCACTAAACCCACATACCAAAATTTTGCCCCCCACATTACTGTTGTCTTTACTACTAAAGCGACATCTTACTACCTATACATCGTTTCTGCGTCTTCGGCCTGTTTAGACCTACAATTACCCGGCTTTTCTTTCCTTTCTTATGCCCGCAACTGTAATTAGAAGCATGTCATTTCCGGGCGTGGGACTGTGGCCTGCTTGTCTTTAATTAGCTGGACTACTCAGTGCCCACAGCCTCACTGGCCTCCTCATGTCCTGGTCTGGATGAAGCTCAGGGATCTGAGGAAAAGATGGAAATGGTTCTAGGAACTCTGGCACCTTAGAACTTCAGGGATCAATCCAATCTAACCACTTAAGTAAACTGAGGATTCCTGTGAGTAAAGTTATGCTATTTTACCTGATCTTATTCTCAAAGAGATCCTCAACATTTGTCATCTTAATCTATAAAAGAGGTTCTACTTTGCTGAAGTGTAGTCGGTTTAAAAGCTTTTACTTGACTTTTAATGCCCCTCTAACTATAACATGGGGAGTTGAAAGGCATCATGTAAGTGCCTTGCTTCTGCATGCAGGCAACAGGGAATTGGCCTCAGGTAAAGACATTTCATTTCCACTGAGAACAAGGATGGTTTTAGCTTTTCAAATATATGTCTAAGCCAGGAGAACAGCTTATTGAACCAATGCATCAATGCTGTTCCATTTCATTAACTAGGCTTTCATCAAGGAGAGGGAAAGAGTGACAAAAGGCAATAAGAGATGTAGATGTATTGATGGGTGTATTGGCATTGTGCCTAATCTTACTCATCAGACTAATCTAAAGATTGTTGTCTTGTGGAGAAAATCAAGAAATAATTGCAAAGGGTAGCCATGTGAAGATGAAGTATCTGTTTTTGTGGGTGGAGGTTGGCAGAGGAATAAAACTGCCTTGTCTCCTTATATCTCTGCTGTGCTGACTGCTGGGAGTGACATTAATATGACTGACCTCACCACAGAAACCTCTCCCCCTCTATCCTCTTCACCACAAACGCCCCCCAGCCCCAATTCTCAACCCGTTCTGCATCAGTGGTGAGCCGCCACCAAGACCAATGTACTCATGGTCCTTCCATCCAATCCCAAATCTCCCCTGCACTAAGCCTCCTCCTCCTTCTCTCCCTTTTTCCCCTCACTGACTCCCAACATTCCCATTAGTTTGCCGTTAAATGGCCCCTGTGTTCCTGTGACTCAGGAGGGTTTGGGGGTGATTCCAGCCCCCAGTTCCTCTGAATGGTTTCTTTCTGAATGTTCACACTGTGTGACCGGCTGCTTTATATTCCAACTGTGTTAATAAGATGTCCAATGGAGAGGGCCACAGGAGACACACGGATATTCCATAGGTTCAAAAATAGTATGGTATGTCTTAAAACATGAAGGAAGACAGGCCTCTGGAGAAATGCCACTTGTATAGGGCAAATGAAATCGATTGCCTTGAGTTCCCATGTGGACAAGTCTACAGCTGTTATGGATTTCTGCATTCCTTTTTATTAGAAATCAATCAGCTAATTGAGAGAGAATAGTTGAAAGTGATGACCGTGTAGTAGTAAAGCTGATGGCCATTATTGCAGTATAGCAGGGCTAAATTGCATTTGAGTCAAGCTGCACAATAACTCAAAGTTGAAAAAAAAAGAATAGCTGTCCAAAGGGCTGTAATGAAATATTTTGGCCAAACAGAAACCTAAAAGAGACTTGTAACAGTATTCCGTCTTACCGTGGACGGTGAGCGTGGCTGATGCCTCCGCCTTGCCCACCATGTTCTCTGCAACGCAGGTGTAGGAGCCAACATCCGCTAAGATCAGACGACGGATCTTGAGGGTGTGATCCTCACGAATCTCATATCTGGATGAGAGCAGAAGTTCATGTAACATTTGTTGTTGAATACACACACAAGAAAAGAGTACACACGGATACGCTCAGTACAACATGCATAAGCTGACAACAAGCACACCAAAGCCAGCAGGGAATCAAACAAAGAAAGGGAGAAGGTTGAGAAAGGTAAGTATTGTGTGATGAAAGGGAGCCAGTCAATGAGTCATACCTTCCTTTGGGCAGGTCACCATCGTCTTTCCTCCAGCGTACGGTGGGAACTGGGTCGCCACGGGCCTCACACCTGAACTCTACACTTTGGTCCACTAACATCACTTGGCTGCCTGGGCGACGCACAAAGCTGGGACGCTCTGAATGGATAAAAATAGCACACAAATCAGACAATTTCAAAACAGAACTGTAACGCTGGACTTCAGTTTTAATTAAGTTAAAGTTATTTAAGCTGATGCTTTGATTCCCTACATAAATTTGTTGGCTTTGTTTTTATTTTTGGGGTTTTTTTTTTAACAGGCACACTCTAAAGCAGTGTTTGAAATTAAATGATAATTGAATGAAACTCATTAGAAAAGGCCATCTTTAAAAATAAGCTCTGTTTAAATCATTACATTTGAATCCCTGTGAGGTGTGTTGGAATGAAAATAAAAGAATATTATTGAGTTTGCCTGAAGGGCAGAGCCCTAACAGGACAAGGTGGAAGCCAATTTATGATTAACGACTCACATTAAATAAGACAAAATTGCAGTTTAGACGGCACAGTGCATGTAAGTCAGAAGGACAGAAAGCAGTCTTAGCACAGAGTCTAGTTTTAATTACACACAACAAGACAGTAAATGAGACAGAAAGTCTGACCCCTCAGTCACCATGTAAACTCATCAACCCAAAGCCCAGCTCTGATTCTCTCTGGTCACCAAATCCCAGCAGTACAGGGGGTCAATGGACGCCATGTTAATGTCTAAAATCATAAAGTAAATAAATAAACAAACCATCACTTTAAGTTGCTTTGAACACCTTCCATCAGGTTTGGTACAGAAAACTAAAAAGGGGGTTTATGATTAACCAGAGTTTCTGGCTTACAGACTCACTTGGATGAACAAACACAAAAGTTAGTAGCTGGTCTCAATCATGTCCTAACAGCATGAAGTCAACATAATTTTTCATCATCATGATACTAACTCTGTTGTTGTTCGATCTCACAGATAATAAGAGGTCTCTGAGGAGAAAAGGGGGAGGATGTAAAAAAGCTGGCAATAAAGCAGGAGTGTGGACATGCTCTCTGCTAAGGACACAGGAGAGTATCAGGGTCAGAGGTCACCATGGTGAAATGGGGTGCAGCTGGTCAGACTGAGGCCTGTGTGGGATTCGTGGTAAGGTGTGAGATTGAAGGTCATCTCACACTCTATCTGATAAAGGTCAGTGACACCATTTAGCTCCCTGGGAGACAGACAATCAAAGCCTAACATCTGGATTCTGCTTCTCACTGCAGACAAACAGAAAGCAAAAGGTGTGTGGATATGTGTGTGTGTGTGTGTGTGTTTGTGTGTGTGTACATGTGTGTACATGTGTGTACATGTTTGAAGGTTGCATGTGGACAGAGAGTCAATTAGAAAAATGTTTGAGAAAGTGTAATAAAGGCAAAAAAAAGGATTTATTACCAAGCACTGTGAGTTCAGCTATTTCACTCTCACGTTCTCCAACCATGTTTGTGCCGACGCACACGTACTTCCCAGCGTCACTCTTCCGGGCATTTGTGATCATCAGCTTTCCTCCACGTATCTGAGGGCATGGAAGAGAAGGAAGTGAGACACTAGGCATGGAGGGAAAAAAACAGCAATATTCAAGACTCTTAGGGCCATGGCCAGCACAGAGAAAACAGCAAACAGCATAGCTTGGCTGTTACAATACATTTCTGGATTAAATTTAAGAATGTCTGTGAGCATTTACCATGAAGCCATTACAACACCACAAAGAAATGTACTCAAACATGTAAAAGCTTGGTGCTAAAGAGTGTTTTTAATGAGTTTTTTTGCTCTGTCCGTGTGATGATAGAGACCAACTCTCTGACCAGTTTTGCTGTTTCCGAGCAGCTTCCACTTGAAGTCTAAATCACTTGTCTAAACTGGCCAGCCTCTTCCTCCTCAGGGTAAGCTGAGCCAAAGAACACTTTCTAAATCCTACACAACCACATGTCCCTGAGGGAGAACACCTGAGGCTCTGCAGGACTGCAAACACTTTACCAGTCCCCACAAAGAGCTTTAGGACAGTTTTGTCTATTATTGTCAGGAATGTTTAAAGGAATAGGTTTCTTGGAATTTTTTTTCTGTGTGCACACAACTACAAGTGAGAGCAAGTAAACATTACATTTAAGTACACACACCCAGCAGTCAACATTTGTCCAGGTGAATGTCATGTCTGTTATTTCCCAGGGCTTTGATTACAGGCCAGAGGAGGTGCTTTGTTCTCAGGCAGTCAAAGAGGCAACCGCGGCCCCAGCACAGGCCCTTCAGCCCTTCTCTCGTCTCACAACCATGCCAGTTGGTGAAGAGGCAGACAATAGCATGATGCTCCAATGATCTCTGTGCGATGATGGGGATTGAGGTTTTAAATGCACACATCAGCCTGCATGACCAGGACCACCTCCTGCAAGCGTGTAATCAATATCCTTATTAGAGAACCTGCTTTCCCCATGTGTATCGTGTTAAACTCCAGCCCTTCTACATGTGTGTTCACTTGCAAGTTGTGATACGTCTCAGTAAATTTAAGTCTCTGTACAACTTCACACAACCGCACAGCTGAGTTTTCATTAACTGCGCATGGCAGACAGATTTAAAAGAGTGCATATTAATTTTAGTTTTTATAAAGTAGTGACACTAAGTCTAAGATTTTTAAAGGGACAACTTGCAGCTGGACACATTCTTCTGGTTCTGAGGCATTCCTCCCCTTCACCCCTGTTTAATATTCATGGTAAAGCAGGAGGCAGAGGGACTTGAAGAGGCAGCGGAAGACTGGCTTATTTAGGGCACCCCGCGGTGCTGGAGGGGTTTGAAGTATCATTATGTTACTGTTTGTTTGAGAAACGGCTTAACAGCTAAAACACTGTGACACTCACAAAGGCCCAAGGTCAGTGCAGACCACGCAGCAGAGAAAGAGGGGGTGTACTGTTGGGTCCACAGGGCTTTGACATGAGGATCCACTTAAGGCCTCGTCCACTCTATCCATATTCCTACCTCCGTTTCTGTGGCAGTTTCCCATTCTCCACAGGCATATTTGGAGTGCCAGAGCAGCAGGGACTCTGAGAGCTGGCTATAGTAAATGAATGCAGCAGCGACCCTCTTTTTCTCTGCATGTGTATCCTCTCCACACAACACAGCGAAGCACACAGGCTGCTGAAAGCCCCAACAATCTGACCATTATCCCTGCATTACAGGGAGATGGCTCTATCCTGTTGCCTTTTGTCTCATGTCATTTGGCAATGCTGATAATGAAACAGCCCCTATTCAACATGCACTCTGATGGTATTCACACAGCGGTTCATTTTCCAGGCCGATAATTAGCCACAACTATTGCACAAAAGGAGGAGGACAATGTGCTGCATTTTGGCCATTTATGATGTTGCTGAAAAACTCTCGCTCTAAGCAGACAATAGCCAAGGTTTAAATACTGGCATTTCCTGTTTCTGTTTATTTATCCTTCACTCATTGTTGCCGAAAGACCTGTTTGACAAAGTTGAGAGGAATGCAGCCAGCTGCTGCTAGTGGCACAGCAGCATTACAGGGTAACAGAACAACCTCACTTTTTATGGCTCTGCGGGAAACTTTTCACAACCGCCTCTCATGAAGTCGTGAATATATGTGAGATGGCACACAGCATGTCATTGGTGTTTACACACAGCTGACTAAAATAGTCAGAAAAACAGAAGAGTTGCTTCTGATGTGTCTGCATCTCTGAAGTTTGCTGCCTCCTCTTTATGCTGCGGCAACCAACCCATCCGAGTACAGAGAGAAAATTCCCACCGCAGGTGGTTTGGGACCTCGCTCTGATCACCAGTGATCACCAAGGAGACTGCACGTTCCAGCATGTTGCACACTGGGAGGAATGGGCTAAACCAAACACAACAATGCAAGGGGGCTCTTTGACGAGCTCAGCTGTTCATCACATTATGAAGATCCCACTCTTTGCTTCCCTCTCTGCAATGCATTACTCACTCACACCAATGTACTATACCATACACAAACATCGCCAAATGATTGTCCAATTTCTAATACAACCTGATCCATTAACATGGGCGTCCACACGGTACTGTCCAGACTGCAGCATTTCTGTTGATTACACATACTTAGTGCTACTTTAAAAGTGCTCTTTAGGGAATGTTCAGTCTGTGAGGTTTTGTGCCTGACAGGAAGTTTACAGTGAGTAACACCAGCTGGTCCACGAAGCACTGTTAAATCAACCAGACCTTGTTTTCAGATCCTCAGAGGGTCCAACACTGCTGCAGCCTTAAAGATAGAACCCTACACCATTAAGCCTTTGTCTAAAAGTGTTCACAGTGTTTACAGATTTTACATATCACCGCATAAAATCGCATTTACAGCAGCAAGAATAAGTTCTAATTTCCACCATGCAGGGGGCAGGATACAATGTGTCAGAAATGATTTATAAACAAAAAAAAGCTATGTTTGTGTGTGAGTGAATTTGTGTGTGAATGTGTGTGGTATTAGGGGGGCTAATATGTAATTATGGGTAAGGCCATGTGTGCGAGCCATGCATTACACTGAGTTCAAACAGGGCTGCTTTGTCCTCAGAGTACCTCGCCTTTAAGACTAATCTGCTATTAACAACATCAGGGAGTCAGCCATTGGGTGTTCTGAAAATGTGAAAAGATTAATGTCTAGATACATCAATGCATGCTTTTTTTCATTATTAAATGCCCAACATAATTTTTTTCTGTGTCAGTTCAGGAAAAATGGGATGCTGCATTTTGGTTAAAAGACCAGCAATTGTGCAACGATGGGCACAAATGTATGGACTCAGCTCACAGTAAAAACAGGACATGTTTACGATTCAAATGTGAAGAAATTCATGACGAACACTAAATTCAAAAGGCCACAAAAGTTCACTGTGTGACATATAGGTTTCTAACTTATTATATCTAATGATTTAACTCTGGAATAAATATGATTTGATTCTCTTTAAACTAGATTATGTGCTTATTCCTGCCGATTATGCTGCTCAGTGGCCAAACACAGACTCTTAATCTCCTGCCTGTGCACTTTAGAAGAAAATTGAGAGTAATAATTCTTGTACTGTTTAGGAGTTGGAATTGCAATCAGGGTTCAATGCGCCCAACCTCAACTGGCCTTGACTGAGCGAACCTGTGTTCAGTCATGTAGAGTCCTTCGCTGAATACAGCCAACAGCTATAAATCACTGTTTTAATTTGCCGAGTAATGAAAATGTAGATGACTTCAGCACCATGCTACAGGCATATGCAGTGAAACATCTTTATTTAGCATGCTGTATTTATTGCCTGGAGAAGGATTTGATTTTCTATGACTCCACTGTGGAGTTAGTCATTGACAGCACTTGGGGGCCAAACCTCACCAGTCACTTGGTCAATATGGGATCCAGACCCGCAGCTAACTGCTTCCTCCTCACTACCTGCCAGTGTTAGCTGAGTGCTGAGTCAGTCTATTATTTCACTTAAGCGCACATCCATTCTGGATAATAAAACACAACTAAAAGTCTCCTCTTGTTCAAAAAAAGTGACTATGGGCACAAAGTTGTGTTTAGTTGAAACAGTTTGAACCAGAATTATTTACGACATCCTTTAGTAAGCAAGCGTGTAGTGCTGACTGACACTGCTGCTGTTGTTTTAATTAAAGCTGAATAATTGGTGGTTTGGTTGCAAATCTCATGTAAAGAGTTGTTTGGATTCTACAGGCACTGCTGCTGCTGAGCACAACTTTCTGCTTTCTTGATTGTGGTCAGCTTATTCCTCTCTTTTTCTCCTGCTTCTACTTGATTTCATCAGCAGGCCATCCCTAATCAATGCACTGCTGCTGACTGATGGAGCAAGACCGATTCTATCTACCACAGTCATTAAAGGTTGTAGCCACCAAAATGGGCTGCTTTGGGTTTGGTAATTGCTATATGTGAATAATGAGCCAAACAAATCAATCTTTCAGCAAACACTGAAGTGGTAATGACTTGACCTGCACCACTGGGTCATTCTACCTCATACATTTGAACACACCATTCTTATATACAGCACAGCCTTCAGGCATCTGTAGATTTGTCGACATGTCAGCAAATAATAATGTTAAAAGTCATTGCAGTTTCCAGAAAAAAAGACAAAGTCTCACAGTGATTCTCTCATCTCGGTCGTCAATATTTGTTCCGTCTTTTTTCCATGATATGGTGGGCTCAGGATGTCCTCGTGGGGGTTGACACTCCAGGACGGCTGGCTCTCCTGCAGCTACGATCACATCTGCAGGGTTTTGTCTGAAGTCATCACGCAGAACTAAAAAAACAGACAGAAAGGAGAAAAATTAACAAAATATCAATGTGTCATCATTTAGAAATACAGCAAAGGAATAATTATGATGTTAAAAAGAAGCACAGAACCTAAGGCTGTTGATACATTTGCTAATAAAATGGCAGTCGAGGTGTTCTGAAATGCATAATTAGTTTTTCATGAAGAACAAAATGTAAGGCACACATCCATATTGATTAATGTCGCCTAGTCTACCATGAAAACTGTTACAATCCCACCAACACGTCTGTACAAAATACAGTATTGACTGAATAAAAACAGGTGTATTTATGATGGTATATGGCTTATACACTTTCTGTCTTTAATTTCTAGCTTTCTCCTATAAAACCTCACTGTTAATAAGCTTTACAACTGCTATAATGAACACCTATCTGTGCTCATCAACATCTTTACTAGCAATGACCTTCATCTTTGTTGACTGAACCACATATAATCATGTCCACATGCACACACACACACACACTCTCACACACACTGTTTAATATACACTGATCATCACCTCTCCATCATCCCTTCTTCATCTCTTCATGACACTCCACATTCACATCCCCGGCACTCAAACCTCTGCCCCATCTTAGCACAGATGAAAATCCACATTACATTCAACCCACAGACACTGCCTTGCTAAGTACTTTGGTAGGATATGATTCTTATTTGCATTGATTTTCCCTGGTAGAGGTGTTGTAAAAAAGATGACACAGCCATGGATTTTCATTATTTTGATGTAGGTTCGTATCTTTTCATTCCTTGGTCTAATTTGACACTAAAAAGATGAGACAGTTAAAAAAAAATGAACTGAGGTGCTCGGATTTTCCTTTGGGACTAAATGCAAAATGATAAAACCTGCCTAACCTAAATTCATTAGTCTTTGCCTGCTTCCCTGATCAGAATATCACATTAACATCATTACTGTGCAGTAGCTCCAACAATACAATGCATATCTATTTTCCAAGGGGGCAGAAAAACCACTTATCTCTGGACTCCATATCTCCGGTGTTAGAGATAAACTGGAGGCTTATTGAGAGGGAAGAGAGTAATGAAAAAGCAACAAGCTCCCTCCTGCTCACAGTGTGCCAGTAATCATTTTCCCAGCTTCACTGCGTACACATATAAAAACATATGAAAATACTGCTTGTAAATTTCATCCTGAAATTCAGGCCACACACAAAGTAGGTAAGGTCAGGCCAGTGCGTGCATGTCTATTGTTATCCCTGTGCATGTATGGAAAATGCAATGCAAATCCATGCTAGTATCTGTGTTTTGGGAGAAAAAACACAAACTTGTGCAGTCTATTGTCTCACGCTCCTCAGCCTGCTCTGAGTCACCTCAGACACAGATCAAAGTATAGCTCACCCCAGGACCCCTCACCTACTGACAGCCAACAAATTCCTCACTAAACCCTTTAAGCACTTAATTGGTCATTGCTGAGCCCAGATACTGCTCTCTGCTTCTTGTAACATGGAGTGGGAATCCAATCCAACATCAGGAACCAAGTTTTGGGGTAAGATGGGCGGTAATGGCTTCCACAGTTCTTTTGCTGCATAATCACACCCACACCTCTCTGAGTACAGCTGTACAATTTCAGGCCTCAACTCTTAAGTATTCATCAGAAACAAGCAAGAGGATTCTTCAGATATTGTGTGACTCATGGGCTGTGGTCGCGTATGAGTGGGAGGCATACTACCACAGATATATGCGCACTGTGCTTTACACAGATGAATAACAATTATGTGTGTGACCCCCTAAATTTTCTACAGTCACTCTGATCCAAACTAAACTCAGCAGTGCAGCTGCATGGTGAGTGAGCTCATTTGGTCTGCTTAAAAGCAGAAACAGCCATCCAGGAATGCAAATGTAAACACGAAACATCCGATCCATTAAAGCACCAGCTCCATCTGAAGAAACACTGTCTCCATTTGTATCATCAATGTCAACCTGTTCTGAAGTGCGTCATTGTATGAGTCTGTCTAAGCTTGTCAGTACAGGTTTGTTTGTCTGGAGATACATTGTCCCAGGAGAGATTGTGAAGAAATATATTTTTGTCATTGTGTAACTGATTAAAGGATAATATCATACTAATCCCAGTACAATCTGTCAAAGAGCAAGAAACTTTTGATTCTTAAGAATATTAAAAAATTGGATTTAGAATGTTGGAAAAATATTGAAATATCTTATGCAAAAAAAAAAAGAAGAAAGAAATGAAACCAGAAAACCAAAACAATATATAAGTGACTCTAAGGCTTGGTTAATAAAAACTGAACTTAAGCTGATATATTCAACTTTTAGCAGCTCTCTATGTAATACAGAAGGTAAATAATTCCTTAAAAGGTTATCAAGTTTACTCTCTTTTTCACTGCCTGAGCAATCAGTTCACTGTTTATAAGGTTTAAGGTTGTTAAAAAATTAAAAGGAAACAATTCTGATAGAATTTATTTTCTGCACGGTTGATGCAGAGCCTGCAAAAAACACTTTGTTGAGTAACTTCAACTCTGGTGTTAAGTGCACATCGTCTCCTCTCAGTGGGTCTTCACCCCCCTGCTGGCCCCACCATAACTCTCTCAGCTAACATGCAGATGCATCTCTCCCTCTGGAACCAAAAAAAAAAGCTGTTTAGTGGGGAAAAGAGGAAAAAATTGTACGCTGCATTGACTAGTTAGAGGCCCGAGGGAGAGCTGGCATCGTCTAGTGTTTACACCAACAGCGCAGTGACCTCCACGCCTCCTTAACAGCACTCACTCCCCCACCTCGCTGCCCTCTCTCCTCCAAACCAACACCTCTTTGTTATAAACACAGCTGAGTGCAGCGCAGCAGACAGCCCCGAACATCTGCGTGGTGGAAAACAAAATCCTCTGGGATAGAGGCAGAACGAGCAAGACTGAGACAGAGGCAGCCAGACAGTCTGTAAGACAGACAGACAGACGGACCGACCCAGATCTGGATGGGGTACAAAGCCCCAACTCTTCCGCTAGAAGCCCTGTCAGATCCGGAGCTGTGGTGGAATCAGTTGCCTCTGGCCCCCTATAAGACATCCAGTGTCCCTCCTTCCTGTATACATACTGAATTAGGCCCTGCTCGCCTGCCTCCTCAGCTCTTCCTGTTCTAGGACCCAGAATTGGGTGAAAATATGGGATAGAGAGGCTCTCATGCTGCGTGCTGTCCTTAGAGTGTGTGTTTGTGTGTGGTGTGGTCTGTGTCTGTGTTTGGGATAATGAGCCCACTCTACCATTCTGTCTATCTGGTGAGCCTGCAGCTGTCCCACAGCAGATAATATTTCCTGCACTATTAACAGGGAGGCCAAACTCAGTGTGTATGTGAGGGAGTTAGTGTGTGTGTGCGTGTGTGTACAGAGTTTGTGGCTTAATATGTGGAAATGGGCCAAAGTCACAGGTCCCAGCATGAAGACGCCTCTTTGTCCGTCCTGGATTAGCTCAAATATGTTGATGACGGGATGAAACAGAGTGAATATCCGGACCTGGACAGATATCAATACGCTTTGTCAAGGTAAGGGGATCTATTCTGCAACGCATTTCCGCTTTTGAGTAGGCTAAGACTAAAACACGTCCTATCTCATCTGGCTGACATGCCTCGCTGCAAGAGAAACAGCTGACTGAGCATAAAACAACCACTTCTATGAAAGCGGAGGTTCAGTTTGCAGGGACAAGAATCTGTTGGGCCCTGCCAAGCCAAGGCTAACCACACTCTACTGTATTGTGTGATAAATCGATCCCTTGGTCCACAGTAGCAAATTGGAGCTAACACAATTAGCTGCCATCATTTCTTACATCCAAACCCTCCTTTAAAGGTCAGCTGAGATGGCTGCTCTCTGCTCTGAAAACTCCCAGGTTCACCCCCACGAACTATCCCCTGTCCACCCACAGACATACACACAGGCGCACGCAAACACACATACACACATGCACTCTTTTCCTCAGGAAATTGAAAACAGATGTTTAAATGTCAAATTAAAATGAGATTCCGTGCTGCCCCTCCAACATTAATGAAAATGAAGACTTAATGCCACACACAAGTCTGGGTGGGAAGATCAGATGAGCTTTGTTCTGAGGAAATTAAACCGAATACAACAAGCTTCCCCGCAAATCTGTGGAAGAATACAAACACAGACCCAACAGGGAATTAAAGATTTATCATAAGGCACCCGGAGTCAATCCTGCAGAGACACAGAGCACGGCATGGGTCTGGCCTTTGGCTTGGATTTTTCCTTGAAACTGCATGGACATGGCTGGCCCCTTAGAGGAAGCAGGATAAATAATAGTAGCAGGGGAAAAGCTCTGAAGAGAGGAAGAACAACAGTAAAAGCAAAGGGAAAGACTGAATCTGCTTTGTATTATGGAAGATAATCTATTTTTCTTCCATGTGGTCTCTACTTGTGTCCTGAAGGTAGTTCTGCTTCTTTGAAACTCAACAAATTTGCTCCATTTCCTTTGCAATCTGCCACAATGTCAGGCTATCAGAGGTTAATGTCCTCTAACATCACCTGAGGACACGAGCATGAATAGCAATTCAACAAACACTGAAAAAATATCACATGGAAAAGCAGCACCAGATATTTACAGTCAAAACGGGCCTGCTGCAGTTAAAATAGCACTTTTTTTCTTATTCATTTTCAAGGCCTCTGTAAGATGTAGTAATGAGACAAGTCAATGTCTCAATAACAGGATATAAGAAAAAATATATATAGAGGTCTCTATAATATTTCACAAGTTAAGAAAACAGTCACATAATCACAGTGGCAGCAGCATATTGACAAACTGCTTTGTCATATGACAAATTTATGTGTATTAAATCAGGTCTTACACCAGCTGAGCTCCCTCCGGTCTATTTCTACTTACTGAACAACATAATTTCCTCTGCCCCTCCATGGGTGTTGTTTATGCCATAAGCAAAAATCAGCCTTATTCAGTGCACAGCTATGTTGTGTGCTATAAAACCTTCCATACTGATTCTCTTCACCTTGCCTCCAGCTCTGTCCTGTGGGACACACACCTCTCATTCTCTCTCCCACTTTGTCTCCAAATTTCTCCCTCTCCTCTCAACATTTGACCCCCTTATCTTCCCTTTGTCTCAGCACACACTCACTCTGCGCAGCTCACATCAAAGACAGGCTCATAGCGATGGTGTGTTGACCCATGCCACTCTATTGCAAAGGCTGTTGCAGGTGGATAATTTGCCAGCGGCGTGTGTACAGTGTATGTGTGTGTTTGCACTGCATAAACCTGTAGTTTTTGCTGGTGGGTGTGAAGATATAACAGGACTCCTACTGTACTCTGGAGAATCACTGCCCCCCCCTCCTCCTACTCATTCCCTTGATCCCCCCCACCCCCACCAGGGAGATGAGATTGGACATGGCAGTCTTCTCTCTCATTCTCAATCTGGCTCTCGTTCTCCTGCTCTGAGCTCATGCCCTCTTGCCCACACTACAGACTCTCTGTCCTATCCTGCAGCACGCAAGCTGCACTGAGCATGCCCGTAAAACCGCCTGGGATGGATGATTATCAACTTCCTGGCCATGCTCACATACATAAATACAGAGATAAACCTGACATGAAGAGAGGATGTGAATAATATTGGACATGACAATAAAGCCTTTTTTTATCTTTTAGAATTTTAAATTATAGATCTTGGATTTATTTCCAAATGTCAAATTGATAAATCATGACGAAAACAATAGCTCCCCTACTGACAACTGTGACATTCAATATGAGGGCACATCTGTGGAGCCACACTGGTTAAAATTGCTTGACAGCCTAAGAGCCTGGTTGACCAAGAAACACAGCGTGGACACCCGTAAATATGTCAACAAAAGCAGAAAAACTATCACCGGATTGGCCTTTAGGGTTTGCACCTGCACACCCTGAATGCCATGAGGTCATCCTCAAGACTCAGCTGTGATGTCATGTCACTGAACAGAGACAGGATGCCCCTATTAGCTCTTACAAACAGTCAGAGCAGGAACAATAAACTGTGGGAGTTCATTAGAAAATAAACAAAACACAGGCTTACATGTGCCTGTCAACAGGTTCTCTCAACCTGTCTTCATGCTTTGGTATGAAAATTGGACTAAAGGGAAAAGTTTTAGTTTGAAAGTCATCCTGCTGATCAGATGAGACTGTGACACTGTGTTTTTCTCAGCATCCACAGAATAAACTACACATGTACAACAGACTTTAGGGACATACAGTGAAAAAAAATGTAAACCAGGCCATTTGGGGAAATGAGTCAGAAAAGCCCTGCTGGTGTGTGACTGAAGCATTTTAAGGCCAGAGGGGGTAAAGGCAGCTGATATCTGGCAGCAAGGGTCGCTGGCTTTCAGTGGCTCAGCAGAGGGCATGTCTGCACCCACTGAGGCTGAGGAGGGTCGGGTGCAGGGGCTTCATCCTCTACGTTACACACTTCAACAAACACATGTAGACCTCATGTGCTTTAGTATCCAACAGCAATTATGTCTGTACATAAAGAAACACAAACATCTGCACAGAGACACAGGCACACACACACATACCACATAAAGGAAACCTTAGCCCACAGCCGCATAGACAGAGAGGCCATTGAGTGCCTGTGTTTGTTTAAATGGTCATAAGTCTTCTCGTCAGGCTTGGAGGGAGAGAGATGGCGTTTGGCGAACACGGTGAAAGGCACGGAGGGCAGTGGGGAGGCAGGTTTATGTGAGTGACTGAGTGAGTGAGTGACTTGGCACCTCATAGTTCAATAAACAGTGCCTGTTTGATTGGAGTGCTGGGTGAGCAAGATTTGGACTGAACCAGTGTTTCGAGTGCTGGGACTGCATGAGCGGGAATGTTGGAGAGAAAGAAAAAAAAAACACTCCAAAACTACTCCCTCTCTGTCCAAAAATGTTAATAAAAAAGAAAGGAAAAAAACACAAAAACCCGTAAAAACCCTGATAGGAACACCCGCCGCCACAATGCAAACTGTAAAAAAACATCTGCATGGGATTATCACATTTAAATTTAATGATTGAAAAACATAGACAAGCCATTTGTGGATTTGTCAGCTTCTGACAGATCAACTTGTACACTCAGCATATGAAAGTGATTTGAGGGCTGTTGTTTTTCTGAAGGAGTGTGTGTAACCTGCGCTGGAAACACAGTATCGAGTACCAAGTTGCTAAATGCATAGAGAGATGTAAAGTCATTAAGGGCAGGCCAAGCTATAATAAATATTCTGTTTGCACAGCAAAAAGCTGATGCCAGTATAATTCATTCTGTTGCCATTATCAAACAGTGTTTAAGGTGTTTCACAATGCAATAAAACAATAATGAGGGAGATAAAGGTAGGTGAAGCTGTAGAAAGACTGCAGCAGTCAACATGGAGCTGGCAGCACTTAGAGAAGCATGTCGATGACATGTCCTCATTTATAGGTGGAGCTCTGCTGACTACTCCCTGCAGACAAGGAGGGATTGAGAGCCGCAGTAACCCAGCTCTCATCACTCACTGTATACTCTTGTGCCTGAAGCTCTCTGCATGAAGACACAAAGGAACAGATGTAACAATATAGTTCATAGACATGAACACCTGTACAGTATGCTTTCTTTTCTCCGTCTCTTTCTCCCTCTTAAACACAACATGGGCTGAGGCGATGGGGCTCTGATCTGCCCTCTGTGAACTGTGTCGAGGGAATAATCTGCTCCCTGCATACATAACATATACAATATATACACGGTTTAATGTGGTTGAGATCTCTAAGCAAATCTTGAAGACATCTGAATAGTTATTTCATTACTGTAATCTGCAGCAAGTGAATGGTGAATCTCCTCATTCAAAGCATCTTTCTTCATTTGAAAAGAAATAAAACAAGCCACAATTTAAATGCAGTGTGTCTGCATGTTGGTTACAACTCTCTATTGATACCATGTGTCTGTAATTATAACATTATGATTGACTATGGTTGAAGTAGTATTTTTCTAATAAGTATATCTCTGTAAGGACCTCACTGTAAACGTTTCCACTGGAACTGCTTTCTGTTGAAGAACTGGGTCCAATGAAAACTGCTGACAGCGTGTTCTGTGGATTATCCAGAGAAATGGGGACATTGATTCTGGAAAGAGATGATGCTGTAAATTTTTTTAAGTAATTCTCCAATACTGTGAGCACCATAAACAAAATCCAGTTCTTTTGTATCGGTATAGAGGCAGACATCATTGAGCTAAATATCTCAAAACCTGTTCAAATAGAACCAGTTTTCTGCACGGTCAGATACTATTGAGGTAGGAAGAAAATGTTTTTTTTGTAATTTGGGTGAACCGAACCTTTATGACCCTCTTGCTTTGCCTCAAAATGTTTCCACTCTTTTCTTACTGCTTTCTCTATACATGTGTTTAGCATTTCTAGGCTGTGTTAGACTGTCTGAGTCTTCACAGTGTAACAGGATTTCACAAAACACATAACTGGTGAGTTTATGCAGATCGCACATTTGTCACCATTGAATGCTCATTACAGTAAATCCCTTTACCTCCAGAAAGCAGGCGTAAACACGGCGAGAGCCGTGGAATATCTTTATCCACTTGTGCCTAAATCCCACTGCATGTTTTACACTGCTCAGTTCACATTGTGTCGGTTATGTTTGCTGACAGTATCTCACTGTGAGCTGCCCTCCCATCTGTGTGGCCCCGCCAGCTAACCCTCTCAACCCTCTCCCAGCATCTGCAAAGATGAGGGCCTTATTAAAACAATCTTCCCAATTAACATTCCTGGCCCCTGGAGCCCCACCAGCCCTCCCCATGGACCTCCTCCACTGCTCCTCCAGATATGACCCCTCCTCAGCTCTACAATGACAAAGAAGCTGTGTATGACCCAGACTGGCCACGAGACCCTTTAAATATGACTGGGCTGGGAGGAGAATATGAAGCAACTTGTTTTCTACCCTGAAATCCATGTGGCTGTGTGTTCTACATGTGTGTTTGTTTGTGTGTAAGAGGAGAAAGAGGGATGGTACAGGAACGGGTAAATGAGTTAGCACCAGACAGGGCTGCACAGTTGCCACAAAAACACTCGTAATTTGCTGTGAAATGCAATGATACGGGCTCATTTGCACTGGGTGGATAGCTTATGATCCAGGACAGGAAGGAGCACTGTAAGAGGAGCCTGTCAGCTAGCTAACTCACACCATCAGAGAAATTACATCCATAAACACAGCCTGCTTTCCTGGAGAGTGCCATTTGACCTGCTGCTTACCCTCATCTGAGCATTTTGGAACATCTGCTGCAGATCTTTTCACTCTTCTATTAGCCTGAGATCTCATAACCAGATTGCAGGACGCTCCTCTGTCTCTCGCTTATCTTCCCAAAACAAAGATATATTATCGACAAACAGAGGAGACTGATACAGTGTTATTCTATAGCGGTGCTGTGCAAACAGGACCAGAGCAGGGGGAGTGAGGTAATCATGTGGAGCTGGAGATGAGACCTTTTACAATGACCGTGGGTCTGCCCTTGCTTCATGTCAGAGATAATGGAAATCATAAACATGATACAGCTCCTGCTCGCCTCAGCTCAGCTGGACCCTCCAGTGGTTAATGTAAAACAACTTCCACCGCGACAGCACAGTTTGGCAGAGCGTGCTCTGTTTGTGTGAGCACTCATGTGCAAGCAGGTGTGTTTGCTTGTGTTTCAGTTCTACCGACTGATTATGCTGCCAGTCTGTTTGGGCTACACCTTATTAATGCATGCTTAATAGGATCCAGCGAACACGCAGTGTGCGGATGCTCTCTGCCGCATGTGTCAAACAAACTAATTCAAAGCAGAATAGTTTTCGCTTTCATCTTAAATTGGTGTAATGGAAATCTTAGCCTAATACACTTAGGTTCCAACGAAAGACTAATTTGATAGAGGTTTGGGAAACAGTAGGAGTGAGCAATTGTTGTAGAGCACAGTGTGTCTTGGTCGGGACTGGACCATAAACTCGGATTACATCAGCGGCTGTTGCGGAGGTGACTAGGGAAGAGTAACATGATAGTGGCTGTGTGGAGGGAAACAGACACAGGCACAGAGGAAAAAGGGGAAGGGAAAAAAACACAAGGGGATCCAATGTAATGTTTCAGCAGATCCCTCAGCCTTTCGTCATGGCCACTTTCATTTCCACCATGCTGATCCCTCTCCAATCACTTTACCAGGCACAGGGGAGACAGGGAGAGAGGGAAGGAGGAAGAGGGACAAACAGAGGAAAAGATTGTAAAGGTTGAGAAAAAATTTGTTGGGGGGGGGTGGGGGGGGGGTGCAGGGGGTGTTGTCCAGAGATATAGTGCACAGGAATGTTAAAGAGGGTGAGACAAAGCAAATAATGGAACCGGGATCCAAACATGTGCTGCAGCTCCAGAGGGGCACATCTTTCTCTGATCAGTTGCCGTCCCCATTTCAATGGTTTCCACATGGACCATAAACTCTCCCAGATGGACCCCGGGAAGATGAAAAGATGCCTGTATCCCTATCTAAGAGGGGATCTGTTACAGTGGGAAGAGATACCAAAAGGAACCGAGCGAGGGAATGCTGACAGATATAGTGTGCCAGAAAGAAATAAGAGAGTTGAAATTTCATCTTTAGCACTTGCCCACCACGTGAGTGTGAACGCCTACGTGATCATTGCCAAACACTTGGGTGCTATAGCTTTTCACTGCATTTGTCAAGTTGTCCAACATGGAATATCAAGCACGGCCGATGCCAAGGAGAAAGTTTTGCAAGTGTGCCAGAAATGATCCTGATCCCTGTGAAATTGACACTACGCGAAGTTTAAAAACTGATGTTAAGCCCTGGATTTTCCATCTTTACATTTTCATTAGAGGCATGGACAAAAGTTTTCTTTTTCACTTTTGTTTTATGGTATACTTTGCTACTGTTAACATGGCTGAAACATCCCCGTGAGCTGATTTATGATCCCTCTCCCCAGGGTACAAAGCCAAGCCCAGCAGCAGGGGGAAACTTAAGGCTATTGAACCAACTTTACACAGAAAGGACTCGAAAATATCTGCTAGATTTATAGAGGTGGTACAGAAATCTTTTCCTCCTCAGAGGTATTACATTCTTCTTGCTGCTAATCCTAGCACAGCAGCCTGAGTAGAACGAAGAACATAAAGGGAGTGTCAAGGTGCATTTTGCCTAAAAATATTTTGTGTGGTCGATTTTGGCCTCTTAAACTGTATTTGTGCTTCAGCGTGGGCTCAGCCTGTCCATTCAAAGTCTGTCCTCTACATCTTTTATATCCGTTGCAATGCTTCTATGAGGTTCATCTTCCAAAAAAAGAAACAGAAAACTCCTGCATTCATGTTTTTTAATCCAGTTCTCAACTCAAGAAATGTCAGTATGAAGAAAAACAACCAACTCATACAGCTGTCCATGAAAATCACATCTGTTATGAACATGTTACATTAGAAATGGACTGTTTTGAAGGCTGTTTAAAGTCCAACATAAGATTGAAAAACTTCTAAGAGATGACTGACAACTGCTGGCTTTACTGGATGACATTAAAAGAGAATATTAAACACTAGGCTCATATCTTTTTAATCCCATCCCGCGCTGGCTCCCTCTGTAATACAGTTGGTGATGGGTCTTCAAAACATCGACTTCTGAAAAATTTATATATGAACACCTAATCACATTGAAGAAGCTTCCTCTGGCAGTTAATTCTCTGGGGAAGAAGACAAGCTCTGGCAAGGCTGGTTTGAAACCTATCAAATGTACAATATAATTAACTTATTAAAGATCAACTGTTGGCACATTTCAATTTCCTTTTTAATAAAAGCAACTTATCTTCTTGGTTTTACTTCTCATTTTATTTTCTCCTCGTCCGTTCTGTGTTTCTCAGTCTGTTGTGGCTGTGAGTAGGAATTCTATTTTTGTTCTGACAAAACTATCGATTTTTAAGATTTCATGCAAAGATCTGCCATGTATAAGCTTTGAACTCCGACCCTTAAGCTTTATCTCCTCTCCTCCTCTTAAGCACTGTTTTGCTGAGCAGGTGTCTACAGGGACGACCACCGGAAGCAGCAACCTCTGTTTCACCCCTTTGTAAAAAAAAAGAAAAAAAATCCTGCTCAACACGGATGCCATTCCGAACATCCAAAGGCATGTGGTCAGCCTAAAGCCCCTGTGCATCGCAGACAGATTACTCTGAAAGGAAAAGAGGAGCCCATCTGGAGCAGGAGGGGTGCGGAGTGAGGGGGGAGAGGAAATTTAAGAAAAGCAGTAGGAAGAACTGGTTAGTTGATTTGGAGCATAAGGATATGCTGGGCAGACAGACAAAAGCACTGGGGGTTGAGATGGGGGCAGATGTTCGGGTTTTTCTGCCTTAGGGGGGCACAGGGATGCATTAGAGATCTAAATGGCTGGTGCCCCAACTTGGGGGGAGTCGTATAAATCAGGCTATGGAAGAGGAGAGACGGTAAAATAAAAGCTCATATGAAGGAAAGTGTAAACCTTGTCAGTAAGTTATTTGAGAGAAAAACGCTTGTTTACAATTATAATCTTGCTTGGTTGAAACAACAGTGTGTGTTAGCCTCCAGGTTCCACACACAGGACTGAGGGAGTGACAGGTTCAGTGTGTTTGAGGTCAGTGGCTGTGTGTACACACACAGCCCTGTGTTAAAAGCTTCCCGGTTGCGTGGTCAGTGGTACATCTCATTATCACCTTCTGACCCGAGCGGTTCGCCACACTAACAGAGCAGTAGAGCTGGGGTGTATGGCAAGCAAGCGTGAAAGCAAACACAAAACACTCCTCTGTGCCAGCAAACTAACTGTCCCCTGGCAGAGAGAGAGACAGAGAGAGATAGCATGGGATCAACAAGCAGGGAGAGAAGCCCCCACAACCATCATCCTTTCCCTCAGTATCTCTTCAACCACTGCACATCATCAGCACAGAGAGGTCAGGATTGGGCAAACAGATAAACTCTTCCTCCGTATTTCCCAGCTCTCCTGAGATAAGACATGCCTATCGTGCCACACATGGGTAGACAGTTTACCACAAAATGCTGCCACTGCCTCCCCTCTGAGCAAATCATCAAATAAATCCATGTTTAGTTTCTGCCAAGCCCAAATATGCCGACAAAGCCATGATAAGAGAGCACGCAGCTAAAAAGCTACATTGTGCTCAACAAAGGGGAAAAAGCAAATCAGGGCCAGGATGCGATGGGGCTTGTTGCCCTGTGGAGCTGCAGATGAGGGTGTTCAGTTTGTTGTGGAGAAGAGAAAAATAAAACAGAGCAGTTCACATCATGTGGGTGCAACATGCTTGTGAGCACAGACCATGAGGGTGACATCAGTGTAATTTTCCTCCAATTTTTCAAGTGAGCATAGCGTTATATTTCATAAAGCTGTAAAGTAAATTGTCTGTGCTAATAATTGCAGGGACTGAATACATTCCCTGCATGCGTGCAATAGGCATGCTGTCCATTTGAAGAAGACCTGGGCATTGTGTGGCCTGTGTGATGTTCCACTTGGCCCTAAAATTGCAAAGTAAAACCACTCTACTTAACATATGAGGCTAACCAACAAAAAAAAGAAGAAAGATATTGAAATAAATGACCCAAATCGGCTTTAATTTCGAAACCCTTGTGGGTTGTGAGAGTACTTTGCTTCTTCCTGCCACAGTTTACACTGATGTGAGTGATGTTTGAACTGGCAGCTTCATATTCTGAGGTGGCTAAGGCACGATGCAACTGGAAATATTCTATTTAGTTGTGTGAGTTTACGGAGGTTTAATTTAGACTCACCTCTTAGAAATGATCACCAAAAAGCATAAGGTTGACAGTAAATGTTTAGTGGCTGTATTCAAAGAACACAACAGAGCCATTAACTGAAGACCAAAAATGCGGAAAAATACAGACATCCATTGGGAGATGAAAGAGGACAACTGAGGCATTGCTAGCCAACAAATTCAGCGATAACTTTCTCTATAGCTTCCCATCACTGCTTTAGGCTATAAAACTTTCATAATGAGCAATGAACTCCTCAAGGTAACAATTTTTTTCAAAATAGCAAACAGAAAAACAGGATGGGTTGTTTGGGTCCATGACAGCCTGAGTGCTCCACATGTTTGAATATACTGTTTGTATTAACATTATTATTCTACAATTCTACAATTTCATTTAGCAGACGCTTTTGTCCAAAGCGACGTACAACACAAGCAAGATTATGTCAAACTTTTTTTGTTTTTGTAGCAACAACAATCCACAGCAGATTAAGCAACATAGAAACTCATGTCCTCATAAATTGTGGGGAAAAGCAACGTGTGCGTGTGTATATAGATCAGGAGATGGTGTTCTGGAAAATACTGAATTTTTTTTAAATCAGATTATTGGTTTTATTTTTCCACCTGCCTTTTTGGACTTGCAGAGCATGTTTTCATCTTTACACATGCTGAAAAGGTTTTTTTTTTAGTTTATAAAATGGGAACATTTTACTCAGAACAGTCAGTCCTGTGCATTAAGTTCAAAGACTCCTGCATATCATTTTCTTAATAAGCTGATGGCTGGTGCATTTTTAATGTGAAAAAAATGATTGCAAATTATGTTTCGTATCATTCAATTCCATGATAAAATTTGAGTTTGTGGTATGATAAATTATTTTGCCACCAGCAACAGGGTTTTTCCTCATGTGTCCCACAAAAATAATAATTTCCCACTTCTGTTTTAATGTGGTAACCAGACCATACAAAGTTAGTCTGATACTAATTTAGCTTCACAGACTTGGGGTGTCAGGAAAGAAAATGGATGATGGGGGAAATGGTTGTTTGCTTTAATCCTGGTAGCATCACAAAAAAAGTCAACTATAAATCTACAAAAGATGCATGATATTGCTCAGGTTGGTCCCCCTTACGACTTCTTTCCAACTAACAATGAACATCACACAAGTTTTATAGGAGATTCAAAGCTAGGGTTGGATCTTGCCCTGACTTGGCAAAGAGACAAAGCAGCAGACACTCAACAGGCTTCAACAGTTTTCAATCCACCTGATTTGCATCTTTTTGGAATGTGGCGCACCGGGGTCACATTATGTTGGACAGAAAACTCTGCTAAACACTGAACATATTTTAACTTCCCCTGCAACCAATTGGATGTGCCTGCAGAGTTAAGCACTGATTACAAACACTCCGCCCTGCAGTACCAGAGTCCACATGCCTTCTATTGTCTGAGTCCCCACCATGTTGTCTGTATCTGGGAGAGATAGCATCTCAGCAAGGCCTCTCTGTGGAGCTCTGCCGCTTTCTGAGACCTTCACAGCCTTTGGGAGGCAGCACACCTGCACAACAGACAATAGCGTTGGCTCCTATAGATCCTGCTGGCCTTTGAAGTGGCGATGGATGTGAGCTCAATACCTCAGGCTCTGCGGTTTCAGCACGCAGCCTTTGTGATGAGAGACAGCTCTGAGATGAGACGACCAGAGCTTTTAAGGACGTTCAAGTGTTTGGTTGACCAGCCATTCCACATCAGACAAGGTGTTCACACACACAAACGTACACAAAGCAAAAATCATGAGGATGTCTGAAGAGGCTACGTGCTTCGTTGCTCATCCACTATGGTCTAATCTGCCAAATTTTCATTGCACAGTTAATTGGAATGCGGTCAGGTATCAAAACAGAGAGTGAAAATATACATGTGAGGGTGAGACAAATCGTGGAAGATGACCTGAGAGCTACAGTATGTTTGGATTAGGGAGGGAAAACACCACACAGACAGAATTTTACATTCCATACCAGAGTATCACAATCACATCTGATATCTTTTCCTACAGTCTGTGTTACCCTATTCCCTAGCAGGCCTCCTAAGCATAAACTGGCTGTGAAATATGACATCATAAAAAGCAGTGGGTTTTTCCGATTATTATTAATCTATGAATTATTCAAAAGCAACTGATGGCAAGATATTTCTTTCCGTCTTGGTGCTTTCCTCCATGTCTCATCATTGTCTCCACTTTTTCTCTCCTACGGCTGCTCTGTTTAGCTATTCTATGTATCTCATTTCTTTTCTTATCTGTTCATCCCTCTCTGTCTCCCATTTCCATCCTGTGGGATGTGCAGCACTGCTTTTGAGGGAAGATCTAGGAGAAGAAAAAACGTCAGACTAGGGAGTATCACACTGTGACTGACTGGTGCTAAAGTGGTGCCTCACTTCTTGACAGGGCTACAACAAACTCAAGTGAGTGGAAACCTTGACTAGCAAACAGGGACATCCCAAGCATTCCCGACTCTGGTTCAGTGTCAGCTCTGTCATCATGTGGCTAAAAACACTGTAGTGTTGTCCCTCTCGTCCTGCTGTCTGACCCTGTATCTATCACCATCTATTTCACTGTACCCCCTTTTACTACCGACCACAACACACAGCCCTCAAATAATAACTCCTTTACTGTACAGCACAGTGGTTTACTTTGCTTGCCTAAGGGGGGGATACTGTAGGAGCCACTGGGGAATGAAACCAGTCACAGAAGTGCATCTTCTCTCAGTGGTGACAGACAAGGCCATGCAGCATGGCTCTACATAGTGATGAGTAATGATCTCTCTGGGGTTCTTTGCCTCGCTCGCTGCTCATACATGCAATCACTTTACTGTATATCTTGCTTTTTAGCCACACAGCTTCACATACAGGCAGACAGGTGCTGTTCATGATTCACTTCTGGAAGCAATACTTAACACCAGTGTCTACAGAACCTTAAGATGTCTCAATTTAGGGATGCTTAGGATTAAGTGACTCTTTTGAGACTACTGCCCAAATTTTGACAAAACAGTTACATTATTTGTTCTCACTGGTTAATGCTTGTTATCAAGAGGTGGATTGTTTGTATTCTAAGCTATATGGATGTTATATGAAAAAAAAAACCTCAAACTGTTCCTTATGCTTAGTTTTGTTCTGTACTATGAACTAAATACACGCTTCAATACTGATAAATATGTAGGATGGGATATTGTTTGGCTTCATATTTCCTACTAGAGGGGGTTAACTGCCGAACAAAAAGCTCTTTGGCAGTACCTTACAAAGAGCAAATTTATTTAAATGTGAATTCTGACAAGGCTTACACACAAGCTTGAACTCCAGATTGAAATAATTGAATATTTACTTGGCCCACTTCCAGTTACACATTTTGAGTTACAACTCAGGTCGCTGAGGAAATATGTATTACAAGTGTTTATAAAACATTTGTGTTTCCAAGTTTTTCCTGTCTACGTGCTTACTGGTCCAGATGTTTGATATCCATGATTTTTAGGTTTTGAGCGTACAAAAGATTCTGTACAAGTCATGTGACCTGAGCAGTGACCTCTTTTACCTTCATTCTTCGATTTACAAAAATGTGATTGTAGTGTGTCGGTCCAACACACACAGGCACCCAGCCAACCACGGAGGAGGACATAATCCATGAAAACTTACTTTCCTGATGCAAAGCACATTTAATGAAGCATGACATCCATTCACCAACTGGGCCACATGCTCTGATTTCCCCTCTATTTCATTCAGGCTTTCATGTGCACATGGAAGCATACATATAATGTATTACAAATACCACATAAGTGTGAGCAGGACACAGAGTGCACCGCTGCAAAAACACTCCTGCTTCTGTCACTAATGTACTCCAAATTATGTGCTTCAAACGAGTCACCAACACTGACAAAAGCCATTGTTTAGAAAAGCTGAAGTAAGGACCGACAGTGATCAACCTCAATGGTGTAGTAAGAGCAATCCACAGCCACTCCACACGAAACAGAAGAGCAATGCTCGGGCTGACGAGGCCCTCCACCTTCTTATGTGTCCACTAAAAGCCCTCTGCCACTGCTTCGTGCATGCATCCTCATCCACCCACACCCTGTGTAAGCCAATAATGAGACCTGGGCTAATGCATAGAACAACACAATTAAAGCCAAAATGGACGGCTCCCCACTCCAGTCCAGGCATGCAAGAGAGCGCTCACTGTGCTGATGAGTTGGTGCATACTACTGTGTGAGCTTGACCGCTCGTGCATGGATGTTGTGTGCCTCTGTGTGTATGTGTGTGTGTGTGTGTGTGTGTGTGTGTGTGTGTGCGCGCGTGTGTGCGTGCGTGTGTGTGTTTGTTTCTAAGAAGCAGAACAGAGTGGACAGCTCCAGCCAGTGGTCTTCTGACCTGTGGCCTGAAGGCCTCGTATAAGATGGCAGTGCTGGTTTGCAGTAAGTTTTTCCCTCTGGCACAGAATCCTTGGCGGATCACCATGAAACACAAAGGCCACAGGCACATGGGCCTGTTCCAGGACGCCACGCTTGGTTTGAACTCTTTCTTGACAGAGAGGAAAAAAAAAATTATTTCCCTCTAGAAAATCCTGGAAGAAAGGGAGCTGAGGAACAGTTCAGCTGTGTGCTGCACTGTAGTCAAAGAAATCTAAATCAGGCTTCCTTTCAAATAGGCCAACCTGGGCTCAAAATAATAGTTCCACAGACTCAATATTTTCTTCGAACTACACTATGTTTGAGCTAAATTGCCTACACAATGGCACATTTGTTATGGCCCTGATATATTTGTCTTCTTCTGTGTCTTTTTTCTTTGGGCCAAGAGGAAAATCATTCTTGGTTTCTGTGCTGCCTCGCCATTCCCGTTTCTGTCACAGCTATTATTTCATGAAATCTGACTCCTGGTATTCTGTTTCTTTTCAATTTCCTTTTCAGCAAAGCCCAAGCGTTCCCTCCTTCCATGTCAACCATCCCTCAGTGCACAGCACAATGTGCCAAAAATATCTCCGTACCAAGCAGCAATCTTAAAACTGCATTCGATTAAATTTGTCGTTCCCTTTCAAAACAGAAGAAACAAGCTTCGCTTTTTCACAAAAATACAAAAACCGCTCATCCCAGGATTTCAGTCTGCCTTTGTTCTACCTCCCTGTCAGTCTGTTTATTTACTCCTCTAAGAGTGTTTGTGTTCCAGCACTCGTTTTGGACAGACAACATGAGCTTAACAGACTACCAAAGAGTCCCTGACAGCCCCTCACTATTTCCTTTCCCAAACGATAACATACACTCTAATGTAGAAGAAGAAAGAAGCTAATTGACCTGAAATCAAAGCTAATTGGCTTCTATTTAGCCTCTTCCTGTCCCGGAGCAGCACAGACACTCAGGGAATATTCCCTGGTCTATTTCACAGAATACAACTGACAATTAAGCAGTAATCAGCAGTGGGATGTGTGATACTGGACTTTATCTGTATCTGCAGGGTGTGGTGAGCCCCTGGCTGAGCTGCTGGGTGCAGACGGCCTGACCTGTGTTTGCCTGCATGCTGCAGGCTGGGCTGATGGATATCTCTATCTTCGGCAGTTCCCACCATAAAGTCTCATTCGAGCTGCCGTACTTCATCACAAGAGTTACTCTGCAACCCACCACAGCTTCCCATGGATCATCTTCTAGATTTCTTTCCGTTATGATATTTTAACACTTCCTCTCTTCTTGAGCATTGGTGTGTGTGTTGGCATGGATGTGTGACTGAGGGCATAATTTACACTAAGGAAGGAAGGGCCCATCCCCACAACATTGTATCTCATTAGTTACCATTATCATGAAGAGCACTACAACAATTTTTACATGATATTAAATTGATCATTGTTAAAGTAATAGAGATCTGGTCTTCAGTTCTATGTGTTTTTTTTCCTCCATTCTATCTCTCGTTCTTTCTCTGTTAACAAGTCCTTGACTTCATTTGCCGCCCCCACCCCTTAAAGCAAACTCCTGCACTATTGTGTAACTGTTTAATGAATAATGTGCGTATGGCCCCGAGAGAAAAGTTGATTTGATTTTATCTGAGCTCTACGGGTGAAGTAGAAAAGACAAAGTGGAGCAAGATTCTCGGCTTGATCTATGAGGTGCAATGGCAGAGAAGTCACAGCTCACAGTGATGGGTAATAAAACAAATGAAGCAAGACTCAAATGCTGCTTGCACCACAGTGGCTACATGACCTACATCTGTAGAGTGCAGGAATGCTGATCCTTATCTAATGCAGAATGCGGCCTGAGGACATGACAAGTCATCTTGGCACACAAACCTCAGCTATTCACTGTAATCTTCCCCTGCGCAGTGTTTTCAACTACAAACGGGAACTTCAGAGTCAGTGAGTGTGCTGCTTTAATTGATGCAGAGATAGAGTTTGATTCATGTTACATTCTACAAGGAGAGCCATGAAGTATCCGATGAGAGCCCGGGCAGGGTTACATTAAAGGCATTCCCGTGAACCCTCAGCACTCCACAGCACAGGATCCCAGTCTCTGCTTCTCCCTTTCAGACAGATGCCCGAGTCATTGTTTTTTCTGAGCCTGCTTTTCAGAGAGAAAACCCAATCCCACTGGCTGCCAGTGTCACCAGTGGCCCCCCGTCCTCCCTTGTCATTCAATCCCATCTCTCCTCCTTTCAGGAATGCACTTCAGTCACTCTTTCTTATTCTCCCTCCCTCTTTTCTTCGGACCGTGGTGCCCTAGGCAGTCTGGGGGCAATGTGTGTTTGGTTGTCCCAGATCTATTCATCCTCTCTGGTGAAACTGGATACAGTGACCTCCTCCGTGTCCAGCGGTCTCAATCCCAGGCTCCTGTCTAGTAAGTGTCAGAGATCGAGAGCCTGTGGGGGGAGGGGGAGGTGGTCTTCTATGGCTGGTCAGGAGACAAGTCAAGAACATGAGCCCGTCGGGCACTGCAGAGCGATGATACTGGATCTGAGTAAATGGACCAGCAGGAATGTTTCACAGTAAGTTTACGTTAACTGTGCCACAAAACTTCTCCGAGCCATCTGTTGTGCTGTCATCATTTGACTCACCCAAACAAAGAAGAACAGTATATCCAGGATCCAAACCATGACTGATAAACAATGCAGATTGGCTAAACAAGCCATACTGTACCTCAGCAGGGGATGCGCACACAAATGTGACCATTTCCATGCTATTTTATCACACTGTGAAATACTTCAGCACTACAAGCAAACCCCTTGCTTCTCATTAATGTACAAAACTAAGGGCAATTACAGGAAGGGTTCCTCTTTTACAAAAGGGGAATATGAGACACCCCCTACCTCATGAGACATGACAACCTCTCTGCACCTCTCATTAGCATAATGTGCGTTAACCACGTGAGCCGCAATTTGTCTGGAAAATCTTTCCCCCCACAGGTTTATTATTGAGAGTGTGTCCATTAAAAACAACTGAATTTCCATCTCAATTGGCTCGCCATAAGGTACAGTGCTGGCAGTCTTTGAAAGAGTAATTGGATCCATTAAGGCAGGAAAAAATGCAAGAGATTGTAAGATGCATGTTCTTTTGTGTGTGCTCTGTGTGCGCTCTGTGTGTGTCTGAGTGTGTGTGTGTGTGTGTGTGTGTCAGAAGACGTCTGTGTAAATGCCAGTACACTGCAGTTCCCCTTGACTTTTTCTGCTACACCAGCTGAACAATGGTTAATTGGGACCAATTAAGATAAGGTTTCATAATATAATTTTGAATTCTACAGCATAAAGGCAGCGAATCATTTTAATGACAATTCTCAACAAGAGCAACACTGAGGAGATATTTGAATGTGGCTCAGTCAGTCTCATGAAAGTTCATAAAAATGTGATATTCAAATACAAAACTGTGTGATTTTCTTTTTTGCAGAATAAGCTAAAAAACTGCAGTCTCAATCTTATTTAACCATGTTATTCATATTTAATATGAATATAATAATATTTTTTCTAACAAATCTAATCTTCTCTCTTTGTATGATTATTTGAAATGTCATGACCAAGTTAGGATTTTGATTAGGATAGTTATATATGTTCTTTTGCAGTGACGGACTTGTGGTATCTTCTAGCTTGTAAAGGAGATGATGGATAAACAAGATCTGGCAACAAGCATGTTTCAGTGAGAGACTGGTCGCCTGTGTGTAGCAGGGTAGTGGTGTGAATCAATTTACAGTTTTAATCATAATAAAAGTCCTTTTAACTTTGCAGCACCTGTAGCTCTAGACGCCTCATCAAGCTGATGTTAACAAGCCAAAGGACGTTTTCTCTATGATGAATTTGACCACAGTCTGAAAAAAGCTCCTCTAAACAACCCTTCCCTTTTGATGAATGAACAAGCCTGCAAAGTCCTTGAAACACGGGGGTTACCAGGCAATGCCACAAACCTATCTGTCTTAATTGTGTTCAATGGCCTGTGATTTCTATGGCTCCATGCAGGAATATGTGTATGTGTGTGTGTGTGTGTGTGTGTGTGTGTGTGTGTGTCTGTCTGTGTGTATATCCTAAGAAGAATGAATGCTGTAAACCCATTACCTGTCTGAAATGGTGGGCCAATTATGACAGTCTCCTTCAGCATAGAGCCTCGCAAAACCAAATTCCATGAAATTGATTACCCGCACACCTGGACCTCATTTGTGTCTCTACTTTTCTCACTCTCCCCTGTCACTGACTCTCTGCTGGACCCTGTTCATTTCCTCCCAACAGAAAATAAATGCTCTGAAGATACATGCATATGAAGTAGTGGAATATTTAATCCTTGACACCAAGGCAGCTATTGTGTTAAGGGACAAAAATGTTAAGAGAATTCATTTTTGTTGAAATGTGAAAAGATGCAAGAATAACATCTCAAACTCATTTGAGACAAAGAGGATGAATAAGAGAGAGCAAGAGAGAGAGAGAGAGAGAGCGCTAGGGAAGAAAGGAGATGAAATTCCAGATAATGAATGATCACCTGGCTCCCAGTGTCGCCCTCGCTGCTATCATTAGCAACCCTGATTCTTTAATTCTCTTACTCTATTTTGTATTTTTTATTAAAAGACACCCCATAGGCTTTAGATTGAGCTCCCCCTTTAGACTCAAGGTTACTGCCGAGGGCACAAGGACATTCTTTTGAGAGAAACAGCAACGCTTGGCTGCCACTAAATAAATAGAGATGTTTTATGGGCGCTAGTGACAGTAAAACTGTATGGGATGACAAATCTGTCAGTCTGCTTCTTCTAAATACGCACAGGGGAAATGTGTTTTATGGCTAAAGCAGGGATGAACACTGAGAGGTTTTAAAACTGTTAATCATCTTTCAAAAATATACGACTGTATCAAAATTTTTATGCATTGAGAGATTGAAAATGGTTTAATATCGGCCCAACTTCAGCATTAAAGACATGCACAATATACTGGCAGCCAGGAGGGAACCAGTGATTTTATTTCAGTGTTTCAGCTATTCCCACGTCCAGCCTCTGCTTTTGGTCTCTGCACCTCTACTGTGCTTTTCTGAGGTGTGTTATAATGAACTCTCAGTTCTCAGTGACTGATCAGGCGGAGGGGGGGGGGGACTGTTGTCTCACTCCCTCACAGCTCCTGGGAAAAAAAAGCCTATTTGTGTTCTGCTGTTGACCTCCGTCTCTCAATGCGAAAAACCTCTGGGGATTCCCTCCGCTCTCCATCCCTCCATCCTTCCGCCTGTCCATTCCTCCCTTCATCGCCGACTGCCTAGTAGCTATGCATATCTGCTGATAATGTTACAAGACTTTTCCCTCTCAGGGATGCCTTACGGGTTAGCGGGATGACAACACAGTCAAGTCAAATTGCACACAGATGGTTTACATCACTGGCTGTTTTCAAGTAAGCACAAATGTTGAGTTATTTTTCTCTAGGTCTAGGTTCTTGAGTTGATCTCAGTTTTTTTTTCCTTCTTAGATGGACTCCAGGGACTGTCTGAACTCCCACTCAGCAAGCTTAAATGTAACATTGTTAACATATTGTTGTGCAATAGGTGTACATAAACACTACACCTCAGAAAACAAAGTACTGTCGGTAAAAGGACAAAAACTCTCAAGAATGAGAGCTGGCGGTGGGCATATAGTACAATGGGGGAAAAAATGAAGGTTGGGGAGGGAATGTGTCAGATCTGTACGGTTCTGTGTGTGTGAGGTAAGACAAGTAGTCACGCGGTGGTGGGTCCCACGTTGCGGTAGCTGTTGAGTAAGCCTGACGTACGGCTGACTGCGAGGCGACCTCTCCTGTCTCTCCTGACTGTTGTTTTGCATTCTTCATAATTAGAAGCGCCCAAGCATGCCAGGCATTCCTAATTGAGGTGTTTTACACTAGCGGCTGACACCATCACTCAATCTGAAGCCAATGGTCCTTTCCCAAAGGTCAACAGCTCAGCCCTCTCCCTCCTTCCAGCTACCTCCTTCCCAGAGATGGGGGGCCCACTCGTCAGTGTGACAAAGCCACACGCCTCCCTCTTTTGTTCCCTCCCTCTCGCCCCACCTCTGTAAACCCTGACAACCAACACTACTGCTGGGTACTAGTTAAACCATGGCTCCCTATAGTGACGGATGACTCCCCTGCTCCCTATACCAATGAAGACGGATGCTAAGCATGAATTATTGAGGACCAGAGCTGAATATTTTGATATCGAACCCCTTATGAATAATTCCAGTGGGGCTAACCCAAAATGAATTACCTTGTTTCTCTGTGTGCTGCAGAGGAGATGCTGCTCTTTGTCTCCAGGGGTTCAGGTAGTGAAGGGAGATGTTGGCTGCAATATACCAAACATAAAATCTGTCTCATACAGATATTTGGTATTGTGAGTGAGGGGAGGAAAGCCTGAACTGTGATGTGTGTGTGTGTAGACTGTGCAGGATTGTATATTCCCTTTGATCCAGTGGTCAAAGACGGGTCCACAGAGAGACTCACACTGGGATGAGAAGTGTGTGGAATGCAGAGGGGGCTGAAGAGAGAGCCAATGATTGGGATGCAAGAGTTGGGGTTGCATGTCCAATTATCCAGCAGGCAAGGGGAGAAGGGAGTTGGCCAATTAGAGGAAAAGGGGAGAGACCTCTGCCACAGACCGAGCATAAACCCCCACAGAGAGAGACGGACTGGCAACCAGACAGACACAGAGCTTATAGAGACATGCAAGGAGAGGAACTGGAAAAAGGTCAAGTCAAGGCAGAGAGAGAAAGGTAGATGATTATATTTCTCTAACACTTCCTTAAGAGGTGAAGAAAAGGAGAGGTGAAAAGCATTTATTGAGTGTGTTTAAGGTAATAGTGTTTCTTGTACACAACCCCAATGTCAAACATCACTACATACACAAGCTTCATATCTAAAACATTCTTATTTCTGTGCGAGCGAATCTGAATTATTAATGATTTCCTGTAATTAATTTCCTGGCAACATTTCAGGACTTTGCTGTGTGGGTTGTCACTGTTCAAGAAATATTCTGTGCGATGAACACTGGATTATAATTACTATTCAGGACACTGTATCCGCTGACACAAAAAAGATGATTATAACCTGAGAAAAACTGCAGCCAGCCAAATCCTTGACTGAATAACACTTAATAGGGTTATTACTTAATAAATAATGTCATGTATCCACCTCTACAAAGGCGCTCTGTGCGGGTGCCAGTGTTCATGAGGTTTACTGTAATTTACCGTGAGGTTGACTATAATTAGACACTGCTACGAAAAAAAAAAAAAAAAACTTGACAGAGTGACTGGGGATTAAATCCAGGGGTAAACAAAGAGGAAGACAAAGTCTGCTTTATATTAAGACAATGCCATCCCATCTTTCATCGGATTCTTCATTGCCTGTCATGTGGAGTGATGCTGTGTTAGTCCTCCAGCACATCTGGAGCAAAGATAAATGAAACAATTAAGAATCATTCATTCTCACTTTCTAATTAATCGGGTCAATGACTTATTGACTTTCAGAACATAACTGATTGTTCAGGTTAATGGTACTTAAACTCCTCTAAGGTCTTCTAATATAATGCTTGATTTGTTTCTCATAACTGGTTTGATGTTTTGTAAAAAAAAAAATAAATAAAAATTTTAATGCATGTGCCAAATTCTCAAAAATAACAGAAAATTCTCAAGATACTGAGATGGTGAGGACTCTTTCATATCCCTTTCACACAAGACAAAAACAGCTGACACTAACTAGAACACATTTGGCTTCCGTAGAAACGGAAAAATCAACATTCCCCGGTTAAGGTCTCTGCGGTGGTCACGGATATTTATTGGCTCAGTGATGAAAACAAAACATTAAGGTGTATAAACATTTACTCTTTTTTTAACATAACTATATCAACACCAGCTATCATGGGGGCTATAAAGTCTTGTCACACTATAAATAACTATTTGTCATCTCAGCCACAAATTCTATTCATATCCCTCAAATTCCATCACCTAAGTACAAGAAACAGAAGAGTAACTGCTGTAACATTATCACTGGCCTCACAGCTGCTCTCTGTGGTTCCCTCTGATCTGCAGGGTTTGGGACGTCCAATGAGAAAGGAGTCAATTATGTTTACTTATGTTTACTTATGTTAGAAAACCTGCATATATGTGGTAATTTGGTATTAAAAAAAAGGCAAACCACTGGAGTTTATATTCGCTTGATTCCCTAATTATCTGACAAAATGCAAATCAACTAGATTTAACTGATAATGATTTTACAAAATCACCTCTGAATCAGTGTATGCAAGTATGTTCAGTTGGGATCGACTGCATTCAGGCAGTGCTCTTCATATTCAATTGGCATTTTACAACTGAAAATAAAAAAATATGTTAAAAAAGATAGCAAATTATCACATTGTTTTATTTATGTTGTAAACTGTCCCAACTTTTTTGCAGTTTGGGGTTGTATGCCCTGACAATACTGAGTGAATGCTCACTCACTTCAGGAATGTCTGGTGACTTCTCAATGTCTCATTTAAGTCTGAGCAAATTGAGGGGTTTTGCACTAAAGAGCACTGCACTCCGTGGCCAAGTCAAGTCCAAACAGTGGATTTTGTTGTTTCAGACCAACTGTATAATTTCTGACACCACAGGAATGGAGACACAACTCCAAACTGAGACAATACTGACTTACTTTGAGGAGCACTGCAGTAACGCTGTCCTAAAGTCTGACGTGCCTATTCTTCTATCATACACTGAGAGATAAAGGGATAAATGGCAATCAAGAGTCTGGCATTCTCTCCCCAGGCACATGCATTGCAGATTATCATCTGTTTCCAAGAGTGGAGGACATGCCCAATCATCATCAAAGAAACAGCCTCCATTTCTGTGCTTCAGGAATGCTCCTCTCTGATACAGAGGAACATTTAAGTGCAGCAAACAGGAAATTAAAGACCTGAGTCCTGGTTTCTTACAGCTGACTCCCAGTAAAAAAGGCTCTCGCAAGCCAATAATTAGCCACAGGTCCATTTCACACGCCTGCCTTGACCCCTGACCTTTTTTACTCACCAATACTTCCTGTGAGCATATTTCAGGTCCTGTTGTAAATGGCCCTTTGATCAAAGAGCAGCACAGATGTTTAATACATGCAAAGCCATTAGTAGTCCTTTGTGCCTTAATACATCATAATTTGGAGTTAAGCAGACAAGGGTCAAGAGGGCACTCTGGGCTGACCTGGGGAGGCCTTTGGCGCTTGCTCAGTGGTCAGTCTTTAACAAGCCTCTTCAAGGAGCGCTAATGTGCTGGCTGGAGAGGGGTGGCGGGGGGGCTGCTTGTTGGTGTGCAAAGTAACATCATTTACCTCACATCAGAATAGAGATTAGAAGTAAATGGAAAAAGGACAGGGCCATCAGTCTTTTTAGCTCTGAAGCCCAGTCCTCTTTCTTGCATAGCCATTTCCATGATTGCTCGTGTGCTGCTGTGCTAAGTAGAAATCATGCAGAAAAGGAGCTGAAACGAGGCATGTTGTCAGTCTTTCCAAATAATGAATGGAAGACTAAAATGTTTGAAGATGGTGGGAAATTGGTGTGCAGAAAATGTGTAAAACTTAGTGAATATGTTTGTGAGGACTCCCTGTGATGTGCATACCAATCAGCTGTATTGCCCTCCTCATTTTTGTTCAGTCCTCTCCGTCTGCTCTATCTACTTGCCTTCTCTATCTCTCCATCTGTCTCTAATTTTATTATGTTACCCTGTAAACCGCAAAAGTGGTATTCTACACACGGAGTAAAGACACATTTCCTTATAATATAGAGAATGCTGTGATAAAAAAGCAGTGGGTCCTTTTCATTTTAGGTCACACAAACAAGAATTGAATTATTGCAGCACACAGATGGTGTAAATTATCAGAGGAGCAGCAGTTTGTTCAATGCACTGATGTACATATCAAATGAAGACATCAATAAAAATAAGTACAAAGTCTGAAAGCACATTATGAACTATGCTTTAAATAAATCAATCTATTTCTATGCTGTGGTAAAATAGCTATTTCTCTGTCAGCAATTACAAAGCTGCATGGAGCACTCACTCAGAGTCATTTATCATCAAATGTTGAGATTTATGCAGAACCAAATAGCTCTAATAATTCCAGCCCCTTCCCAGCTCTCAAAGGACACTAAAAACTTGAGACAGATAAAACAAGATGTATTAGTGCAGAAAGTGGGATAGGAGGGGAAGATTGGAGGGTGGCATCTGGACAGATTAAGGAGCTGGAGTTTTACAGCCCTGCATCTGTCTTTCGTGTCCTTAGGCTTAAAGAAGACCTCAGACTGTGCATCTTTCTGATTGTAATCTGCGGGTGACCGCAATCAATGAAGGCCTCTGTTTGCCAGATCAATGGAGGACAACAATAGGTGATAGGAATTTATCATGCTAGAATGGTTTTGGATGTGTGTGTGGATGTGTGAGTGTGTGTGTTTTACATCCCCACACATCACAATAGAACAGCCTCTCCCATCACCACTCGTCTGACTGACTAGAAGAAATGAAAGATGATGAGCAATTGTCCTTTTCACCAGTCACACATTAGGAGCTGCGTCCATCAGCAAGGATGAACATTTAATTAACAGTTAAATATAATATTTCTGTGTCTATTCTGTATCTGTGACATTTCCTTGTTATAGGACATTTTATGTAATTTGTGTCAAAAAGAATTAAATTACATGCATCATTACATTAGTCTGTGCAGCCATTTACCAAATTTTTCAATCTAAAACTGAAATATTCTGATTTACAAGTATTTTAAGTTTTTAGTTAGAGCAAAAGAATAATCAGATGGATTGTTTGAAGCTGAATAAAAAGGCTAGGAGCAATGAAAGGAGCAGTGTCCATCCATAAAAGGCTGGCTTCGAAAAGATGAGAGGAGAGAATGTAGGTTACTAATCCTCCCAAATTAAAGGCATAAAAGAGATTATGTCTACCAAAGCTCTCACTTCTAGGCCAGTACACTGCTATCCCCTCTACACGTAGCTGGACTTACTTTCTGTGTATTCAAACAGTTTTCTCTATCCCACTTAAGGTTTAGTGAGCAATGCAAAAAGACAACAGAGATCAGACGTGTGTCAATGAAACACAGTGATAAAAGACTAAGAAGGAGCTCATGGGAATTTATGTAAGCAGTTTTAAATCTCGTTCAAATTCTGAAAAAAAAACTGTACACAAACATGTACACACACTGACACGTATGCACCAATGTGTGTGCATAAACATTTTGCACACTCACTTAACACCACCATGAATGCTCTGCAATTAGCATAATAATCTGTGTGGAAAGCGCCATAGGAAAGACGCTGTTGATGATTTACCGAGGGAGTAGAGCCCACGGAATATGGTGGGTTCAATGAAATATGTGTGTGTAAACACTACTTAGATGCATTTACCTTCCTTCTAGCACCTGTCTAAACACAGCACAACAGGCAAATGGCTGTTTATGCTGAAGCACCAACGCCACTGACCTTGCTTTCATCCTTGAGAGATTTTTAAAATAGAAGACCTCATCCAGCTTGTGCATATGTTTAACACACATGCATATTGACCTAGCTTCAAAGGCAAGTGGTTTTAGAACCAGCTATTTCAGAGCTTTAGCGTCACAGTGTGAAAAAATCCCACGCTGACCCGGCTATTTTAAGTCATGAACTCTCACCTTTAGACAAGGACGTGTCAAACTTTGAACAAAACCAAAATCTAACGCCTGCCGTTAAAACTAAGCCTTGTTTAACATCAGGCTCCACAAACAGAACAGTCGATCTGACTTGCAGTTTAATGAACTAATATGTATCACACAACAGTTACATCTGACTGATCAGTAAGCAGGCTAAGCACTCTGTTTTTCATGTGTAGACCATATCTAAGTGAGCGAGAGAAAGCCCTTCCAGTCTGCAGAGCATGGGCTGCTCCTTTTCATGTAATCAAGCTATGCAATGCAACTGCTCACGGCAAGCAGCACACAGATGAGTGTAAATACCATTTACTCCCAGCTGTGTCTGCTCGCCTCGCTGAAGGAGCAGTGGGGAGAAAAGAGAATGCTAACATAAGACCAGGGGAGCAGATAACCCGGAGCAGTGCTCCTCTAGGTTATTTGCATGTGGGGCAAATAGAAGAGGAAGGAAGGGAAACTACAGAGTGCAAAATGCACCATGAACCCACCTCTGTCCCCGGTAATGACAGAGCAGAGCTCCAAAATAACTAGGTGTGGAGAAACATGTGGAAAGACAAGTGAGTTAAATAGGTAGAGCGGAGGACGGAAGAACTCATAGACAGATGTGTAGCTGTGAACTGCTTTTGTGACTTTATCAAAAAGAAAAGTTGCCCAAAGTTTCCCTTGAAAAGCTATGTTCAAAAGAGAAAGGATATCCTCAAATGTCTGGTGCTCTTTTATTGTAAACCTAATTATCCCTAACATATCTGTCAGAGAGTGAGGCCTCAAAGAAGTGTTTTGTCAGAGAAAATACATAAAAGATGAAAAGAGCGGGGACTAGAGGAAATATTCACTTTGATGAGAACACATTTATGCTGGTTATGGACGTCTCTCCCCGGGTTGTATTTTCTTTGCCCTCCCTCATGTTCGGTAAGATTTTCAGGTCTTCTGGAATCTCCCAAATCTCTGTCGGCAGGAGGGCTGCTTGAAGAGCAACCACATCCCAAAGGGAAACGTATGCTGAGAATGCTTTCATCCTTTAGAAAACTGTCTCTCACTGCACAAAGTTTATCATAACATGGCTGCTTTAGATACACAAAGAGGTCCTGCCCCTGGAGAAAAGGCACAGTTCAGACACTTCAGAACAAATGGATATGTTGGTTTGTGAGAGGTAAATGTTTACAGGTGCGATAGCTGTACAGGAAGACATAAATAAAAGTCTTTTTTTAATGAAAGTCATTATTCCTGATGATAGCATGCGGCTCATTAGCAGGAACACTATCATCTTGTGCAATCATCTCTGCCTGTCTCGTTCCTCTGACTCTCCTCCTAGCTTTTCAGAAAGGTTAAGAGGAAGGTGATTTGTTTTAAAGAGAGAATTAATCCTACTCTCATGACCTCCGCTTGGCTGTGGGACTGTGCTGATACCAGGTGCCTTTGTGCACAGAACTGACAGAGACATATTAAGTGTATCTATATCTATTTATCTGAAAGCAAGAGAAATACACACTGAGGGAGAAGCGATGCCACGCAAATTCATCTTGCAAGAGTTAACTTGTTAGTTACATCTAAAACTGAGGAATCTCCTTCTAAACAAATCAAGACAGGCAAATGCACAAATTACAAATACGATCCGTCAAATGAGTAAATTCAACCACACGGACCGAACGTGTTTATGCAACCTCCAGGAAGAGGCAAATACACCACAGATATACCTGTCCTGCCACATAGCTCTACTTACAGCCCACAAACTATGACAGTGAATCCCTTTATATGATAATTCGCCATGGTCGACATGCTGGAACCCAGATAAGCCAAGTCAGGCTGAGAAGATAAATGTGCCAGGGTTTGCAGGGGCTCACTGCTAACATATATGGAGTTTATTTGGGGACAGTCTGGCGTGAAAGTGAGGATATGGCCCAGTGATCTTCCATGTTCCAGGTGAAGGCTTTGGCTATTACATTTATGTAGTTTCATTACAGCAGCAGCTGACATCCATGCACAGGGGGGTAACAGTAAAGATCAGAAGCATCCTCTCACAGGTGATGGGGAGGGGAAAGCACTTGAGTCTTTGATATAATGTTTCAGAATAATTTAAACAGACCAAGAACCTTTGTTTATATGGGCAGTTACATAGGCACACATGCTCATGTTAAGAGGTGCAGTTCTTCACATGCACACCTGGGACCTGACAACAGTCTGTGAGTGTTGGCCACTGACCAGCTCTGCGAGTGAAGCTGGAAGTTAAGCACACCTCGACGGCAGCTGTTGAAAATGCATACAGCATGAAGGCAGCAGTGTAGTGGAAACAAAAATGAAATTGGCATGCTTACAGAGGGGGAATAGTCCATTTTGCTGTGGAAACAAGGAAGATTGAGGGGATCGACCTTGGCAAAGCGAACCAGAGACGCATCCTTATTCCGATGATAATAGGTCAGCAATTCCAGCCTTGGCTCTAAAAGTGAATTCTGACAATGTAATGTATGTGAATGAAACTGTACAGCAGGTCATCTACTGTAGCAAGCCTGACTTATGACCCATTATTATCCCCATATACTGCTATAATAAAGACAGCCCAGGTCACGAGGCCAACCTTGGCAAACGATTTCATCGCTATGTACTGTATACATCAGTAACACCGGTTTAGAGACAAATGATATGCAGGGATACAAGGTTAGCCTATCACACAACAGGGGTTCAGCCATCAGTGGGCTTTTTTTCCCGTCCCAGGGAGACTTAATGATTTCCCTGAGCGTAAAACATTACAGTAAGGAAAAATAACACCACTACAGGCGGGCAGGAAAACTCAAGGATCTTCTGCTGATAGATGAGGAGACGTGTCAAGTGCTGTGGAACACTGCTGATACGCAGCTAACTGCAACCAAGGGGGAGCAATTAGTTATGAGGAACTACAATCATTCACACTTACCTGAACATAGTGATTAAATATCTTTCAGCACTCCCTTTTTTTTTCTTTTTTTTCTCAGAGTGTGTATATGTGTGTGTGTGTGTGTGCTGGGAAGGGGGCATGAGAGTGATATAGAGGGAGGGGGGAGAGGTTTCACACACATCCCATCAGACTTTGAGGCATGGTGATGAAGTGTGGTAAACAGACCTTATTAACACAGCAAAGCTTTGAGGCCCTCCACGGCCCATCTCCACCCACAACACAACAAAACAAACAGGGTGACCCTGCTGTAACCCTGGACCTGTCCATCCATCACCCTGCAGTGCATACACGCACGCACGCACACACACACACACACACACACACACACACACACGCACGCCCACACATTACTACAAGCTCATGTCTCTCTGCACTGTCAACATTAAGCCTACCCTGTGGAGAAATTCATGCTGCTTCACTACATTAACAGTTCCAGCTCACACACAGAGTTCACTCCATGTGCAATCTAACAATCTAACGGCTCTCCCATATTTGAACAGGTTCATATGAATTCTTTGTTTTAGAGTAAAGAATGCTTGTAAATTGACAGCAAACTCTATATGGCTTTCCACCTGCTTGTTAACAGAGCTGGAATAGTAAATGTGTTCTGTACTAAAAAAGAAGTTTTCCTCATTTCCTGGAACATATTTCGATGGTGAAAATGTATTTTCCGATGTCAAGCAGAAATTTCTTCAGAACAGGAGGAGGGAAACTATAAAAAGGCCTATCTTGAGACAAGCAGCATTACTGCCAATGTTCTCTCTGATCTCGCTGACTTTGTTTTCTAAATCTATATTTACCATATTTCTAAACTGTGGGTATCGAGCAGTGTAGTCAGGTGGTACTTCCATTCCTCAAGACAGCAGACAGACAGATAAAAGATAAGGGCTTAGACAGTCAGACGTGGTCAGTAAGGCAGAGGAAATCCCTATCATTTGTCTAAGGCCCTGCAGACGTATGTTCAAGCTCAAGACTCAACCTCACTATCTCCCTCTTCGCTTGTCTCTCACTAGTTTAAGGTTCACGTGGAGGTGAGGGTTCCTACCCCCTCCCCCCTCCCAGTGACCCCTTGCTCCCTATGTGTCTCGGTGCAACAAACCCCCTCAGGGATCGACCTCTTTCCCCTACAAACAAGACACACATACACAGAGACACACAGACACAAACACACAAGCCTTTATGTGCTCTGCAGGTGTTGCAACACACTTTCAGGCGTAAAAATTCCCAGCACACAGACACAAACATTCTAAGAACACCAACAAAGAGCTACAGACAGACCAGGTTGATGGTTTGGGCATTGTTCCTTTTCTGAGAGCAAAAAAAAAAAAAGACAAGAGCTCTTATTGCTCCAACTCTGCATGTTTTTTAAGTTAGTAAGCCCGCGTTTGACATTAACTATGCTGAGCCTGTTCGAAAAATACCCTTTCTAAGCCTGGGCTATTGATTTAAATAGCAGGTACACTCTGTACCCTGTTGTTCACAAGTGGGTTTAGGGGATTTAGACAGTGCTCGATGTGCCAGGATCTTTCAGAGGATGTAATTATTGTAACTTGATCTTGAATGGCGCAACAACAGAAGAAAAACTAGTATTGTTGCTTGGTGGGAGGGCTGCTCAGGGTGAGGGGCAGACCGACCTGGGATGACCCTGTGATGCATGGAGAGAACTATCAGTCAAAATGCCAGAGTGACTTTAAATCACCAAACATTTCACTGCTGTGCACATCCCCTAACAGATGTGTTGACGGATATTTCACAGTGTGACATGCTGTCCAGGTCATGCATGCATTCCCACCTGCATATCACCCATCACCCCTTCATATATATCGTGATTCTCTGGACTTATGGGACCCCTCAACCAAATAGTCCAGTAAAACCAAACTCAGCAACTATTTGTGTCTTTGTCATCACCCCTGAGGGACCTGACTGCCACTGATGGATTGATAAATGTGTGTCTCCTTCAGCTAGTCAGGACCAACCAGTCTTGAAATAGGAATACATGCTGTGACACTACAGCTGCACATGAATGCAGTGAGCCTGTGCATACTAACAGATAATCTTATGCAGAGCACAAAAGCTCAATCAATTTTCATCATCCATAATCAATAACAGACAGCATTAAGCTTGCTCATGCATGAAAGTGCAATGTGGGATTTTTAACAATGTACCTGGTGTCATTGAGAGCAGAAACAGCATTGTGCCCTGACCCAGCTGCTTCACCTCTCTGTGCCCTGGCAGCACCCCCTGGGTTTGTGGTGGTAATGAGAGGGCATGGGGACAGGCATCCTGGGTTCACATATGGAGCAGAGGGCAGGGGGCAGGGGGAAGGCAAGGCAAGCCAATGGATATGCAAGCCTGAGATGCATACTGAAGAGGCGTCAATTACAAATTCCATTGCTAGCGTTCTTTGTCAGTCCCATCACACCTAATAAAATTGCCCTGTGATCCAAAAGCCTGCTGAGTACAGAAAATCTAGAGGGAGAATTCTGCATATCTTAATCCCTCTGTCAAAGGCAGCACATCGAAACATTAACTGTTCTTGTCACCTTTAGTTGGGGGAAGGTTGACGGGAGGAAGGGAATTCTTTCCATTATGGACATGTGGCAAAGGAGAAATAGACAGATAAAATACCGCTCATTTGAATATTTTAACATAAGGCAGTGCTTAAAATTTATATTTAACCTTAACATACAGACATTTGAGATGGTGAGAGAGAATGTGTGGTGTTCCTTTGGTCCTGCAACTGCAGTTCATTCCCCCACAGGACTGTGGGTTAAGTGACAGCTTGGGCCCATCACTAAGATGAATGGTTCTATCCTACACGAGGCCTTTTAATTAGCTCCACAAGCTGCCTTTTATAAAGAACACACAGAGAAACGCACCCGCACACACATGCTGTTATGCACATGTGTGCACTCACATGTTATTATGAACATGTGTTCACACAAACATGTACCACAAGCAAATGATACATCTTTGAAAATCCAAATTTTTGGTTTTAGATAAGTTTCAGCTGATACATATTTTTGCAAACAAACAAACAAACACATCGACTAAAAAAAAAACTTTGATAAAACCCAGACCTCATCTATGCATAACCCAAAAAATGTGGGTGTTAGGAAGTCATTTCCACTGGGCGAGATCAATCCATCATCATTGAGTGGTAGAAAAGGGGTGGGGGTGGGGGAGGGGTGGGGGTAGAGCGTTAGCAGTGGTGGATTGGGGGGAGCAGCTTGGCAACCAGACGGGTATCATCAAGACTGGGACAGGAAGCAAAAGAGCACACTCCTCCTCCTCTGGCTCCTTTTCATTCCCTCCCTTTCCCCCCTTCTTCTCCTCCTCCAAGAATCTTCCTCCACACATGGTTGGGAATGGAGAGCCTCATCCACCATTAGAGCGTGGGTGGGGTTGTAACAGGGCCTGGGAAGGCTACAATGAACCACCGGGGCTATTCCAATTACAGAGCGACTGATACCAGATGATGAAGCTTGTGGCATCTCATTTTAACATTCGCCATATCCAAGCATCTGCCCAGATGAAGGGCTATGGAGGGACACTGAGCTCCCCGCACATACACTACCGTCCAATTTGTCTGGCTTCCAGCTTTTCAGCATCATGCTGGTGGGAGGAAAGAAAAGAAGAATGCCTGAGTGGGAATCTGTCAAACCTCTCAGCAAAGACAGTGTCCTTGCTCTTTTGCTTGCTTTTTATAGCAAAAGGTCCTCTGCTATGCAGGGTTAGCAACATGCTGCCTGTTCAAGTGTGTTTGATAGAAGGAGACAAAGTGAGAGTCAACGTATGAGAAAGAGAGAATGACAGAGAGAGAGAGAGAGACATCACTTTTCTGATTTGATACAGTCAAAGCCGGTCAGTGAAGCGCACATAATGGCTTGATCTGTCAAGCTTCTCCTCTTGAATTTTCCCCTTTTCTTCCTCCTTACCATACTTGTTCAACTACTCAGACACACACGCACACACCCACACACAGGCAAACACACAAAACATACAGACAATAAAAGGAGTAAAGGGGCTTATGGTACATCTGTCACACTGCTGGAGCAAACACTGTAGCCTCAGAGGACATCACCAGCTGTTATGGAGCCTGACTTAAGTTTGTTTATAACCCATTGTTTTCTCTGCTCTGTCCTTCGCTCCTCAATTTCAATTTACTCAGATACACGCTAACACAAAGGAGGGCAGTGTGTCAACGCCCACAGGCCTTTGAAGTGCATGCTGAATGTTAGTTTAGACATCTGAGAGCAGCTTGAGAGTGAGCTCGCTCCCCTCTCCCCTCTCTGTCTGCTCTGCACCCATTTATTGCACATAATTGGAAAGATATAGTAGTATCATTCCTGCAGAAATGAAGGTAAAACAAGTGCAGCATGACTGGAAGAAAAAAGGTAAGGAGACCTTATAAAAAAGAGAGCACTAGAATATGATCTATATTGAACGCACTGAAGTGATATGTGGTTCTAGCATTCGTTTCCTAACCTGTTCCCATTGGGAATAAAATAACTCTTCATCAGATCTACTTTAAATACTGACAGACCTACAAATCTGTCAGGTGCTCTGTGAGTGGCTGCATTCCATTCACTCAATCCTGACATTCTCTGCCTCCATGGAAAATGGTCATAGCTGCCGGGCAAGTCAAACAGATTTGATTTCATTCATATCTAGTAACACTACGTTTTTCTTTCTCCTGAGCTGGCTGTAACAGAATACGCCTTGTTCCCCCTGGCCTCGGGAGAAATCTTCTGCCTAGCAGGCTAGAAATGGACGGAGAGAACCCTGACTGACTGTGGCTGGCGGCGGGTCTGTGGGGAGTGGGCTCATCAGCTGTCTATTGGAGAGGGAAAGAAGGATGGATGGATAGAGGGGAGGGGCAAGGGAGGCAGAATAGGGAGAAATCAATAAGCCGGCCAAGTGTATCCTTTCTCTGGTATGAGTTAGTCCAAATATTCCCTTTCTCTCTTTCGCATAAAGGAATGGTTCACAGCACTCCAATCACAGAAACACCCAGAAAAAGAGATTGTGGAGAAAGATATTACAGACCATCTTGGGAGGATGAAAAATCCAATCATACACTCCCTGGCGAGTAAACCTTTCTTAGCTGTGCAGCAAATAGCTGGTCCAAACTTATTGTGAAAAGTTACGGTGCTTGATATATCTATGGGTGAAAAAATACACCAAAACCAACATTACTGACAGAGCCATGGGGTGTTACAGCCATATATAATTTTCTCAAGGGAAATTTTATTCATTTCATTAAGTGAACAGACTCCACTTTGTCTCTTTACATCGGCATGTTTTGCCTCGTTGCCTCAGTATGCATGTAATCCTTATTCCTGTTAGTTGTCAGTTTCGGGAAAATGTATAAAGTCATGATTATGATGAAACACAAAGAAGCCAGTCTCCTGGAGGATGATGGCAAAAAGACAGCATCCTCTGACAAATGCCTCACAACTTATTTGGAGACAACTCAGGAAAACAGACACAGGGAAGAGGAGCCCCTTCCCCAACAGAAGAAGTTACTCAGTGTTACACGCTTGAGGCAAAGAAGCAGTATCACTCATGACTGATAAATCCTGTATTGTAATCCTACTTCTTAGTCATGTGTTCAAAGGGCATCTCTGTTTCCTCTGTCATTTAAAGAGAATGCATTAGTCAAGTCGGCATTAGGACACTTAACCTCTGCCCACGGAGTCAGCAAATCGATTTCTTCAGATCAGTAAAGAATGGCAAACAATGTCTAACAATCACTGTGAGCTCTGCGCTGAGGGCAAGGCCGAAAGCCTCTCCCACAAGGTCAACACTGAAGCCACTCTACCCTGATAAGGAACCAATGGAAGATAAAGAGAGGGCAGAGGTGCTGAAGAGTCAACACCAGGTTACTTTCCAGTCAGCCTGATTCATAAAGAAGATGACCTCATATCCTGTTTATGACAGTCAATTTAGAGAGGTCTGAAAGTTGTGAATGCATGTGGATGGATAGATGGTTGGACTTGTTGTGAAAGCTTTGACTTCTGTTTAAAAAACATCCAAGGGGTCGCATCAATGCCCCAAAGCTGCCGAATATAACCTAATTTCCAATGTGGCAGCTAAAATCATTCATTCTGACTCTTGTCGACAAGACCGTGTCACTGTTATCCCAGCTTCATCTTTCTGAAAGGACCATGTTTGATGAAAGTACAGCTGTCACAGTGGGGGACCGGCATAAGTAGTATGATGACAGAGTGATGCTGAGAGAAAAGGAGGTCATGAGCTGAGGGGCACATAGGAGCCACAGACCAAGGGGGCCAGGATATTGTTCGTCAACAGGACTAACCCCACAGGGCTCCCAGAAAACAGTCTGGCTCTCATTTATCCTGTCGCTGTCTCCCCAGTTGCAACCACAGTACAACAAACATACCAGCTTTCAAAAGCAGGTATTTAAAATACTGATTTACTGATGAGCTGCAAGTTTTTCATTTTCATTTATCCACAAGATGAAACTCAAACAGCCTCTACGAAGTCATTAGAGACCACAGAACATCCGTGTTTATTCTACGTGCAACGGACCACCAAAAAAACAAGAGATTTTTCCTGGACTAACAACTGTGTCATTAGCTACATCTGCTTAAAGTTGTTTGATACAATTCGTTGTGAAAGTCTCAGTAAGATAATATTACTGTAACAAGAGAGGAGTCTCTCATTCGAGGGAATCTAGTCTGTTTATTTGACAATTAGACAAAAGTCCTTTTCAAACATGCACTGCCACCCTGAATTTGTCCTGACATTATCCTGAGGAGCTGTATGTGTGGATGCAAATGGCTGAATCCGTAGGCTCACACATGAAACAGACTTTATTCTGCCAGCTCCCTCACACAAACTTTATCTCATGTCCACATGAGCCCGTGTGTGAATAGAGCAGTGAGCAGTTGGGTATGAATGGTGCTGATGCAGTTGCACAGAGTATGGCTGCTTCATTTCCTTTTCCGTTTGCCTTTATATATCACCTTTTGTAAATTCTGTAGGTAACATTTAAATATATACAGTATTGATATCAATTCAAAAAGTGTCATTACAGAAGAGTCCTCCCTCTGTTGCACTCTATACCCAGGCGCCATCCCTCACCTTAACCAAACAGAATACTACCAGCCAGGGAGAACCCCTCTGGCGCTGTGTGTCAGGGCAAATCTGGGCGACACGCAGACCAGATTCTCCAGACTGTGTCAGGACTTTATGTGAGAAAAGGGCTTGATAGAAACACAAACAGAAGCCTTGTGCACTTTATCCAAAAAGAACTACTCTCATCTGATCCTTATAGAGTAAAGCACCACAGACTGGCTGAGTTGTTAAACATAAGCATGCTATCTACAGTTCACTGACATTTTGCTGGCAATATGTCCGGGAATGTATGTTTCGGTTTTCCAGTTTTTACTCACTGCTATTTGAAGCCACCGATGTGCGAGTTGGCGAACATAACCTTAAGTCTACAAAAAGGAAATGTTGAACAAGCCAAGAAATTAAAATTAAACCTAGACAGTAGCAAAAGAAAATGCAGCAAGCACTGGCATGTGTCTTGTTGGTTTAGAGTAACATGCAATCAACTTGGTTTCTCTTTTTCATCTTCTTTCGTACAATGGCTTGCAAACAAAACCGCCTCGATCGAACAATAGAGCCATGATTGTTGTGGGCATAAAGTGAAACTTATCTGTCATGCAGCCCCCTTCCAGTATGCAACACTGCAGCCATGAGAAGGAAAAGAAAAGCCAAAAAATGTCACTCCAGTACAATGGCAGCCTTTGTCAAGCTGCAGGCTGATACATAGCAAACAAAATGGTAAATGTTTGAGCAATGAAACTGAATCCGTGTTCATTGCTCAGAGCAAGGCCTAACCTGCTCAGTTCTTTGGCAGGCTTTTTATGTGTCTGGGGAGAAGACAGGAAAGGAAAGTGGTGAAACATACAAAAAGCATTTTCAATGCTTTACAAAATACCCAGATATTAACAATTTATGCTCCCTCAATTAGGCATTTCTGCTTTTTCATTTAGTCTAATGAACTGCTTGGAGCATGCATTTTTTTTATTGCTAACCAGATGAACCAACAGTATTTCAACATTTGGTCTTCTGGTGACAAATCTATGTTTGACTTTTTGGCTAAGGTCATGTGCTTTGATTGGATTTGGGCCCCTGGTCTCAAACTGCCAACACACACAGCACACATCCATAAGTCACTTAGCTGGCTCACTAAAGGACCAGAGCCAGTGGATTTTTTTTTATTTTTAGTGCAAGTGAATAGAAAGCTGAGATGATGGAGGCACGGGATAGATAATGACTACTTTCTCTGGTTGTCAAATCTATCTTAAAGTCCCCTACATTTGGACGGTGACCCTCCAACATGAATGGACTTTGATATTTACATAAGGAAAGCCAGACCATGTCTTCAATCTCAAGGGACCAAGATTTGGTACCAGCCTTTGACATACTTGACCAGATTCAGAGCCGTGGCCGTGTTCTCACCCACTGAGAATATCCAGATTTATCCGCTTTTACAAAATCTCAGGCAGGGCTACAAATTACATGTGACATCACGTTGTATAGACATTGAGCAGAACAGCACAGCAGCATGGAAGGAGGCATGGGCAAGAGGACGGTGAAGATGAAAGGAGCCACCAGGATGTCACAGTGAGTCTATTGTGGGTTTTTTTTTTAAAGAACCAACGTGCCCCATTGTAGAGAGAATTCAACCATGCCTTCCTGTGCATGTCTGGTAATGAGGGTGTCCAACCAAGCTAACAACTACCACCCAAACAGACCAACACACACACACACCCACACACACATGCACAAAGTCAAAAACTTGCAAAGAAATACCATCAGGACATTTTTATTATTGAAAGCAGCTTTGCTTAGTCTAGCTATTCACATTGTATAGTCCCGCTCCATAAATAGATGCGGTCAAATGGTACAACATAAACTTAAGACGGAGTTGTGTCCCTCAGCAGCATCTGCCACGGAGTAAATCTGCCCACAGCCTGCAGCTGTCAACAGGAAGCCCAGAGTGACCTCCACAGACACACACATGCTCAAAGAGTCAAACACACACTCAGAATTACACACACACCCACAGTCTTTCATCTGTCCACAATTGGCCCCAGTCCAGCACCATATATCTGCTCCTCTCTCTTACGATAAATGGTAATGCTTAGTCGTTTTCAGCACCACTCTGGGTTGTTATTGGAGGAAAATGGAACTTGTGAAATAAATTCTGTCAGTGCACTGTTAGATATAAGCAAATGAAAAAGTGGTATGGGACATTTTGTAAACTCATGCTATATATATCCGCAGTGCCAGCCCACATACCCAACAGCACAGCACCGACAAATGCACCCGCTGAAAGGAGGAAAGGGTTTCTGGTTTTTGTCAATGCAATAGCTCTTTGCACCTCAAGTGCTGCGTCCAGATTGTCAGTTTGCTCATATTTTCCCTCAGCCTGTTGGAAGAAAATTTACAGGAACGGTTTTAACAGTTTGTTATTTCATGGGCTGGTAGAGTCAGTTTTGTTGAGAGCCTTGTAAATTGTGGGAACTCTGATAATCAGGAGGGGGACCATAGGCACTTAAGAGGGTGAAGTATATGACAGTAGCAGTTTCCACTAATCTATCATGGGAAGACAGAGGGAGAGGAGCAAGGAAATTGGTGTTTTACATGTGTGTAACTGCCCCCTCTTTAGCCTGTATGAAGATGCATGTCATGTTTCATAATTTTCTATTTTTCCAATCATATCATGAAGATAAGACAGGTTGCTGCAGTGTCAACTCTACAGATGGAGTTTAGTAAAAGTGGTTGTGAGTGACAGCAACAGGCCTATGCAAATCCCATCTTTCATCACATCAGTCTTCATTAAATAGACAACACCCTTGATGAAACAACAGGAAGAGAAAACATGTACACATGCACGCACTCACATCCGCACATGCACGCTCAACTCACATGAGTGCAGTCAAGACGGACCAACAGCGATCCATTAACAGTAATGAGCGTATACTAGTCAGTGGCATCTCGGGGTCTGACAGCAGCAGAAAGACGAGGGGGGTGTACGCCCTGTTTCAGTGCCAACCTGCCATCTGCGCCCAGTCCTGGCTGAGTTAATGAGGGGATTAGGCCCACATGCACAGCCCTGGGACGGGGCCCCTACCCTGCCACCAGCAGGAGCCCACCACACTAGCACTTTAATATGGAAAACATGACAGAGGCAAGGTGGCCTACTGCACACACGCTGAGCAGATACCCCACTGACTGCCGACGTGCAAGGGCATGTGGGTTGTCAGTTTGGCCATTCCTTTATGGATGAGAATGTTTGTTTGCTTGTGTGTCTGTGCAAGGACGCACATGTGCATTTGTATGAGGATGTACAAATAAAGGAATAAAAATCTGAACGTGAAGCATCTTACAATAAAGCACAGGGAGGGGGGGGGGGGGGATCACAGGGACTCTCTCCTGTTCTGGCTCAGACAAAAGAGCAGCTATATTAAGGAAAATGAACAGACAAAACAAACCAGTTCACCTAGAAAAGACTAATATGAGGACAAAGAGACAATCTGTTGAACAAAGCAGCAATGTGTTAGCAGTGACCTCAGCCAGCACAGGAGCAAACCACTATTTACACCCAACAACACATCATTTGCACACCCAAAGCACCTCTGCAAGTCCTGAGGCAGCCAACCTTTTTACACCAGTTCACAAGGAGCAAAGGGGCCCTCAGGCCTTCCTGGCAAGCAGCGACACCTTTAAGTGTCACTGGCTCACCCCTTACAGCCATCACCACCTCAGCTCAACTTATAAGGCTGACGCAGTGTTCTGCTGCAGCGGAGGGCTTCAGAAGAGAACTTAAATGCCAAACAACCACAGATAAAATTACTTTACAAAAGGCCGATTACAAAATAAATGAACAGATAAATGAGTAAATCCACTGACCTTGAGTGCAATTAGCCCGTAATTACAGCACACTTTGTGCCCTGGGAGATACATTAATTAAAAGAGGATAATGGAAGGCAACAAGGGAGGCTTTGTGTGAAAATACCTGCCAGCAAAAAAGATCCACCACAAGCACTAAGACTTTTGTGTGATGAGGGCTGTGTAGCTGTATTGTATTTCCCAGTGTAGTACAGAATTGGTGTGCTGGGGAAAAGACAACAAAATTAAAGTCTAAAACATGAGCAAAAATAATGGTCACCATTGTAAAACAACACTCAAACCTCATGAGGCTCACAATTTATTATAGGTTTGGAAGGTAATGACATGTGTAATCACAAAAAACACTAATATGCCACCAAAAATGTTTAACGATTATAGGTAAGATCCGCAAACATCTACCAGCACTCATGTTGGACGTTTTAATTTAAACCCTTCATGCCCAATATTGCCTCCAAACCACAGTGAGGAAACTTTAACGACTAGTCAAATTGGGTCTTGGCAAAAATGTTGTTTGCCCTGTCCCCCTTTTACTTTGTCTATGTCTGAGCTTGTTTCTATCCACAAACTGCTTCTAGTTCTGCTCCTGCAACAAGCATGGACGTCTCTTTCTCCGTCTTTGCTTTATGACAGTGTAAACCATCATTTCCCTGCCCACAACCCACACTATGGCAATATGGCACTCCTCTGAGGGTGAGAAGACAGATTCAGAATTCAGTCCGTGTACACATCCAAGGGTCAGAGGTAACCATTACCTTTAATGTTCAGACCACAATCGTTCTTTTTCCCTTTGTGCTGTTTGAAGCTATATCAGTCTGAGGGACTGAGCTAGTCTTCCCGTGAAACTAAAGAACAATTATGTTTATGTGTTGACCGTGTCTTATTCTCCCCTCCTGCCCCCTCCGGCCTGTCTGTCTCTCCACACTGGCTGATCAAGGCCCTGCAAGCCCTGTAATAACAGTCTGTTTAGACACTCATCACTGATTGTCAATTAGAGCTTCTGTCTCCCGTGACCCCCCAACACAGAGACTTTAAGGAGCTGTTGACAGGCTCCGTCGTCTCTACCTGGTTAGTCACCGTGCTATTTAAGGACTACGTCACCTCAAAACACAGTCAAACTGCTGAGTGTCTCCAGAGCTGCTGAGACAAATGGCCTCAGAAACAATGTTAGCAGGCAACCAATGAACAATAATGTACATAGCCAAGGCCTAATGTCTGAATGCAGCATGTGTTAAAATTAAATAATGAAATAAAATCACTGGCACTCTCGGATATGGAGTGAGTCATCACTATTTAACCGAAGCCTAATAAAGAAAAACAGACCCCAGATCACACTTAAATGGAATGAGTGGCATTGCTTTTCCGAGCCTCATATACAGCCTATCAGACCACTGGCAGAGCCGGAGGAACATTGTCCAGTGGTTGTGTTTTATTGGAAGCTTGTATTTGTTAATGTGTCTCGGCTCCTGCGCTGTTGAGAGAGACAGCCTAACAGAGAGGCTGTTGTGCATGGCTCTGGCTGAGCTCCACTGTTCCCTCCAGCCAAACTACCATATTCACACTTTTTTTATACAGCCTTATGAACTGGGGCCACTCTGTGTGGGTGAATAGTCACTCTACCTCTTCACACACAGAGTACTTTTTTTAAGAGTTCACAGTGTCAGCTGGGTTGAGAGCAATTGTTCCAGTGAGAGTGCTTTTGCTTTATTTGCATCACATTTTCTTGTCCAGCCTTCCTCTGTGTCTTTCCGGGCTGCTGAATAGCTGCCTACACCCTCTCTTTCATGGTGCCCTCACTGTTGCTGGAACAGTGACGCCTAGGCAGGACCTGGGTCTTAAATAAGGACTTGAGGCCTGACACATGTGGCCTGTGAACTGACAGCAGCTTTGTGAGGCAAAGAGGGGTGGGAGTTGGGGGGGCGCAGGGACACTCAGGAAGGAGAGACAAGCTGAAGGAGCCCCTTGAGAAACAGCCTGGGCCAACAACCACAACAACACCTCAACAAGGGCTCCAGTCATCCATTGGAGTATAGCTGGAAGGGAAGGAGAAATGGTACTGCTGCTAGATGCCAACGGGAATTAAGAAACCCTATGTAAGAAGGAGAAGAGGCACCTGGAAAACCTGAAAGGGAGATTGGACAGATGATAGACAGAGGGTTTAGGAAAGGGAGAGAGAAGGTGAGGGACAATGAAAGGGAACAAACTGCATTTGTGTGATAGCTCCGGAGCAACTGTTTGTCACAGAGAGGAAAGCTGGAACAAATTCTGAGATAAACAACCGGGGTAAAGGCTGAGTAAAAAGGGTCTTGTGAAGAAATATGAATAGACAGGTGAGAGAGGAGAAGAGAGCAGCTTGAAAGTGTCTTGTGAGTCACAACACAGTGCTTCACAAACACACATAAGGCCAGCAGGAAGAAAAACAACTCCAAAAGACATGACAAAAAAGCAGCCAGAAATAGAATAATGCGACAGCTGGGAGATAACAACAACAAATTAAAGTAAAACGGCTACAAAAGTCAGGTTTTTAGAATTAGATGGCCATTTGCAGAATGTGTGTATCGCAACAAAAAAAGTGATCAGTTGTATTATTGGTTATCACCTAAAAGGCTCTACAAAGCTGAAAGAACTTTAGTGGGAGGAGAAAAGAAAAGGCGAGGAGGAGGAGTGGGTGGTTTTCCAGGACAGCAGACAAAGAGAAAGACAATTACAGAGGCTCTAAAAATCTATTCAGTGCATTTTGCTGGGAACTGTTCCTCCTCCATCTTTCTCTCTCTCCCTTTCTCCCTGAGTCACAGTACACTCCTCTGGCCCAATCCCAGCCTAATCCTCCACTTTACCTCCATCTCAGATGATTTCACAGTTGTCACTAGATGCTGAATTTGCTCTTTCTTCCTACAAATGTTAACTGGGGCACATGCCAAGATGGCGCCAAGATTGTAAGCTGGGTAGAGGGGTGAATATGTGCCTCTCAAACTGGCAATCCTTCCCTCACGCTTGTTACATTCTCCACAACAGCAAGTTAAAACATTTGGCTAACAGTGTCATTTAGCAGGTGAAAACATCCAGACTGGAGCTGTTGTCCTCTAAAGAGCCTGAAGAGTGGTCACACTGGCCTCTGTCCTTCTGAAAGACAAGAGACCCTCTATGAAGCCAGGGACAGTGAGACTGACACACCCACACATTGCACATGCAAACTGAAGGTCACGATGACATCCCCACCTGTCCTCAACCGATCAACTGATGTCCACACATTACGTGGGAAGTCATGTCTGTGGCTGGCCTTCAAGGGACTGAGCTCAAGCAGTCTCACTGTCTAATTGCAGTTAGAGAGGTCAGTGTCCTTTCTGCAGCTAATGTGGATTTACTGACACTAAATCCTGCCTTAACGAGCCATGGAGTCTATCTGACAGAGAGGGGAAAAAAAACATACAGCTGCGCAACATGGACAGTTTGGTTAACAAGACAACAGACAGTAGCTAATGGTTTAAAATGCCGGTGAACATTAAATCCCCTCTGTCATGTCCACAATCGTGCCCCTTGATTGCCTTCTACAGCTGCAACGCTGCTTTGTTTCCTGCGCGTCTGATCTGTGGCATGTGACCACTCCAGCCTGCGGGGGGAAAAAGGTTTGAAACCTGGGTCAGAACAGCTACGCTGGGGCAGTGTTCGTGGCATAGACGGCCCCATGTGTTACTCGGCTGGTTACCACTACACACAGAGGAGCGAGGTGTGGTAACAGTAAACAGCCCAGACACTGGAATGCACAGGGCAGTAAAACACTATACAGCGCCATTCATCACAGCACCCAGAGCTCAGCAGGGGCACAAATATCACTGTTTCCCCCCCACATGCCCTGTTCCACAAACAGATTTGAGCATACTTTCAGCCTCTCACTGTCTGATTCTTCTCATGTGCCTTAATGTCTATAAGTGACTCTCCAACATTCTTGCCATCTGTCACTGATGTGCTTGTCAGTAAAGTTTTTTATTAATAGCTCGAGGAGTAAACAACTTAAGGTTTAGCTTAATGCCACATAAGTCATGGTGGTGGATGCCAGAGGGGTCACCTTTGGGACAGAACCTCAAAAAATGGGTCCACAGCGAGCAGCAGCTGAGGATTGATGGCCTTAAACATGCAGATGGAAAACAAAAAGTGTTATGAGGGAAGGTTGGAGAGGACAAAAGTCATCTCTTTGAGTGACATTGTAATAAATTGCAGTGCATTGATAGGCAACGACGATAATATATGAGTCAACATTTGTATGGACTAACCTGGTAGATTCAATAAAAAGCAAGTGGCTGTGACCAATGAGAGGAGGTGCGGTCCATATACAGCGCTAAGGATCATTTAGTCCACCATCAACAGAGACGGGCAGCAGAGCTGAAGCGTGTGTGTGACATTCAGGAGTTGGAGGTGTCTGCGTGTGTGTGTTTAAACCTCAAGTGTACAAGCTCTTCCAAAGCCTTTGGTGATAAAATCCAAACATTTCTGGTCGACTTAAACACGACATAAATCTGTCCTACAAGTCATTCAGCATTAGCCTCAGGGACAGATGTGTTCAGGGGAAAAAAAAGTGACAACCAGCAATCTATTCTCTGCTCCACGTGTCTCTCCTCCTGGTGAGGGCAATCTTCCTCTCTCACACTAAAGGTTTTTAACTTCTAGTCCCAACTCTCTGTGGTTTTCTGGATGTCAGTTTGGCAATATAGCACGTATGAGATAGAAACACTCAATGTGGAGCTACACACTGTGTCTCTCTATTCTTTCAGAGATTCCCAAGGATATTGGATCTGCAAATGACTCAACAAAGAGCTGGGATTAGAACGGCATGGAACAAGGTGCTTGAAGCAAAAAACAAAAAAAGGAAACAATGAGCGATAAAGAAGACTGTGCGGGGAAGATAATTAATGAATGACTGCGTCAAATAATACAAGCTGTAACAGTGGGACCTCTTGTCCTACTTCTGCAGCGTATTACGCACACACAGAGGCACACAAATAAGGGGGAGGAAGAATTAAGAAGGAGTTCCAAAAGGAATTAATAGTGCTTTAGCAACAGACTTTCCCATAAAAATGTCTTAAGGAAATAGAATATGGAACAGCACGGGTCATTGGGAAACACAATGAAAACAGAAAAACTGGCAGACAGCGACATTCTTACATTAATGATGGCGAGGCCGCATTGCATTTGAAAAAAAAAAAATAGTGGTAAAACCCAAAACTTTCAATGATGTGGAGATGGAGTCAAGAGGGTTCAAGGATTTTCTTCTGCAGAGGGAGTTGTGGAGTTTACTTTTATTTGTTAGGCAGTGTCAGCTAGTCGGGGCCACTGGGGAAACAGACATGCCACAAAAAGCCGGACAGTGCCAAATGGTCTGAGAAGTATTTTATATGGAAATCCTGACACTGAGTTTGCATTGAAAATGCGAGTCAGACCAGGAAAAAAAGCACTGAGCAGATAATGAAACCTGATTCCAGAGTATTGCGTATTTACTATAGGATGTGATTTGTAAATTAATATTCAAATTTATTCAGTTCATGGGTCCTGCCTGAAATTATGAGATGTAATTTTTTTCAGTGTTGAGAAAGAGCCTTATTTCTGTGGCAGGTAATTGAGAGCAGTGATGTGAATAGAGTGTCGGATATGGTGAAGGTCTGACTCTCCCCTCAGCGTCAATGTCTCTCTGAGGCCCAGGAAAGAACCATTGTTCCATCAAGGGACACAAAAAAGGGATTAATTTGAATTTGGTTTACAATGCCATGCCTTTCAAGTTAATCCATCTGGCCTGTGCCCCGGAGTTGCCGGCTACTCCCTCTATTCCTCATTCACTCTGCCAGCCCTCTTTGTCTACAGGAGGGGTAAATGTCAACTCTACCACTGCTTGGGCAGAGAGAGTCCTGAGAGATACTGAGCCAGAAAGAGAAAAGCATGACAGAAAGAAAAACAGCCTGCAATTACAGAAAAAAATGCTGTTTTCTACTCGTGCTTTTTCTTTTTTTTTGCAATAAAGAATAAGTTTTACTCCAACTTTGTGCAACATATTTATGTATTTTCATCACTCACAAAGAATATCCAATGATAATATATGCAAAAGAAAAATCCCTCTAAATGCAGAGGAATTATGCACAGCACTGCTGTAATTTGGCTTTAACAGATGGGGATCTGGCATTCAGATTTTGTAAATAACAGGCTGTGTGGAAAAAAAAAGTCATGTCCCTCCTTCCCCTATAGTTATTAAGTGGCCCGCATTATCTGGCACCCCCGCTGAGCGTGTTGAGACGAACCTTCCCATACATCCGTCATGTCTGTTTCCCCTTCTTCTCCTTGAAATACACATTCTGTCCAAATTACAATAATGGGTCACAGAGAGACACTTCAGTTGCAGTTTGTTTTTATGTATCTTTACTTTTAATTATTTCTTTAAAAAAAACGTTTTTTTTCTGTCACTGAAGCTCTGCGGCAGCAGCATTAAAAATTAAAAACATGGATGTGGTAAATTGTGCCTCTGAAAAATAGAACAAAAATAAAACAACTGAACTACAGTACTTCATGCTGCCATCTCTGAACTTACTAGTCATACGTTGTGGTGGTTTCAAGCTAAGTATCCAGAACTTTTCATGCATCCCTGGTACACAGTATTCAGGAAGCTGCAATGACCCAAAATCATAAAATCTAATTTTACTGCAGAGTGGTTTGGAGAATGGAGTGAGAGGGTGACTGTGAGGCTGCAATGGGAGAAGCATCTATGGGGAAAACTTATTGAGCTGCAGGGCACAAAATGATAGACTATTAAAAAACCAGTTGCTCCCATCACTGGCTAAGATAATATTACTGCCTCCCCTTTACTCTTTGCCTTATCCTGTGGCTGCTGCCTGAGGGATAGTCAAACTAGTGACCTGTGTTTTTCCTGCATAGCTCCCAGTACACCCCTGAAGGACACACATCCAGTTGATCGACTGAGGACAAAACTGAACAGTTGCAGAAGACATCTGCATGGTGATTATGATACGGAGAAACAACTTAGGGATACAGATGGGGTTTTTGAAATCTCTTGGCTGATACCTTTAACAAGTCTTTCAATTAGCAGGCAGGGAGATGTACAGCAACAAATGTCACTAAACACAGAGAAATGGCTCATTTGGAGCTGAACTTAATTAATGCAATTTATCTTGCTCCCAAGAGTGCCAAGTAAAATACAGATAATATATACAAAGAACAAACGGAGAGAAACACAGATTTTAATTAGAGATGTTTTATCAAACAACTGCCGTCTCAGCTGATGTCCTCCCGGCGCCACTTAAATACTCCTCTGCATTAATCAGGCAGCTCACTGTAAAGTACATTATGCAGAAAAGATGTCAGTTTAACTCTCCACAGACTCTAAAACAAGGCCCCTATTCTCTCCTTTTTCTTCACTTAACTTCAGCACTTCTTACTTTGTCCTTATTAGACTGAAGAGATTCTTTTTTAAAGCAGCAAAGCAGGCAGACCAAGCCTGTAGAAAATAAAGATGAACAAAGCCCGTTCTGATATTTTATTCATATGCGGTTTTATGTTGTGCACAAAGACGTTTAAAGGCTATGAGTTAATGATGCCAGATGATCTCTGTAAAATTTCACAGTCATCCTAACATAAAAGGTGTTTGAAAGCCAAAACAATGCGAATATAAACAGATAAACTGGCTTTAAAATTAAGCGCAGCTAAATGGCCATTCCTACAGAAAGACCTCAGATAACTGAGGCAAAAAAAAAAAAAAAAAGTGAAAAAGTTTGGGAACCCTAATTAAATAGAGATAAATACAATAGAAGAGGACCTGTTAACTGTGATGCCTTAGGGGGGCACTGTACTCCAATTACAGATTTGGGGATTTTTTTTTAGGTCAAATCTCAGTAGTATGGTAAGGATTTAACTAATATTCAATTACACAGTGGCTTAGTTCTAATATAAGCCAGCAGATTTAGCTGTCATTCAGAGTTTGACAGAATGCAGCATGTAAAACCAGAATAAATGGACACAGTGTTGTGGCCATGACAGATGTGTTTGACCTCCAAAGATCCTGCATCCTGCTCGAACTTCCCAGTAAGCAAGCATGCTGTCAGCGCTGTTTACAAGAGGACTTTTTGTCAGGGCTAAAAACGTCCGTTTTCTGGCCAGTGTCAATGGTGAGATTCAGATTGCACGCTGCATAAAAACTGTGCTGGGATTTCCGACTATGCTGCTATTTGTCAGAGGTCCGTTCTGAAACTGTATACTGCAGAGCACAAAACAGTGTGAGGCTGAGAATTGGAGAAATGCAGCATGCAAAGCTCCCCACACAGTAAAGAGGTGTATTGAGGTAGACAGCTCATACCACCCCCTCTCATACACCATTAGTCCTGGTGGTATGTTGCACATTCCAGCCCCCCTGAGTGTGTCAGGGAAGTGGGGCCCCTCCACTGTGGACTCATCTATAGAGTGTTAATCCACCGCTGGGCCATGCAAAACAGGGGACGGCCAAACATAAATAAATAAGAATGAGTTGAATCTCTGTCCACTTTTCCCATTTCAATCAAGTGCTGCGATGGAAACCAGACGGCACGGTCACTTTCAGGGTCAGTCTAGGCTCAATTAGAAAGCACTCACTGAAAATAGCCAGTGATTATTTTTAAGCCCTTAAAAGGTCTCTCCCTGCTGGCTGAGAAGTGGGGCTCAGGAAGATAAAAAAAAAGAAGTTTCTTTGCCCCTAAACCCGCCTTTCTCTCCACACCGGCTGTCAAAATGTATAAAGTTTATAAACAGAGACAGACAGGATTAAAGGTGCAAGGAGGGAGGTCAAAGAGAAGGGAAAAAGGGAGATGGAGGACCCCCAACTCTCTCACTGACAGATAACAGTTGGCAGCAAGCGCCAGGCAGAGGCTGATCACCAAAACAAGACCACACTACAGTGGAAAAAAGGACTGAGAACTGCAAGGGCCAGGAAAGTCTGGAAACCTAAACCCACTCTATTTATTCTTATCACTTGTTTAGTATCCAGTTCTGTGCCAGTATGCAGAGTGTAATAACAGGCACCACACTGAGGGGAAAAGAGTGGAAAGAGTGGAATACATGGTGGTGTTAGTGGTTTATATATCCCGGGAGCATTATCATGTAAATGGTAGTTACTGTACAGTAAAAAACACTGCTTTTAAAAATGATAGCTGCTGGGCTTTGGAGAGGGGGGGGGGTATATCCTGAACATAAGTGCTCTTCAGGGACACTATCCCTGTTTTTTGTCTACTACATCAAAGAGATACAGCTGAAGAGCTTCTATTTCCATTGCTGAACACAATGTACTCTGTCTATGAAACTTCCATATCAGTCTTTGCCTAACAGCACCCACGTGCATGTTTGATGGGTGCACAAGTGAAGTCATCTGTATCTGGATTTGTTAAATTTCATATTATTTTTAATCACTAGGTGATTACTGCTCATCATGCAACTGACCATAAAAAATTAGGGTCTTCTAAAGCAGAGCTCTTTTTATTAATACTGTTTTATCAGAATCTCTGCTTGATAGCACAGTTTGTTTGATTACTTTGATGACATCCAGCTAGTTTGATGCTGTACAGGTGTACACTATTAAGGCACAATGTGAATCCACTTTCACTCATCACCTAAAGTGTAATTTCACCCTGAGCAATACACACTGTGCAACAAAATTTCAAACCCTGTAATTTTCGCAAATGTGGTGATGAAACTTCTTTGGTTCAGAAACAAAGGGTTGATAGTGGTAAGAAGAGGGCAGCTGGGGGTAATCGTTCTAGTTCAGCGATGCAGCATGCATGAGGGGCAAAATGCGGTCCAGGAAATATGAGTAATTTTTCTTCACTTACCAAGTTAACCACTGTGTTGCTGACCCAGGGGCCAAACTGTTGCATTGTCCATATTAGAGTTAAATGTCTCTGGTCTGGACCAACAGAGGAAGTGCTCAGTCTGTCAGCCAATTACAAACGGATGCTGTCAGCAGGACAGAGTGATGCTGAAGCTTCCTGATGAATATCCACATGTCGAGGATGTAAAATCGGTTTCATCTGGTGTCTGTCCATACATCCAAAAGTGCACATGCATATACCACACATCCACACTTCCACCAACCCACCCACACACACATGCACACACACTCATCCGGGCTGAAAGCTTTTTCCCTTGGGTCTCATCCATCTCACTTTGTTCCACAAATTCACTTGTGATCATTCACATAAAAAAAAAACCTTCATGCGCATCTGTTTAACTTAGTTCTACAGACATGCACCTGAACAGTCTATTAAATTGACATCAAAGCTGACTGATGATTATTTTCCTACAGTACTTAGCAACTATGAGCACTCTCTACAGACCAAGAGGGAATAAGAAGAGGGATGATTTCAGTGTGGAAAAATCTGAAAATAAGGCGCTGCATTGCACATCATGTGACTGAGTTCCACCAAGGCCTGGATATGATATTCTTTGACTTTTCATTAACTCAGATGAAGAATTTGTATAAACTAAAAATTGTTTCCTTACATGTTGAAGTTCAGAAAATCTCTTAAGTGATGAATAGTCTCGCTCTGCTAATTCTGGGCTCACTGAGGAGAAATTCTGCTGCAAACTAACGTCTTATGTGAAAAAGTTGGAAAAACAATTCATTTAAAATTACACATTTGAAAAATGGCTTGATAATCCTTGACTTGAAATTTGTCAAATCCCTTGACATTCCCTGTCTCCAAAACCCCATGACCAATGGGGAACCTGTTAAGATAACATATTTTCCAATTACTTCACTGAATTCCTCCGAAAAGCCAGATAGTCGTGGTAATACAGGTGTGTATTGAATGTCTAGTCTACCATTTCCATCCAGAAAACCTTTTGTCTACATGCTGCACAGATGCTCATTCTGCATCTGTGGCTGAGAGGATTAACAGACGGGCTGAGGGAGTGTCTTATCTCACCTTGCACAGATAAATCAGACAGGGATACAGCGCCGCTCACACACGGCTCTGGAGAGCAGCAGAGAGGAAGACAGAGGCATTTGAGCAGAAAAGCCACACACAGTCTGCTTGCCAGACTGTTTGTTTAAAACCTGCTTTAAGGGTTTATGCTTGGCTCTGCCTGCCTTCAGGAATGAGCAGCCAGTGGTCATGGGCTCTGGGGCTGTTTGGAATGGACAAAATGGTCACCTTGATCTCCTCTCCTGTGAGAGTTTCCAGACAACGGGATACACAAAAGCTATCTGCTGAGAACTTGGCCTACATTTTCTCTACCTGTGGCCAGCCTCTCTGATTTTTCACATCTTTTTGGAAAATCCTGACACCTTCTCAAAAGAAGCTTGTTCTGTTGCATAAATACAACTGAAAGACGTGCTGTTTTTAACAAATCAGAAAGCAACTTTGCATGTGAACAATTTATGGATAAATCAGTATCACCCACAAACTTAGAAAATAGCAAACGCTTACATGTACAACCATTTATGGCAGGCAAGTAGAATTTCTACAAATGTGTGACACTGCTGTCTGACTGGCTTCTACCCTGTGACAGTAACACTGCTGTAATACTTGAGTGCACAGACTTAAATTTACAGTTCTGTATCACAAAAAAGTCATGGCTGACATCTCCCTTGCGTCTCAGAGTACATGCCAAAGTGGTTGTTATGGGACTCTTTACAACTTTATGGTCAAGATGAATAACAGTTGATGTTCAAAATGAATATATTTATAGTCATATGAGGACAGCTATAATAACGTCTGTGTGTCTGGAGGACAAAGCTGGCTTTATGTGGCTTTGCCGAAGGGGAAATAGCTGAAATCTTCTGCGGGATGAAAGGAAACCATATTTTCTGATACAATTCCAGCTTGAAAGTACTGCAGCAGAAATTCTTTTTGTGGCAAAGTGAATCGAAAAAGAGTCCAAGTAATGTGTGATGTAGTCACTGCGAAGGACTCATTATTCCAGCATTGCATTCTTTCTCGGCTATTTATCAGAAAAAGAACTCTGCCAATCAGATACTGAAGGACAGAAACTGAACACATGTCTCAAGGACAAGAAGAGACAGTAAAGAGTAAATCTTGGTGCTAACTCTTGCATAAAAAAGCAAACTATACAAGCATAGTTGTTATTATAATACAGACAAAAAACCCTCCTCCTTAAAACAAGTTCCATTAAGAGGCAGGGTGTGTATGAACAACCCGAAGCAATTAGCAAAATTATTGATCTGCAGAATTGTCTTAAAAGCCGTTAATTACATGGAGCTTTAGTCTAAATGATTACCTGATGAGATGAAAGTTTCAGAGAGAATAAGCAGACAGAAACCTTGATGAAGTCAATTTGCATAAATGATGAGATATGTTTGCCTGATGGACTGAGGGTAAGTGTAATTATAGTCTTAAAGAGACATTCAGTGTCATTATTGAACTACTTAAACCAGTGATCAAATCAGGACTACATGCCCATCACCATGATTCATGTGCATTTGTGGTTATTTCATAATCAAAACAGGTGGGAAATAATATATATATATGAGAGAGAGAAGGAGCAGAGAGAGGGAAAGGTTAAGAGTGGATACAGATGGTACTGGTGCAGCGAGCGCTTTCATCTTAAAACACTGTCATTTAATTTTGCATATGAAAAACTTCCTGCGCCACAAAGAGGGCATCCTAGTCAAGGTGACCTCTGGGGCGTGAAACATCAATGGATCAGGTGTGGCCCAACTGTTCCATTGAAGGTGGAAGCAGAAAGAAATCATAGCAACTTCAAAGAAACCGCTGGTAAAACACACAGAAAACGAGAGAGCACTAATGACAGTTGACATCAATCAATAGCAGTTAACATCAATCAAGAAATGGATTCCCATTGTGTTGACCAAAAGCAGTGCTTGAGGGGAATCTTTAATCTGAGGCTCCACCAGAGCGTGATGACCATGAAGAGTTTAAGAGCATGAATTACATTTAAGAGCAACTCGCATTGTGAACCGACTCTGCAGCACTAAGGGATGAAAGCCAGCTGTCAGGCCACAGTGGCAACCGAGTGCCTCACCGCTGAGGACAGTGTCTGTTTGCCAACAGCAAATAACCGCCTCTGGCCCATTTAGTACCATCCCTTTTTCTTTTCTGCAAACAAAAGCAGTCTGCCACTGAGATGACACGAGCTCTTCTCGGTGGCTTCCACTACACTGCCCAATCAAACACAGAGCTGTATGTGGAACGAGCCCAAAGCCAACACAGTAAAGAACTCTGAACAAACCAGAGTACATGAACACTTCATACTGCCAGGCCAACACAGAGGAATTTCGGGTCTATTCTGTTTTGGCTTGTTTGTTATCCTGGCATCTGCCTCGCATGGAAAAAGTGTTCACTGGTCGTGAAATCAAGTTTAAAGGAAAACTTAAAACAAATGAATACCTGGAATTTGGAGGCCAGGTTAATGCCTTGAGCTCTTTGTCATGTTCCTCAGGTCATTTCTCAGCAGTTTATGTGGTTTGGCAGGGCACATGTTTCTGCTGAGGGGAGGGGGTGTGTGGAGTTGAGGTAGACCTGGTCTGCAACAGTGTTTGGGTGGCTGATGGCTGATTCTCAAAAAAGAAGTCATGGTTCAGGAGGTGATTGAAAATGAACAACCTGATGCAGACTCACAAAGGTGAACAAAAAATGTTAAAGTAGCCCCATAACAACAAAAGAAAGATCTCACCAAGACAAAGGTGACTAATAGAGCCCCAGAGATAGATATTTAAAGTGAGAAGAATCCAAATTAATGGAAAAAGGAGTATCTGGACCAGTTTTTACCTTGGTAGCTAGAGCAGCGTTTTGCATTGTAAAAGAGGAAGCACAACCACAATGCCTCTCCATCTGAATTGAGTGCCTTTGTGGTAGTGTATTCATTTTAAAAGTACCACAGAAATACTTCATAAAATGTCTCTAAGGAAAGTACATTACTGGACTGCAAACAAGCAACTCACGTTTTTGAAATGATACTGTCCATACAGTTTCCATACTGTGTAATACATATTATGAAGATCTAAAATGTCTAACCTGTTGTTCTAGAAGTGCTTCAATGCAAAATTGAAAAAAAGGCAAGTCTTTGTTACTGTCAACTAAAACTGGCTGTTCAAAACTAGAGCTGCAGCCTTTTTAACCACTTTAGTACCAGTACTGGTCCTGGTACTTTAAATTCTACCATGGAAATCAATGGGTTAACATTAATCCTGAGCAGTAAAGCACAGACAGAGTCCAAAGTAACAAAAAAAAAAAAAAAAGGGAGGTGGGTAAGTGGCAACAGAGAATGCAAACATTAGACAACGTAAATTAATAGACCACTCCTTAAGTCAAAATGGGGTCAGAGCAGGAATCAACCTGCTAGGCGTTCACAGATTATTGCTACACACTGAAATGGCAACACAGAGGAAGAGAGATATTAAAGTAGGACAGACTGGTATGTAACGGCTCCATGCTACGGCGCTGCCATTGAGTAGACAAAATAACAAGACACCTATAAAAAAAGCCGAGGTATGAGAATTGAAACTGATTTTAGGGAAATATCTCAACCGGCAAGTGTTCAAATAGTCACCAAATGCAGGCGCATGCAGCCATAAACACACATGCACTCACAAACAAGTGTCACACAACACGCATATCACACTTTTAGGGACACGCACACATGCATTCTATGGCAGCATGCTTATAGCGAGAGAGTTGCCAGCTGTCGGAGATCTTTGAGAGAACAGAACACCACCTGTCCCCTTATCTTCCTCTCATGATCCAAGAGAGACTCTCCGTCCAACTGGAGCCACCTCCATCTACTTTCTCATCCCGCGCTTAATTGCAGCTTGTCCGCTATTTTCTATTCAACATTTTATCCCCGTCTTTGTTGTTGCTTCCCATCGCTCCTTCTGCACGTTTGATCTCAAAGCACCAGATTCCACGCAATTATTTTGAATCACATCAAGGCTTTTCTGAAGAGAGAGTAATCTACATGTTAGTGAGAGTCCTGGTGGTGATGAGACCCAAGAGGTTAAGATTTGAGTTAAGGTGAACATTTTTGCCAGATGTCGATCCTGTTTTTGCCAGATAGGAATTTAGCCATCAGGCCGGTGACAGTCTGTGGTTGTGATGGGGTGCAAGGTCAACATTTGTTTTGTCTCTGTGTTTACATGATCTCACTCTTTTACTCCTTTGCTTTCTGTGCCATTGTTTAACTTCTGATTAGCAGAGCACTGGGTGCAGGCAGATTGATAGAAGGCAGGCTGAAGCATGGGCTAACTCCAACTGCTGCTGAACCTGGTTTTGCTGCTTTCTGTGTAAACACAAACTATAGTGATACTGTCAGAGAACCTTAAATATGTGTGTGTGGGTGGGGGGTGGAGGATTTTGTCCTAAATGATAGCACAAGTTGGTCACTCTAAGGATTAGGAGAGCTCCACAGCTCTGCAATAGTTGGCATACTGATGTACAGCACAGTGTTAATGGCAGCTTTGTTTGAAGCTGTTAAAATGGGGGTGCATTCTCTCCATCTGTGCTGGCAGCTAGAGGGGCACCAGTAAAATAAAAGTAGCATGTGCAGTTTCCAGGTAACCAGCTGCAGCGAGAATGCTTATATGATGGCAGTGCTAATGGGCCAGAGTTCCTCTAAGGAAAACTCACACACACACACACACGCACACACACACACACACACAAACCTTCACTGCTCAGACTGTATACACATGCACTGCACAAACTGCACAGGAGCACTTTAGCCTGGGAGAGAGTAGTGGAAGAAATGAGTGATGGCCCAACCAGCTGTCCCTCAGTTATGGTCTGAATCATGGAGGCCAGACTGATGTTTTTCAGACAACCTGAGCAGAGCTATAGCAGATGGAGTTCACCACTGGGTAGCATAGCTAAAATTAACCCAACAGCTTAGCATGAATTAAGCTGGGCCCCTGAGCAGGGAGCACGCATCCCACAGGATTGAGGCGGGTGCCGGGCATGGAGTACCAGGCCCGCAGGGACCAGACCGCAGCTGAGGAAAGGTTTCACGAAATCAGCAGGGTACCCTCTTTTTCAGAGCAGTCAGTCCAACTCCTAAGGCTGAAAATGAATTTACATGGCAGTGGAGAACCTTGGGTAATGTGATTAAATCCTGGCAACACACTGAGCGATGATTAACTTATTCTCTACCCTCACTGTGCCCTTCCATGCTGCTTCTTGCATCTCTGTCAGGCAATCAATAAGCTATTATAGCTCCAAACAGTGGGGCAAATTAACTTACGGCTCCACCTGCAGAGTCGGCACTCTCCACTAATCCCATTGGTGAGGAAAAACGAGACTGGACGCAAAAGGCCAGGTCCCGAGATCATCTGCAACCACACCGCGATTATTGGCATAATGATCACGGAGAAAGTCCAAACGGGCACTAGAGGTTATGTTATAAGGATGTAGGGAAGTTGTGAAGTTTCACATTGCGTCACTTTAAGAGTGATACACTGATACACTCCACACTGTGCCAAAAGTAGAAGAGGGGGATAATCATTAAATGTGAGTTAAAAACTGGGAAGTGTCAAACCCTAAGCTTTCTAAGGGAAGTGAAGAACTCTGGGAAAAGGACTAGCTATATCCCCTGGTCACTTGGGGGCTTTCTATCCCATCCATCAGACGGGAGCCAATCGGCTAAATGGAGCAGAGGCACCACTGACAGATTAGAATCTGATACTAGTGCAAGAGAGAGAGAGAGAGGTCTGGAAGGGAGAAAAGAAATGTCACCCCCGAGCCTAACAGCAGCACTGTGGTCATACAATACTGGGCCTCACTGAGTCAGATGTCAGCTATTCCAAACTCACCCACAGCAACTGACTACTGTTTGAATTTTGAATGGATCCTCTCTACTTTCCTCCTTTTACACATGACGTCCCCCTGTCTGTCTTTTATGTAGCTCTTTGCAGTATATGGTTACATGGAGATCCTTTTGTGTCCTTGCCACACCCTGTTTGGAAAGGTCAACAGGCACAAAGACGAGGTGAGAGTGTATCTGCTCTATTCATCGCTCGGTCGTGCCGCCCTTCTGCTTGTGGTCCTAATTAGACTATTGTATATGTTTACATACACTCCATTGAGGTTGATTATGTTCCCCACACATGTTTTTTAAGCCTGAGGTGTGTAAACAACATTCTCTAAGTTAATAAGACGGGACAGATGTTTAAACAAGTCATTAAAATCTGTCAGATGTGACCTGCATATTTTCATTTATGTTCGCTGTTGGTTTGTTGCTTTTACTGTTCATCCATTTCTTTTTATGTCCGTTGTCATTAGTGCAGTATTACTGTGGTAATGGAGTCAATCCCTTCATTTGTAATTTGAGACCTGGCATGTTGAATATCTGAGGTTTAGAAATGAACTGCCAGCATTACAGAAAAGGTCAGGGTACCAAAAAGCTTGCTTAAGAACTACACTGTGATAATGAGCCACAAGTCTCACTCATATGGTCCTATTTTAGGACACATTTGTGTGTGTGTGTGTGTGTGTGTGTGTGTGTGTGTGTGTGTGTGTGTGTGTGTGTGTGTGACACAACAAAGAGAAACACAATCTCTCACAGTTGTTGCATTAATGATCAGATTAGCTCCCACAGCAACGAAGGACCAAGGACAATTAGATGACAAGTGAATGCCATCATGTAACCCCTGTCTGCATTCGTCATTGACTGATGGCAGCGCTCTGACTATCTGCAGTCAGCGGCAAGTAGACTGCATTTCATTTGTAGTCAGATAACACAGGGCAGATCATTATCAGTGTTGGTTTCTGCCGCTTAGCTCACCAGCTCTTTCCGTCTGTCTTGCTTCAGGCTCGGCAACATGCTACATCTCTGATAAAATTTCAAATGTCACCCCCCCCCCTCGCCCCCCTCCCCCCCTTTCCCATCTCTTCTCCTTCACAAGGGTCCTGGAAATAAACTCTGCCTCTCTCTTGCCTCAATATTTTCTCTCTATCAATTCACAGGAGACTGAGTGAAGAAAGCAACACAGCGGGGGGGAAATGCAGAGGGAGAAAAGGCAATAGAGAGGAAAGAGAGAGAGAGAGAAGATAGCACGTTGGAAAGGGAACGTATATCAGGTAGAGGCTAATACAGCACAAGTGTGGCTCAGACGCTGTTTCCTCTGTCATCAATCCATTGAACCTGAGCAGAATCAACTTGTCTTCTTTTGGCTACTGTTTGTCCACTATAACTCTGCCTCTCAACACCTCCACAAACCTTACAAATCTACAAATGACAGATACTGTCCATGTCAAGAATATGATTGGCAAGTTCATGACCTTAAGTGTAGAGAGAAGAGTTAAACAGCTCTACTTATTTGCACATGTAGTTGAACTATTTGGGTGACTGTGAAAAGTTTGAAGTAAACAACTTTTCTAGTTTTTCTGTTTCAGGTAATTAAAAATTGAAGTCAGCACTTTCTGAGAAAATAAATAACATGGCTCTTTGTGCAATATTTAAGGAGTGAGGTTTGAACTCGTCTAACACCCATTTAACCCACCTGATTGAACCCCCTCAGACTACTATCTCTACCACAAGAAAAAGAAGGAGAGCAGGGGTGGCCATTTTGACAGTAATGATGACTTTATTGCTGCATAACTTGTTTAGTTTGATTTTGAAAAGCAACTGAAACTGAAAGTATTCTGGAGAAACTATGTTGGTGCCTGTAACTCTCTGGCCTTGTTTTGTACCCTTTCTGTACTTAAACCAAGCTAGATGTCACAGCTGATTTTTCCACTCTGATATGAGTTGGAGTGTAGCTGAAATCAGTAGGTGACAAATTGGTGGTCTGTCTCCCAGGAGTAAACAGTGAAGACAAGGGAAAAAAACAGCCACCACAAAGTCCATACACACTCAGTAAAAAGTGGACTCAATATGCCCCCTGAGCACAGTTTTCCAACTTTGCCATAATGTTGGTTGAAAAAACCCAGAAGTTCCAGTCTCCAAACCCCTTTATCCTCCCTTACTCCATCGTCTCGGATCGAGGAGCATGATAGAAGGTTTCAAGTGAGGGCTTAACCCAGGTTTAATAACCAGAGCATGTCCACAGAGCAGAACACCTCGTCATATGACCAGACACCAGAATGCCAGCACATACACATGCACAAACCTCGCAGACACACAAACACACACACGCACACACGCACAGCTTCTCTGGCCGCAGGAGGGGCTAAGACCAAGAGGAGATTACACCTCACAACAAGAGTAATACCCAGGTCTCCGCTGACGAAGTGGAGATTAGAGTCAGCAGCATACATTCATCTGGTTCTCACAAGCACTGACACACAGCTTACCACCGAGAGCTTTTATCACATGTGGAGCAGAGCCAAAGGCACACCTCAAACAAATGTGGAAGCATGTTGATAAAAGATGCACATAAAAATACACTCACTCAAACATGCACACACACAGACAATATAGATGGTTTTTAAGAGGGGAGGAAGTGAGAGTACTCCACTATCAGCGTTTCAGTACAGGACCACTGGACTCAAGAGCTCATATGCTTTATCTTATCTGCTCTAGACTAGCACTTCATAATGTTAATATCATACTTCACTATCCTGGGACCCTGCACCCATCCTACCCATGATCCTGCTCTGTACTACAGCCAGAGGAAAGGATTACATAAAGATGAATAAGCACTCACTGTAGCGACACAGAAACAGCTCTGACGCACATGAGTTTAGGGAAGAGCCCAGACACCCAAACAGAAAGCTGTGCAGTAGCTCAACATTTTCAAAGACATCTTGAAATATCTGGGCAATGTCATCCTGTGCAAATGGATAGACTGCAAAATCTTCACAGAAACAGAAGAAAGTGCTTCAAGTGGACTGCGTAAGTCAGCTTTCCCTTCCTTGTTAACAAAGACCAGCCATTTTCTATATCAATGCATACTGAGAGGAGATCCGAAAGGCGAAAAGAAAGAGGATGTCAGTGTGAAAGAGCTTTGCTTAGCACATATAATGCACTTTTTTTCTCTATCTTAATATAAATGTAGAGAGAGATGGATTACACTTCCAATAACTGAATATTTATCACACTAGAAGGGACTGACTCAAGCTTTGCCTTCTGAGGAAATATTTTATGTCATGGTTAAAAAGTACATTATTCACCAAAGCCCTGTAGTTATTGTTTTTATGGTGCAATTTCCTCACAAATTCCACCCGTGACAATCTTACAATACAGATAAGAGGATACAGAGTGGGAATCACATGGAATCAAATTAATTTTTTTCTTGCTCTATTAATTTGCATTTTCCTTGACTCATTATCATAAGCTGTGCCAAGCTTTCTCCTCATCCTCTGTTTCTGTAGTAAGAAAAGAGCCAGAAGGAGGGATGAAGGGGGTTCTGGCGTACTTTTGGAAGCTGTGTCTCCCCTGTCTCCCCTGTCTTCCCTGGCCCAGTAGGCTGTCAGAGACGGGTGGAGCATGGAGTGATTGATGGAACTTTTGGCAAGCTCTTTTACCCATGTCTGTACACCTGCCCCTTTAGCTCATGTACACCCTACTTCATACAACACTCTGCTAGACATTGTTCACTAGACCAGTGTAGACACACTGACAGATTGACTGAATCAAACACATACACAGACACACTCCCACACTCCCCAAACAGAAGAAGTCTTGCCTCATACAACCTCGTCCTATCCAAGGTTTCATTCTTGTATGAACCAATCCATTCATACTACTTTCTCTCACTCTGCACTTCAGGCTAGGTGCCAGTGTTGGCTTGAGAACCACACAAAGCATCTAAAACTCTTTTAAAAAGGCTACCCTCCCTGTTCTGGCTCGTTTTCGCTGCTGCGCTGCTCTTTCCCTTGGTGAGCTCGTTCAGCGTTTGGCCTTGCATCTAGCCAGCTTGCATCTTGTTTTGGCGAGAATGGGCTGTGTGTGGGCGAGGTTATGCCTTTGTGTTCGTGAAAACCATCTTCCAAAAATCCGCAAATCAGTGTGACATTTGACACATTTTACATGACTAAAACAGACATGAGCATCTTCTTTCTTTTCCCTTCAGGCTGCTGTCACTGCACAGAGTGACATCTGTGTTTTGGGTCAGTTATGTCAGCCAATATCTGCCAGCATGTGTCATACGCATATTTAGTTAACACTGTAGAAGTTTTAAAGGTACATATTTAGGTCAGTAACAAACACATCATGCTATTAGAGGCACCACTCATATTTTCTAATGCAAGTCTTGTAGCGTATTGCAGAAATTCTCTACTCAAAATGGCAATCAGGTATTGACCAAACACAGCAAATAGATGCTGCATTTTTAATGACAAAGATTGCATTGATTTATGCCAACACCCTGAAGTACTAAATATGCTACATTCAACAGACCACACGCAACATGAATGATAAAAATCGCTCTCTGCATATATGGATTAAAAGAGGACTAATTGAAATGCATGTGTGGAAAATATCTTCGTCTGCAGAGGTTTTACAAAGACTGAGCTCACAGTGTTGGAGGGGTAATTAGACAGTAGCCAGTTGTTTCCTATTTGCTGTAATTTTAAGAGTAACAGCACTGGACTGAAACAGCCTTGAACAACAGTGCACATGCACCAAATATTCACCGAGATAAACCAAAATTAAAACGCAATCCGTCATATGAATAAACATGGACTTGTTTGAAAGCCAACAGCAAGCATGAAAAACTTTCTTACACTGTTATGAAAAGAGTTCAGCTTTGACAAGCATTAGCATACACACAGACACACACACACACACATATAAACCACTGGGCTTTGAAATTGTGGAAGGGTCTGCATTCCAACATAAAACAGATTGGAGTGGAGGCCAAGGAGGGTCTGTGGTGTGGAGCCCACGCCTGGGCTGCGTGTTGACTCATGAAGCAGACCCTGGCTGTGCCGTTTGCACCAATTTGCTCTGAACCTCCCTGAGACAAATAACTGCCACAGAGCAGTAACACACTCTGCCTCCAGTCCCCTGGCAGCCTGCCAGCACAGTCACTGCTGCTTCTGCTGGAGTTAGCTGTCCTGATTTTTTCCTTTCTGCTCTCTCGTTCTCTGCTGTTTCTCTCTCTCTCTCTCTCTTTTTTTTAACTCACTTATACTTTCTCTTTACCTCATAGACTCGTTTTATGTTTGGAACGCCCTCATATGTGCTAAGCAGAAAAAAGAGGTTAAAAGGAGTTCACACGACATCCCATAAATAACAGAAATGGTGGGAGAGGTGTGAGAAAGTCAATGAAATTCAAAGGCACCAAGTTGCTCCACTATACTGCCAAACTTGTAATAAGTCAATGAAAAGTAAACACCTCAACAAATAAATAATTGCTGTGCCACCGAATAGTGACAGAGGCTGTTTCAGTCATAGAGCTTGTTTTGTTGCAGTTTTTAGCAGTAGAGAACAATTGAGAAGTAAAGAGAAGAGTTGGGTGAGGGCAGGGATAAAAAGAAATGTGAGATTGAGTAAAATCAGATGTTATGTGTCAAGGGGAGGGGTTGCGCAGAAGGGGACAACATAAAGACCCAGAGTATTTGAGAGCCAGCAGATGTACAACAAGGGATTTCCTGCATGACAGACAGGCGAGTCCTCAGATCAGTGGGAGGTGGCCCTGCTGCCTTTAGACTGGCGCATGCCAGCCAACTGTCCCCCGCTCTGCAGATGACTCTTATGCATGGCCCCAAATCTGTTAGGGTGAACTCTGCCTCCTTCAACACATCCGAAGCCCTGACCTCCCCCCACTAATCACAGAGTCAGCGAGGCCAGCTGGCTGCACACGGTGACAGAGATTTTACATAAGCATCAAGATCAATGCCATTCTGAGATAAACTTAGCTGTGCAGTGGACCAAATTCGAGTAAACATCCCTTTGCTTCTATTGTTGGTGGCTGTAAAAAGTAAACCCTGCCTCTAGAGACGACTCTGTGTGTGGATATGCGGCCTGCAGCCAACCCTGTGCGGTCAGCACCGTGCATGCAGCCAGGCCACTAGACAGCAGGCCCTGAGGTTATCGCCCGCTCAAGTGGTGCAGTGTGCCGTCCATTACCTCACTTTGCTATCTCTGCATCCAGGAAAAGAGAAACAAGCTATTCATAGAGCCTCTCAAGGCCCCATGCCGAGTCCCAGCAAAGGAAATTGCTGTGACATATCACAGAATGCAAAGCAAACTGCACACATATTTTACTGAACTCTTGAATCTGTCTGTAACTCTTAAATAAGAGTGAGCCATTTTGATAGTACTTTTAAAATCTCTGACTTTTTTTTTTTACCACAGTGTTTGTTCAGTGTTTGTTTAAGGCATGAATGACATCTTAGAATGCACATGTTATGAAACACAATGCTAATGTTTCAAATACATTTTTAGTTAACCATGGAAGATAAGGTTTCAGTGAGGTCAAACACTTCTTTCTCTATCAACTAGCAGTCACTGTGTATAAAAAGGAAGCTCATTATTTGACGTCCACATCTCCAATACAAAGAAAAAAAAAACATAATAAGAAAAGAATCCTATCTTGAGCTTGTTTGAATACACAAAGCAAATAGGATTCATGGTAAATGCATTAGCCAGGATTTAGGTTAAGAGCCTGAGATAGAGAGATTGTGGGCTGTACTGTACTTGTGGTTAATGATAAACCAAACAAACCGGGTTAGCTCTCCTAGCCTGACAAAACAGAACTTGTTGAAACTCGGATTATGTTAACAATCGCTGGTGAGTAAGGGAAACTGTAAAAGCCAGCCTCTTAGAATAACATCTTCAAAAAGTTGTGTTTTTAGCTTTTAAAGTGAAAACGTTAGAGGGGGAGAGCTCGGCAATGTAAACACAATTAAAACCACAACTTCCTTTTTTGGAGTTTCATTGGAAATTAAAAGCCTGGTCGTTCCCTCAACTTACACTGAGTTGGAGTAAAACACTGCGTCCGCAACGTTCAACTCATAACGGTTAAGGTATGACAAGCATGTTAAATGACAACATGGGATCAAAAATGCTCTAAAACCTTCTTATATGTCCTCATGAGTCAGATTTATGGCTTGTAGTTTCCCCACTCTGGAGTTTAAGTGAAACCTCGTAAAGAAATTTCACTGTATCTGGACTTTTTCTTTTTCTACGGCCTTTTTTCTTCGGCGGGGTTCCATCCCGGTTGCTCCGACAACATAATTATATGTAGTTAGGCATGAGCTGAAGAGAGGGGAGTGAGAGACAACAACTAAGCGAGAGGGAGAGAGAGGGCTGGAGCACAGTGGCTTGTCATTATGGGTCTGTTTGAACCTTATACAGAATAAGCAGCCTGAACTTGAGACTGAGCCAGGGGTACTCTGTCCTCTGCTTCTTGAAAGTCTCGCCAAGTGCCTTGTTTTTCTCCTTGAAAATCCCACCTCTAAAATAAACTTGGTATATCTTCTACTACTTGGAAAAATATTTTTAGCAATTCTCTTGTATTTTTTTATTCATATTTTATTTCTGCAATTACCTCTAAGTGCTTTAGATAATTACATTTAAATGTGCAGAATTGTGATTTTAGTACGGACATGCTTGGCTGGCATTAAAAATCAGGACAACAAACCAAGTGGACCACCCTTCTGCATTGCATTTCTGCTGCTTTTTCATCGCTGATCATCTGAAGGGAGACTTCTACTCCAAATTTAAGTCTAAGATGTATGAAATACACCATAAAAACCAAATGAATTATAAAAATGTCTGTAAAGGGTTCTAATCTAATGCTTCTTACTTTACACTGCACATAGCTGATACTGAGGATTGAAAAATACTGAAACAGCCAAGTGGTTTGTACTGTATACTCCAGAGGTCCCATTAATACAGCTTAAAGTTGAAAATACAAAGTAAGGAGTCCTTCTCAATCTGACTGACGCCTCATACCCAAGACCATTACCCTCAAAAAGCCAGGAGTCCATGCCCAGCCCTGTAACTCCCACACTCCACATCCACTCACACATGCACACATCCCAAAACACACACACACACACACACACACACACACACACACACACTTCTTTCTTTCTCCATCTTGATTAGATTACAGTGAGCTGGTTGGTGACAGCCTCTGGGCATGCTGGAAGAGTGGTTGATATCTGAGCTCTTCTCCTCAGCCTTCACTCTCAGTCAAGAGAGCAAAGGAGATAATATATCTGAAAAGCTGACCTCACCAACTAAAGCAGCCTTTAAATAATCATCAGAACAAATTTTTCACCACAGGTCACCACTCACAATAGGACTAAATGATTTAGAAAGATTATTTTCTTCCTACATTACATACCCACTGACTGCCAGACATATTGCTTGCTGTTATGTCTCCAAGCCTGCTTGCTGACCCTAGAGATGCTTAAATCTACTTTACATCAAAGCTACCATGTTGTTGCGTGACTGTGACAGACAATAATGGGAACCTCTAATACATCATCAAACGGGTAGGAAAACTCTTCATTAAAAGAAGACTTAACACAGATGCAATGATTGCATTGCTTTCGTTATAAAACCTCATATCTATCTCTCTGACAAAAAGCAGAAGCGGGGCCAAAACAGAAAGGGCTTTGTTCCCTTTGTAGCTCCTGACCACCTACTAAGGGCCCTTTAGAGAAGCACTCACCCTGGAATGATCAGGCCACTTCTCCCCCATGGCTCCACAGGTCTATGGAGACCACTGGGCCAAACACATCCTGCCCATCTCCTAAGAGATTATCCAACTCAATGAACACATTGAGCAAAGAAACACTGGAGGAAACTGGAGCCTGCTATTCAGCTGCGTCTAAACCAGAGCCCTTCCATTCACACCCACACTAGAGGCAAAGAGGAAACAGGAAGACATGCTGCACTTACTGGCTACTTCCAGCGAAGCGTTGTGGCTCACAGCCTCTCCCAGGTAGTTGCGGGCGACACAGACATAGGAACCTTCGTCAGGTTTGCTCCGTCGTCCATGGACGATGCGAAGAAAGAAGAGGGAGCCACTGGGTAGCAGCATGCGCTGTGAACGAGGATTGTCCCTATCTGTTTCCACCCGTTCTCCATCCTTGTACCACTCCACTGTCGGGGTTGGCCGCCCCTCTGCTTTACAATTGAGGGTAGCGGGCTCCCCTTTGGAAACAATCAGGTCGGATGGGTGCTCCACAATCCGGGGTGGAGTGTCCTCTTGACGCAGACGGGATCCTAAGAAGAAACAACATAAATGAGAGTTTACATCTGCAAAAATTTTCACTCTATAAATGTAATTTGTACCATAATATAGGCATCTTTGAAATATCTTGCAGAAATTAAAGCTAGTGTTTTGCTGAATTCTTGAGCAACATAGATGATTTTGTTCATCTTCTTACAGATCGCAAGGTTAGAATGTCAACCTATCATGCCTTCTTTTACTTTTTAATTAGCTCCAAAGACACAATATTTAATCTGTTAAATATGGCTAATACACAAGTAAGACTCCTCAATACTAATTTTTATTAGTATGCAACTTCACTCCCTCCCAAAATAAGCTGACATATGCATCACATTTACATGCAGACAATCTAATTTGAAGGGGATGAAAAATACTCTGTTTGGTACCCAAAACAGATACTGCTCTGAGCAGTAAGGACCAAGTAAACCACCAATCTGTGAGCAGCGTTACTCTTTAATAACAACAACTGCTCCATAAGTAAAGCTTAGCACTGCTCCCACTGTGTGACCCTGTCATTTATCTGATCAAACTTCAAAGAGCAAAAAAAGAATAAAAAGAAGGAAACGGTAAACAAGAAATATGAAACACCTTTTAGGTAAAAAGAGATTAAGAGATAAAAGAGGAGATGCAGGAGGACTACATAGCTTGGCAACAAAGTATGAGCAGAAGCGAGAGATTACACTATTACAGGAAGATAGAGCAGCCAACAGCAGTGCCAAGGGGGTTGACACCTCAGTGCTATCTCATGCCATTACTCTTGCTGCCTCCAACCAGTCAGCTGTGGCCATCAAACCTGTTTTACATGCAAATGAGCTTCCTGTTGTTAATTCTTGAAGGTTGGGACTTGGTGGTTGTGAATGCATTGTGTGCCCACTCACAATAGTTTGTGTGTATGTGTGTGTGAGGGCGAGAGAGAGTTTTTTTTTCTCTGCTTGTCGTATCTCCACGTATAGAGCCTTCGGATCCCATTCAGCCCCAATTAAAAAGAGTCGGGTCTAATTGGAGGCACAGGCCTGCAATTAATCTACCCAGCATCCCGTGAACTTGCCACGCTGCTTCATTTTGGTGCCCTCTGCCCATCCCCCTATTCTCCCAGAAATCAGGTGCTGAGAAGGCATCTTCTTTAGGTCTCTGTATCTTTTAAGTAAAGTCAGCACTATTGGTGACAGCTCTTTGGAAAGATTAATCACTTCGATGCAAATGTGTAGTGTGTCCAATGAAACATAATTAATCCAGTACCCCAATGAAGGACATCATGATCAAGAGTCTTTTCAAGTCGTTTCTAAATGTTTATGATGGGATGAACTTTTCGATTTTTTTCCATCAAAGAACTGACTGTGGGCATACATCATCTATACTTACTCTTCTCTCGTGAGTCTTATTCAAATGCTGGGTCTTCCCTTGAGACTTATTGGTGTGGAGAGAGAACAAAAAGGACCATGATGGCCATTAAGCTGCACTTGCTAATAGGCAGTGTGACTAGCTACTTCCTTAAATAAATATTTATTTTTAGATATTCACAGCTGAAAATAAATAAATGAGATCGTATAGTTCAACTGGTGGACAATAACAGAGGCAGTGAAATGAACTTTTTAAGGGGCAGACTGCTGTATTAAAAATTTGTCTGTAAACTAACAACAACAACAACTATTTTGAGTGATGAGACTGAAGCCAGTCAGTGGTGATATCTAATTATTTGGAGGCAAAAAGACAAAGACGACTTAATCTCACATAGAAATCCTTTTGATATTTGAAATGGTTTTGGTTCTGCGTGTCAATTTTTTCACTGAGTCTAAAATCCTATCTGTAGAGATTAAAGCATTTCTGAGAGACAGACAGAAACAGATGGGGAATGAGGAAGAGCAGCATATAAAGCCTTTAGCAAGAATGAATTAGTCTGCTGTCTGATGCAAAATAAAGTTCATAAAAAATTTGTGTCTGTGCTTCCTGGCTATTACAGCTGCCTGAGCCACTACCAGGCTAATTAACCCCAATTTGTAACCTGCTTCCCTCACAAGCTTTTGAACCTGCGGACCTAATACTAACAAGGACCAGCCCTTTGGTTGGGCAGCATGCAGGAGCGTAGAGATGAGCTAACACTCCTCACTATACTAGCAAATACAGGCCAATTACCCCCACAGCAACTACACCACTACCACCATCCTTCACCAGACAAGGAAGGCTAATATGTTTTATTAAAGAGGACTTTGAAGAGCTCTGATGCTATCTGCGCTGCCTGTTCTCTTCCTGATTTAGATAGCTCCTCTCTAATTTGAAATGGTCTGAAGTTTGGGGTTTTTACAGGGGGAGCTATTAACTATTTAGATGCTGCTCACTGCGAGAAGAGCTGTGCAGCCGGCAGTGCTGTGTTTGATCACTGGCTGTTTACTAGATGATTACATTGGATCTGCATGATAAAGATGCAGCCTGAGAATACAGCATACAGAAGGTTACAGTGTTCTGTTACAGGGCAGCTGCTGAGAATAAGCTGGTAAATAGATACTCAGCAGTTCATAGACACATACATGTTTTGTGTGTAGTTCCAGGGATGGTGTGTGTGGTTTTGAGCAGTGAGTGGGTGCCAGGATGTATTAGTTACCCTAACCCTAACCCTACACATTGTTATAATGCATTCCTTGTACCTTATTGAGTTCATCGTGTGCATGTATGTGTGTGCATGTGTGTGTGTGTGTGCACTGCTGTGCTGATCCCCACAGACACTTCAAGTGACCCCAGTTACTTCAGCTCCATTACCCCTCACCAGGGGAAAAAGACACAGGCGGCATAAAGGATTATTCTGTCATGGAGCAAACACTCCCATGCCCCTCTCTTACAGGTGCACGCTTTTAGAAGATGGTCAAAAAGCTAACTTCAATCTTTCACCGCAGCACACACTGAAGACCAAATCTGAGACAGAAACAAGAGATCAGCCAAGTGCACTCTGTACTACTGAACCAAGTTGTTCGACGCCGCTTTCTCTCTTCGCTTTGAGTCGTCTAACTCTCCCTTTATTTCAAAGCGCTGCCCTTCCTTCTCCTCTGCTGCTTTCAACCGCCCTCTCTCCTATTTTCTATCCCCCTCTTCCCCCCTTCTTCGCTTCCAGACAGAATTTGTGAGATGAGCTAATGCAATACACAGCCTCACCAAAGGGAAGCTGGGACTTCTACGGCAAGGATCTGATCGATTGAGGCCTCAGGCAAGATTCTCCTTCTCCCTTAGCCCTCTCACTTGCTGGAGTGCTATGTGTTTCTTTTTTCTCATTTACTCACACACACACACACACAAACAAAAAGTTAAACTCTGCTTGAGGGAGCCTTTGCTTGCTGTGGAGGTAATTAAAAAAACCCACAATTCTCTGTGACTTTTCTCTCACTGCTAAAAGCAATCTCAGTAATGAACAACAAAACCATGAAAGCCAAAAAGCAACAACAGGCACACTGAATTCAACAGCCTCAAACCCCATCCATACAGCCACCACAAGGGTCCAGACCCAGACAATGACCCATACTCACTCAGCATGTGTATACATACAAGGATTCATAAAGACCTCTGGGGTATTTTCCCACTCTGGAAGCCAAACTCCTTCTCCCCTTCAATTGCTAAAAGGCTGGGCATGATCATGAGATTTGTGATGGTTCTAAAGAATCCAAGGTCATCCGGCTGTCCATTAGTTCACTCTACATTCATTGATAATTAACACTTTGGTTACCAGCTGTGTATTGATTCATCTGTGTCTTAGGGCTAAACTTGATTTTCACCCTGCAACATGAGTTGATGTGCTGTGTAAATCAATATCTGAGGAGATATGCCCGCTACCTCAATCTGATAAAAAATAATACACAGAAGATATAGACAGCAACCCATCACAAATATATGGGAACATCATGGTCAGGGCTTCATTCTTTCCTTTAGCTTTTATCAGCAGACTACTAGAATATTATAGTGAAAAAGTACTGCTACTGTAAGGAAATGTTACATAAGTCAAAATAGTTCTGAAAAAGTGACGCTGGAAGTCAGAATCAGATTTGGTGAGGCTGAAAGAAACTCATGTCATAATAAATATCGAGAGACATTCATTGACAATTTTGCAGCAGATTCGAGCACCAATATGTCATTGCAGCAATAGCATCCACAGACAAAAAACCTAAAACTGATCCAATACATGGCAAGGGCAGAAAGAGAGGGAGAATGGTGAAACCCCTGAACATGTTAGCTTAGTTTATAACAACATAAACTGTATGAATTAAACCATTTTAAACAGGAGACTAGTCAAGTTAGGGTTAAGTCATAGTTACTTTCTTTAAGATATATTATTTAATCCATTATGTCTAATTAGGCCAATGTTTTCTTAAGTATGTGAGACATTTTAAACTTCATTTAGTCAAGAAACTAAATACTTGTATTCAAAATAGTTATCAGTTTTTTTATTTTATTGTTCCAACTGAAACTGAGTGAGATCTGTGATAAGTGTTTTGGGTTATTGCTGCCCTTAAATGTTCTGTAAATATTTCCATGACATAAAATCAATAATGTGCATTTAACCACCTGTTCATATGAGACCTACGCTGTGGGTCATCACTGTGAGCTCAGGCACCAGTCTGAGAGTAGTTCATTCACTTGAGTGGTAAAATTGAGAATTATACAGTCAAACACGACTTGTTTCACATCTCCATCTCTGTCCATATGCACACTCCCTCTTTCTCATTGCAAGTTTGCGTTGCAAAGAAAAGAATAATGGACAATTACATTTAATAATAAATGACTAAGAGCAAAGTAAATCCTCTTCCTTGCCACAAATACTCACTACACACATATCCCATAGCCCAGTAAGTAAGCAAGCAAAAACATTATATATTTTTAAAAATGTTCTTTTATCACCTTGTTGTTTTTATAGTGCTAAAATTTTATGGGATGCTACAGACCCCTAAGCACCTTTACTTCCCATCAAAACTTGCTGTTACAAGAGCTCCACTTTTAATTGTACAAATAGTAACTCTCCACTGTTACTAATGGAAGCGTTTCACAGAGAACATTTACTGTAAATTGAAAAGAACATCGGCAAAGACAACAAAATGCAATAATATCTTGTTTGTGGTGCTACAAAGCTTTACGCGACTGCGAGGAAGCAATCGATCCAACTGCTCTGACTGAAAGTAAAGAAGACGATCCCGCAACTGCAGCCGAGACTCTGAGCAGCCTCAGGACATGAAGAAGCCAGACAGGGTCGGCTCTTCCAGAGGCAGGGTCATTCCTTAAACACAGCACGTTTGCCCTCTGCAATTAAAAGTTCACATACCCCCACAGGCAACATCAAGTGTAGTATATTTTTATTACTAATCACTCTCTGCATAAAGACGGAACGAAGCAGAGAGGTGGGCCATGAAAACACGCAAAAACAATTACCTAGCTGAGGTAATAAGTTCTGCTCCAGTGGTTTCTCTAACTCAAAAAGTCAGTGTGCCTCTGTCTCTCAAGGCTCTTTTCTTGGCTCCTATCTTGGCAGAGTGTGAGGAGGAGGAAAGGAGCCAGGCACCTGCCCTTCACCTCCGAGAACTCACATGGGAGAGGCACAGTGAGGCAATTTAGATCTGTTGTCACTGTGGTCCCCTGATGTAGAGGGACAGGATAATGTGTCTGAATGTTAAAACAACTTCACAGTGCCTGGTCATTCAGTTCAGTCCCTGACACAGGACAAACAGTTCCAGCCTAGACTGCGTGTATGAGATGTGACTGCATGAGCAATATCTTTGTAACGTTTAATTTTCCGAAACAGATGCTCAAGGTCGCAGATGTTGATAAAGACAGATGCTAAAATTGAGAGGTGTTGCAGGAGCCTGAGCCATATCATTACACCCCATATCAGATGTCCAGCTGAGCAAAGTAAGAGATATGGAATATGGGTCTGTGATAAGGAAGAACAAGCACAGTAGGGCACTCCCTATCTACAGTGCCATTAATATGTGATTAGGGGACTTAAGAGGGATTTATGGCAGAGATAAGAGCAGAGGGCGTGTCCCTCGGGGGTAGCCAGGCGGAGATTGGAGCCACGCCTGCTTGGGACCAATAAATGACGGAGAGCAGAAGAAAAGGCACCCTTCTCTGTTGAATTAGAGAAGATAACATAGAGAGAGGGCAGAGATAAGAGGGAGAAACAGAGGGAGCGACGGAAACGGAGAGAAAAGGCAAGGTACCGTACTCCTGCTGATCAGATGACATTAACAGGAAAGTGAAACTGACTCTTTTACTGTTCCACATCAGGATCCCACCCTGGAATGTGGATGCATGAATGGCTTTGCCAGTTGCATCAGATCAGACCTGTTTTTAATGTTACACAAGGCTATCACTTACACTCCTAAGAGGCAGGATTAGAGGCCTGTGTGTGAGTGCGTACTGGGACATAAAGGTGGGGAGATGGAGGGGGATTGATGGATATCTTTATGGCCTCTTTCTTTCCTCATCTCTTTGTCTTCGTTTACCAAACAGAACGGGGTACTGTTACCTCACTGATACTGCAGCAGCACTTGAGAACAGATATCAGTTTTCAAAAAATAGTAGGCTACCATATTCCAATTTTGTGCCTTTTTTAATCAAAGCAAACCTGAAACGCACCACCTAAGTGTTTATACACAACACTGCAATCCAACACGGCACTATTTGATTGTTTGTCTGTATTTGCTGTTATAGAAACTAAGCCTTCATGCTGAGAGATGATTACAATGATCCCATTGATATTTGAGTGCAAACTCTGTGGCTTTTGCAGACTGTAATGCAAACATAACACTCCTTTGTTATTATTAAGGCTAAGACCTTAAGCAAGGTTAAGAAAGTAATCACAAAATGCTGTAAGGCTTCCACCACAATTTATTTAAATATTATACTTTAATTTCATACACTAGGAACATCTGCTACACAATAAAGCTACTACTGCTTATCAAAACCAATTTACTTGAAACAAAACTTGCTTCAGTTTTAATGAGTGTTTTTTAATTGAGGTATTTGTCTGCGTCACATTATTATCATTGTTTTTACCTTTATCAGACTTAACCTCATTTGTCATATACAACAAAGGGGTGACGAATCTGTTGACGATTCCATGAACAAGCAGCACTCCCTCCTTTGCTCAGGGCACAGGTTATCTAAAGCTCTGGGGCTCTGGCATAATCATGGTTGCTCATCAGGATGGGATCCAACAAAGGCCCCTCAGGCCTGGAGCACTAACCCCAGCTCATGACTGTGTCAGCTGGGAAAAAACATCCCTGGCTCTTCCCTGGTAATGCATGCCAGGCCAGGGAGTGAGACGGCCCCAGCAGAGCTCTCCTTTGGGAGGCTGGGGTCCATCCTGCTCTGGGGCCCCCATCTGGAGCTATGACAATGGGAGCAGTATTTCCAAATCTGCTCCAGGTTTTTCCCACATGGGTCTGACACATTTGGAAAACACCAGGCATGATCATAAGAATGATGAAGCTCCTCTGATGCTCATGAAACATCAGCAACAAAAGGGACACTGTTGTTTAATGATTCTTTTTTACTTTTAAAAAATTTATCACAGCTCATAAATAAAAGTTCTGGATGGAAATTCCATATAATAGGGTGATTTATTCATTAATAAAAAATAATTTAAAAAATGCTTTCCTTTCATAATTTAAATATCAAACGTACTTTCCCATAAATTGTCACACTGTCAAAACACAGTGTATCTGTGAAAAGACACAGCGAGGGAAAAATATACTATACAATAATGAATTTTCAGCAGAAACCCAGGGGACACAATTGTGGATGAGTTGTAGCTCCCTCTGATGCCAAGCTGCTCCACTGAGTGTCATTAGACACATATATAAGCTGTTGAACTCTGCGCAAGGCCATGAGGGCAGAATTCTTTCCTGCACGATACATGTAGTTCCAATTCTTTATTAAATCCATTCGCTGACAAGGAGGGAATTTGTAGTGGAAAAGGCTGGAATGCTTGTTAGGAAGCTGCCTGTCAAATTGGCTCTGGAGAGCATGCAGGCAGATGGGCTGAACAGAGCAGGATGGATGCAAGCAAGGAGTCAGTCAGTCTTAATGTGTGTATGTCAGCTTGTCTATTATCTATCAGTCCATTCACAATGTGCAAGTTTGTGTGTGACTTTGAGCAGACTCGCAGACTCCTCAATTTGGCTGTGCATTCACAGCGATGACCTAGGAAGAAAACCCGGCATGCACTTCTCATGAAAGAACTCCAACAACGGTGTCCAGGATGTCATTCCTTCAACAGAGGAGAGATCCTGGGAAAAGAGGTGTAATTAATGCACCAGTCTTAGACTCTCTATTAGGAAGCTTCTGAGTTTGGCACAGTGACGGTTTGGGGGGGATTATAGAAAAAGGAAGCACAAGGAAGCACGGATGGACAATTACTTCTTGTTTTTGTTTTCCAGCATTGCCTGTTTTTAATGAGGGATGACCGGCGCATTCTCACTCATACATCAAAGCAGCCTCCAACAGCAGGATGGGAGAAGCTGGGGTAATTGAATATGCTGGTGCATTTATTTCTCAACAGGGGACAGCAGGCGTCTCACTGATGGCTTCTTCCTCCATGAGCTACTAGACTTGAACTCCTCAAGAGATTAATAAATTAAATTTCAGCAAAACAATTTGTTTAACATTTAAAAAAAACAAATATGTAGGTAAAAGCTGGGATTATAAACAGGCTTTTAGCACCAGTAGATTGCTGTGTCTCTGTTTCACACTACATTATGCAATGATTGCAGAGGAATGAGATCACCACTGCAGGGTTAATGTAAACAAAACAGTATGCTTAATTTAATTCAAAATCTGCTGTCTGCTCAGTTTCTGTATCCATAGCAATATGGTGAGGTGGTCTGCTCCTCCCAAGGTCACTTTCTGGACTCGCTGCAGTATCTCTGCTCCTGTGACCAGCTATGAAGAGACCGGAATAGGTGGCAGGGAGTTAGGAGAGTTGAGGCGGGGGGGTAAGCAGTAAGGAGGAAGAAGGACCAGCACACTCAGCTGGCACAGTCCGGCTACAGGGAGTATGGCATTTAGGCCCACTGCCAAGGAAAAGAACAGCTCTGAAGAGATGCCAAAGTGAATCGGGGCAGGCACGGCCAAAAAGCACCTAATGCTTTTTAAATGTTATTTAGCTGATGGCAGCGACTGATACCGTCCTACTGCTGGACCAGTGTTATGTTACAGTTCCTGAGAGCAGAGCTGATGACCTTATGTAGGCTATTCTAAATGTTCTGCCAAACACATTCTGCAGCAAATCTCAGACAGCTGGGTGTTGAAAGGGAATTTCAGTTACAGCATTCAGACGAGGGTATGACGGTAATGCCTGAGTGCATAAACTTGGCACATTTCCCCATGGTACCCTTTAGGTTAAGAGGGTAAGCACCGAGCACATAGCTCCGGACTGTCAATGTGTGAAATCTTGTGCATGTGCATGCATATATGTGCCTGTGGTTCATACAGTTTATCTGTGGATATAAGGTATTATTAAAGTGAAACGTGGCTCCCAGAGGCACAGCGTAGGTTAAGACTCAGTGGAGCCAGTTCCTCATGTGGCAGGATCCCAGAGACACCAGCATGGGCCTGCTGAGTGGGGCATGGCACGAGTCCAGCCAAATGGAACACAAATCGCCCCAAACTGTTCAAAACCTGGCCTGGAAAAATGAGAGTGGGATGTAAGGCATGCCATGTGATGCACAGTAAATATTTGGTCAAAATTAATGAAAGGGCGAAGTCTGCCAGGAAGCCTTTTTCTTGACGTCCACAGAGGGGAGACTGTGCCCAGTCTGGCATTAAAATTAAATTTCCTTCTGCAGACAACTGCTCGCTGGCCTGTCTGCTTCCAGCTCCCACTTACCACGTCCTCTCCTCAAAACACACACCAACTGTCCAGGTACACAATGTGTGTTTAACAAAACGCTGTTTTCTTTTCATGCTATAACCGAAAATGACTTCATCTTAAATGTATCCCTGTTCTTTAAATCCCACTTGTCAGTGTTCCACATCTGATAGTAGAAATACTTTCAGACATCTGAACAAAAAAGAAAACCTGTCTTCCTCTGGAGTTGGGGACGGGAGGGGGAGGAAGAAATCAGATCTGTTCAACACAGCTGTGATGACAAATGCAAGAGACAAAATATCCCTGTCACCAGCAGCCTTTTCGAACAGTTTTGTGCGTGGAAATAACCAACGCTGGGATATCGCTTCTGCTGTCACCAGTTTATATTTATTTTCCCAACTTCTCCTTTAAAATGTGATCAACACAAAGGGAGCAAAAAAAATCAATCATAATGCTTTATTTGTATCTATCAAGAAGGGTGTAGTCTGCCCTGCCACACTGAAAAAAGACAACTACAATATGAGTGCAAGTATAACCTCCATGTATGACACAGAAAACTGAATACAAAGCAAAGGAAAAGAAAAGAAAGGAGGCATAAGTTCAGCTTAGTCCAAGTAAAAGACGAAAGAAAACAGTATGAGTAATTCTTGCTTTAGCTATCATGAAAGAGGAAGCACTTAAAGTTGCTGAAAGGATTCCCATCTTTATCATTAAAGTGCTATGCAGAGTTGGAGACACAATAGCCTGCTTTGAATAATGAGTGATGAATATATGCCTGCTGTCAACACTGACATTTCACCACAATATTTCCTGACCCAAAAAAGGTGAGATTACTGAAGCCAAGTGCATGTAGATGCAGCTAAATGCAAAAGCGTTCATGTGCTGAAAGGCTGAGGAGCCTGTCTCTCACCCAGTGACTACAATTGTTATTCAATCAGAGCTTTCATGGTGCAAGCAAGGAGGGGGCGTGGCAAGCAGAGTAGCTGCAGAGGAGGGAGGATGTAAAGTGGAAGGAGAGGACTGATAAACAGCCCCACAAGGCTTTTAAAATTGAAAATTTCCTCCTTATAAAAGAGATTAAAATCCTGAGACTTCCAGTGTGAGAAACATGCATTGTTCTGATTCAAATGGCTCAATGGTGTTTGTATTTTTTAAAGTTTTTACGTGTTTTCAACAGAAGTTGCATCATGCAGATTATTTACAGCAAAGAACAGTTATTCCGTTCATTTTAATGGTGACATCAGCTTTAAGGAAAATGTCACCAATTGGCAGAAAGTAGGTAAGCCAGATAATATATCAGGATTAGAGTTAATCTCTCAACTCAGAGCGACTGTGTATTTACATGTTGGAAATTCATCTAGTTATTTGATTCCTCTTCACCATGGTTACAGCTGAATGGTGGGAGCGGCTCCAAAAGAAGCCCTATAGAAGTGAATTTCAAGGTCACGTTCTCATTAATTATGTTTTCCAGCACTTCCTCTTAAATAGAGCGCAGCCCTCCTACTTTTATCACTGTCGCTGTGTGACAGATTTAGCCCTAAGGAACTCATACATGAAGTTGCTGATGCAGCTCAAGGTGAGAGCGCCTCTTGAACATGTGAGGAGTGCATCAATTGCACGGTGCGGATTAAAGAATGTGTTTCAAAATTTTAAATAAACAAGAAATAATGTTTGATATGGAGGGAGAAATTTGTTACCAGAGGGAATCTCAACAACGACAGTATAGCTAAGAGGGGGAGGAACCAAAGACATTAATCAACTAATTAGCAGTCTCTCTTTTAACTGCTAATTTAATCTATTCCTCTCAGTCTCTTTAATGGCATTTTCCCCTGTCAGTTATAACGAAAGAGAGGTTTAGCATTTCAAAAGTGTATCCAGGCCTTGCAATGAGAGGGTAATAGAATGGTCACAGAGGCTGGGAGGAGGCCTGAGCTCAGGGAGGGAGAAAGAAAAGAAAGATACTGGGGAAAGGCTGTCCTCAATGCCACCTCTCAGTCTCCCCAGTGGAGAAAATGAAAGGGAGGGAGGTCTGAGCCTTTTTAAAATGCACAAGGCAGAGCACCCCACGATAACATGGTTTCTCCACCACAGCAAACACCAGGCCCAAGGCGAACCTTCTGGGAGTTCCTGAGCATGCAGAATTTGGATATCTGAAGGATGTTGGCTATACTACGCCAAAACCAAACCCTCAACGCCACACAGACGCTTTGCACAAGAATCATTTATTTACTCAGCACTTTTAGACATCAACCTCACCTCTCCCCCAGATGTCCACCTTCAAAGAAAAAAAAAAACAACACCAGCGTCCTTGCCTCACCACCACTATCACCCCAATCAGCACATTCCCTGCCATAAGGGACCAGTAAGAATATGCAATGTGAGCACAGGGAGCCAGATCAAGGGTATTCCCAGAGCTGGTGTATCATGGTATGTTTGACTGCTCCGTCCTCCGCTTCGTCCTCAGCTCTTCCCTCTCCATCCCCCTTTCCACACCCCGGGGTAGCCTTTGTGTAGCCGCTCTCCCCCCACCTCTACGCTCCTCACACACACCCTCAGTCCCTCGTGAACCATTCTCCTCCCCTCCTCCATGCCTTACAATCGGCGACACAATGCGGCCTCCCCGTCCCCACAGGCTTTTTCTGCATGTCGGCTTGCTTTATTTAAGAAAGGCTCTGCGCTGACCAGTCACAAAAAAAGGCAAGTCTTAAAAAATTGGGCCAAAACAAAAACTGCGGGGGATGGGTAAGAGGATGAAGAGATTCCTTAAGCCCCCTTTCGTCACCCCACACACATACACACACAAACACACTCCCCACCTCTCTGTCTTTCCCTCTTGCTCACATCTATATTAGTGTGGTCACTGGAAAACTAAATCACTGTGATGCAGGATCAAGTAAACATGCATATGTGCTGTAGAATTAAATGTAGATTAGCATAATGTAATTTGCTTGCGCTTTGCTGCCAATAAACTTTTTGCATTTTTCATAAGAGAAAGCAAAGCTGTGGGAATTCTAACTGTGTCGTATGTGAACCAGACAGAAAGCAGACAGCACCTTTCATGCTATAAGGACAGGCCATTTATAACTTCAGCACAGACTGGCAATTGGGAATGTTTGTCCTCCATGTCAACTGTCAGAATAAGATGCATTTACTGTACTGACTGACCCATGAGTTTAATATCCTGGACACGCCTGCTGTTTTCTAGTATCAGCCAGCTCCAGACTAAAAAGCTTATATGAAGTTATGTCCCACAGTATTCTTAGTGTGGACGGCTTAGCTCTGTCTGGATATACGTTTTTAGAGCTTATGCTGACGGACAATTTGACAGACAAAGTGACACTTGCTTAATAAGTCATAACAACATTATCAGCAAGCAATGAACATATGTCTCCTCAGTGCTGACTGTCTACACGGAGGCCTGGTAAGAGATAGCAGTTAAGTCATGAGGAATTTGAAATACCGAGGGGGTTACGCACAGGGCACTGGGACGTTTCCTCATTTTTATGACATTATCCAAATCCTGTGATTCTTCAAGCAGACATGCCGTATCAGTCAAGCTGCAGCCACAACGAATTACAAACTATTGACATCAGATGGATCTGGTAATTAATCCAATTAAGCAGGGCTTTTAGGTCATTAAAGGAAGAGCAGTTGAGGGAAAGCAGATCATTAAGAGTCACTGCCTAATTATCTGCCCTCAAACAAACTGCTTTGAAATGTTTATATACTATAGTCAGTCATTAATGACTGAGTTCCAGTTCTCATGAACGGAAAGAGGACACATGCTCCCTCCCACATTCCTCCATGTGGTTTCACTAAGCCAAAGTCTGCCTAATCCTGGATCTTAGGGTGTAAAACCCTGCTTGATTTGGATTAGGATCAGATTAATGTGTATTAGTAGAAGTTATAGAGATATAGCTTTATGGGCACCATCACTTCACACAGGTGAGAGATTTTTCAACTCATGGAAAGAAGCGACAAAGCAGACCTGAAGTTAAATTTACACTATCAGGTTTTCCTCTACAACTGCTTTTCAAAGCTAAAAGGTCTCTGTCCAGGCAGGCATTCTTACAGGAATAATCATCATCCAGATTAACACACATTAAAAAAAAGGCATATCACATCACCATCCACATAAACTTGGCATATGCATGATGGTATAAACAGGAAGTCGAATATTGGCTGCTTAGGTGCATAAAAGCCATTATGAAAAGAACAGCAACAGCAGAAACTAAAAAGAGAGGTTTCTTTGCTTGTACCGATAATGAGGTAGATCTGTTAGCACGAGGTCAGCGATGTCTGTATTTCGTTAGCCATGGAGAATTAACTGTTGACAGTCAAGGCTGATTGATATTTACAGGCTGTTTGTTTTCTTTCGGATTAAGGTCACATGATATGGACAAAACAAATCAGGGGAACGTCCTGACAGAAAAAACCCAATGAGAAAGCAAACATGGGTGACTGTGTCATCGTTTTAAAGTGTCCACCTCCGCACATCTACACTACAATGCAACCCCAGAGCTTTTCAACTAAAACTGAGTCAGAGCCTTTTCCAAAAGTCTCTGTTTCAGGGATTCTGAAATGCGGAAATACTTGGACCAAAAAGAATGTATTCAGAAACTCAGTTTGCAGTGTCAAAGTGTAGGAAGGGAAAAAAATATTTGGCTTGCCATGACAAATTGTGCACCTTTATCTCCATTTTCACATGAAGCAATATTGTGCAAGCGATAATTGTGCTAACAGAACTTTGGACATGTTAAATATAATCCTGTGTTTTTTTTGTTTTCATCAGACGAAGAGTTTTAAATAATACTCATACTTATACATGTGTGCTAGACCTGAGACGCCCACATTTCTCAAGACATTCTGCCCTCATATGACATCAGTTCAGTGGGTTTAACTCTAAAAAAAAAACAAAAAACACTGGGCTATTTGGAGAAACAGACGACCATTTCACAAAACTGTTAAAAGAAAGTTTGTAACTGCAAGACAGGAAGGGAAGAGGCTGGCTTTAATGATTATGTTTCTAAGGCCATTTGAAAGGTAATCGTAGGAAGACAGGAGACGGAGACGGGTCTCACCTGTGGTCTCTGGTCATTAATTGGCCCTGGAGCCTGCTGTGTCCTGTCAGATCGTCATGATGTAGTGGGTGGAAGGGCTCCGCAATTTATCAGCACTTACAAGTCAATTTGTCAGGACCTCAACGGCTAGGTGCTGCCGAGGCCGGGACTGATTACCAGGGCACCATTTTCACAGCCCATACTGTTATCAGCGCCGGCACAATCTCACACTTCTACACACTGCTATGCTTGAATATAATTGACCAAAGAGTTTGTAGCAACACGGATGTGCTTTGTTTGTTTATTTATTTATTTATTTAGAAAAGAAGTCTGATTCTTGGTTTGAAATAAGATCCGGTCTCTTTCTAAATATCTTTTGAACAGTCTTTATCTTCTTAAAGTAATCCACAGTGTCATTTTGAATGTGAGAAGCAAAAGCAACCTCTTGCCCTCATCTGAATGGTACCTCTGAGGTGAGAATAAGGTCTGATGAGCACTTGGGGGAGAGATAACAACCATTTAGTGTATAGCAGGAGGACAGATTGCCTGATAACAGGGCGAGACATGATAGATGGAGGTATCAATTTACAACCTTCAGACAGAACAAAGCAGCAATAAGCAAGTCACCACAAGTTTGAAAAGGGCAAAGGTTGTTTCATCTCACACACTCTATTTCACACACACACAGGCGGTATAAAAATACGTTCTTAAAACCAGGCCAGCGATGTGAAAAATAATCTTATTTTAATCCACAGAGATGTTATTTAACACCATAAAGAATTTACTTAAGAGATCTGATACCTTCCCTACATGAGAATGAAGTTGTTAGCCCTGCAATTAGCAGAAAATATGAAATCTTTTCCTGGCAAGTGGTGTGTAATCCAATTTTCCTGACACCAGTGTCTAATCCAAGACCAATCCTTTAAGTATCTGCTGTTCAGTCCATCTCTATTAGCAGGCCTTATTCTCACGCCTCTCGCCAGAAAACATCCCCAGACATCCTCACAGCTAGGCGTAATTGGAAACCCTGGTGTCTAACGGTCTTTCTCACAGGACAGGCCCATTAGTGGCTCAGCCCAGGCGCAGGATCTGGCCGAGGGTGGAGCACGGAGCCTCCACCTATTGCTCTAAACACTCTCTCCTTTGACCCTACTTCCTGTTTAGGTGTTACAGTGTTTTCCTCCTCTGTCACAAGCTTTGGCCATCCCCACATTTCTGCCTCTCTAACGGAGGACAAAGACCCAATTCAGGAAACCAATCAGGAAGCACGGTTTACATTTGAATGTGAATAATATTATTCTGCAGAAAGACAGACTCAAAAACCGGATTAACACAGCCAACAGACACAGAATTAAAACTTTTCCATTTATGCATGATTGAAATTGCCTACATTAATACTGATGCAAAATGACTTCACTTTTAGGGACAAAAATTGAAGCAGACTAAGAGCCTGGACAGGTACGCCCTCATGGCTTTTCAGGTTTAAACTTGAAACTGATTACACTGACATAATTACATACGTAGGTGTGTTAGAGTAACAATAAACGGTAGCAGAAGGCCTGGACCTCAGCGCTCATGTTCTGTTACTGAAGGTCTGTTCGGAGGATTATCCAAAATAAATAAATAAGCTACCTCGCATATGTTTTTTTTTTTGTCTGAAACCATTCATTTTTTTTGGAACAAGTCTTTCTTTGTGTAAAACGCCCTACTAGCTCCCATTCAGGATGCACTTTTCCTAATGTCCTATAATGGGGTGGCGGGCATTTGCTTCCTCATAACTCAGAAGCAACTGACCTGGAAAACCCGAGCTATAATGGTCCAGGAGTCCTATAGAGACATCCATGTGATGGGTGAAGAGGAATAATATGTGAGATAATAAGAAAGAGCACAAGCAGACAAAGACAACTTAAACCAGGCTGCTGTGGCTCCACATGAGCTTTATAAATGACACAAAGCTGAATTAAATAAGACCAAGAATAAATGAAAAAGAACATGGAGGAAGCCATCTGAGATGCTACATATTTTCATAAAAAATATACACAAAATGTTGCCCTCAGCAAAAAAAGCCTTATGAGCAGAATACATGGAAACATGGTGTCCGTAGGGGTTCCTGCTGTCTGCATGAAGGATGATAGCTGCTCTCTCCACTCATCCCACATGGCTTCAGCACTTTATATGTGACTTTATATGTGCTCAGCTCATAAAAAGTTAGAAAACCCTTTAACCCTGACAGTTTCTGGTCAGGAGAGAAAACTGTGTATCAAAATGTTGACTTTGTTTTAAAGCAAGACGCTCAAACTGAACCAGAGACGAGCCTCTTATACACATCAGTCTGAGGCCTGAAACACACTCAGTTTGACCTAAGTCCAATGTTCAAGAGGTGTTTTCTTCTGCTGGAAAAGTTAATCTACTTTTGCCCTGCAGCAACCATTTTCACTTAGACGGCTTGTATATTTTTGTGATACTAATTAATACATTATTTCATAATGTTAGATGTATTGTAGTCCAGCTTTATAACTGTATAAGAACTGTAGCTTCATAGAAAGTTAAAGAGATAAAATAAGAATTTTTCCCCCTTTGACTTTTTCTTTGGTTTCCCAATATTCAGTTTGTGAATCCCAAATAAAAGGCCATAGCTGACAGACAACAGACTTACCTGAGCACACATGGAGAATTCCTAACAGAAATACAAATCCAATGGAAGTTGCAGACATACTTCGTCTCTCTTCTGAGAAATGTTCTTGTGTAATCCAAATTATTCAAAAAGAAATTTAGGCATCCGCTCCTTCATGACACACTGCAGAACAAAATCTTAGAATCCAGAGTTTGAAAATGTTGCAGACAGATTTTGTTTTTTTGTGTGTGTCACAAAAGACTAAATAAAACAAACCACACGCAGTTTATTAAGAGCCTGCTTCAATGGCTTCTTGTTAAGGGTTCAAAGAAAGGGAAGAAAAAGACAAAGCAGTTCCAAACAGGGCAAAAATTTCAACACAGGCTCTGTTCCAGTAGTTTAGCTGAACTGAATGATGGCATGTGTAAAAAACTGTGCGAGAATATCTGAGCGGAGAAGTGAAAGAGCTCTATCCTTTCTTTGAATTCATCCCGTCGCTGCCGTGCGCGCAGACCAGTCAGGCGATCTCATTCAAATCCTTTAGTTCCTTTGTGCAAAATAAAGGACAAAATAATAATTTAAAAAATCCACTGTGACTGAAAGTTAAGTGAGAAATGAGTCAAATAACGCGAGTGGTCGCTGCAGTCCACACCGAAAGCCTCTGTCCTTGCAGTCACATTATTTCAGTCCAGTTTTGAGAATCTGTCACTTGAGATCGGAAACTTTGCGAGTTAGTCCTGTCCTCTCTCCTCCAGCAGACCCACGCACAAGATCAGTGCAACTTTTCCATCACTTTTCCCCCCGTCGCTCCTCCGCTGCAACTCCCACTGATCCCCGTGCGCGTCGCAGACCCCGAACCTCAGACTAGAGGGGGGAAATACGGATTCATACTCACTGCATTTCATTCAAGGAAAGCGGAATGCCTCGTCAATTGCTATGCGCCTTTCTACCCCCTCCATAGACCCGACAATGTTTCCCAGAGAAGAAATTTAACCTCTTCCCGCCTGGATCCCACCGAGCAGCGCAGCTACGCGGCGCGCACTGGCAGGCTGCTGTATTGTCTTAAACTATGTCCAGTAATAGCGAAACCTAATTAAAATACTCGGAGATGTTATTTTTATCCTTTCTGCGGTTCATTTCTAAAAACATATGTAACAGCCAATCCTTAAGGGATTCAACAGCATGTTCTTGGAACTCAATAGTGTTTATATAATAGGGATAGAGCAAGCTACTCTAAGGTTTTGTTTAGTCTCCTGTGGTTTCATAGTCATTTAATATTTCAGTGTAACAAACTGGATTAGCTAAATTAGCTAAATAATGTTTTTTTCCTTCTGAAATGTTTAACAGGAAATCATCGAGCTGCATCCACCTGGTGTATTGTATAGCTGAGGTGTCATTATTTTGTGTTAGACATAATATTCTCTGCCTCTAGCCAACAGACTTTTATTGCCCATTAGACTGAGAACTTTTTTTTTTTTTTTGCCAAACTGGACTTTTAAAATAAATATGTAACAAAGGATATTAATAGATATCATTTCAAAGAAAATAACAAATAGCCATTAGTGCACTGGGACTATATGATTAATTAAAATCTGGTTTAACAATTTATCTACTGATCCTTGTGGCTAATTTAGCTTTTTTTTCCCAATGTGACAAAAAACACATTATACTCACTTTTTTTCATCTCTCTCTCTCTCCTCTCATTTAGCTCTGACTCAAATGAACCCTGCTTTTTCTGTAAAGGTTTGATCAATTTTGCCAACAGCCTGATTTATTTCTTTGAACCTCTGAGTCACAGCACACACAGAGCACCTCTTTTTGATCCGGCAAGAATAATTCAAAAACTGCGCAAGTTATCTTGCATTAAAATATCTCAAATGTGGGGAAAACATGAATGGCTAAAAAAGAACAGCTGAACTGCTTACACATTTCCACAGTTCGGCTCAGCTCAAAGAGTCTCCATCGGTTCCACTGAACATTTGTAACCCAACAGCGCCCTCCAGTGAAGACAGCCTGAACTAGTCTGAGGACGCACGTATTGTCAGAGAAAACCACATATGGTATGTTAGATAAGGAATGTCTGGTGACACATTAGTCATGAAGCCCTGAGACTTTCAAAGTCTGCCATGTTTAAGTTACTAATACTGATTGGCTACTGTAGGCTGAACCAAGGAGAATCACTGTATTTACACTCTCATATGAATGAATGAAGGTGCAATAATCAAAGCACTATATCTCACAAAGAGCAAGTTTCTCAATCTATCCCTCAAACTCGAGCAAATGGATCTGAAGACTTTTTATTTTCTGTGGGGACTAATATATAACACAAAATGCATCTTCTTTAAAGTGAAATAAACACAGAACAAACAGCCTGTATATGAAAATATAGCATATATAGCACATATAGCACATGTATGTTAAAATGACCAATTAAAGCACTTAAGACACAATCATGAAAAATAAGGAGGAAGGTATTCTCATATGAATGAAACATCAACAACAGCCATTTGAACACTCAGAAAAGAGGCTGTTTGTTAAAATTGGTGCATATTATTAATAGTAACACTGCTGTTTGCTCCAAAAATATACATAGATCTATTTTAACCAGTCTGAATTTTATGGATCCCTTCAGTGACTCTGCATGTGCCTGTGTGTCTACATATTCAGACTAAATTCTGTTTTTTCAACTCTGAGCATGTTTTTGTTTCTCATTCATCCATGTGTACTTTATATTACAGTTTTACACACTCCATTCCCTCTTGGTCCTCATGTGCCCTATTTTCCTGAAAGCTTTTACAGCCCTGGACCTTTAAAGTGGCTGTTCAGCTGAATCCCACCAATTGAATAGTAAAATTTCCTCTAGCCAGCAGCAGGGAACTGTAACATAGAAGCAATTATCAGCAATGTCCTCTCTCAGACCCACCAGGAGAGGCGGATGTCTGGGAGGACTGATTGCTTCAAGATGATGTGAGCATTTTGAATTTTTGATGTAGCACAGCAAAGAAGAAAAATGCAAAATAAAAATGCATCACACATAAAAAACAGACACTGCTATAATGGATTACTAGCAGTGGTCTCATCTCTTCTCTTTTCCTCATATTACTTGCAAAACATAGAATGATAGAAAATGATAGCAAAATAAAAAAAAAGATAGCAAAATGTAGAATGATAAAATGATGCAAAATGTAGAAAATGTGAATTCCGTCAGTAATTTGTTATTTTACTGGTATTATTGTACCATAAGATTTCAAAGAACCAAAAAAAGTATACACATGCTCAAGCTACTCTTTGAAGCTTGTCCATGGCCCCACCTGTATCGCCACATTTTCATTGTTTGATGTTGGATCAGACCATTTTGTATTCAGGTTTGGTTTCACCTCTTTCTTCTGTGGTTGTCAAAAAGAAAAGAATCAGTCGGTATGTGCAAGTTATAACAACTGAGCTCCGTGAACGGGGAGGCTTTCTGTCCTCTCTCACCCCCCTTTCTCAAAACCTTGATCAGACCAAGAGAGGCAGAAAAAATGACATATTTTCAAAGCTGTGATGGTGACAGAAAGCTTTTAAACACCCCAGCCAAAAATATACACAGTACAAAAGGATAAAAAAAAAACTTCCACAGTAAACTGCAAATCTCCCCGAGGCTTTAATGCTTTAACAACCACTCTGGAGAACCAAAACAACTATGTATGTTGTCAAAGATATGATGAGTCATTATCTTTTGGATGACAGTTATGTAATATAGCACTTTTTGTACTCACTGTGAATGATGTGGTTACATTTGTTTGGTTTGATGTGGGAGTGCCTCAAAGTTTGGTGGCTTTGATGTAGTCCCAGATTTTTAGGCAGACGTTTGCACGAGTGAGACTTCTGTAACCCGGCGAGTCGATGGGCCCCGTGTGGACCCTTATGGTCTTTAGGCACTCCCAGCATGACCAGCATGGCAAACAGCACCACCAGCAAACACACAATGTGCATGGTGATGTGTGTGGACAACACAGGGGTCAGTAAATGTTCATATAACTATCATAAAAAGTTGCTAATTCACTTCCTGCAGACTTGTTTTCCTTGCAAAGAGGCAAATAATAAAAAATCCAACCCAAAGATCCTTTCGAAAACATTCAAAAACAGCAACAAACTGCAAACATTGCTGTACTTCCCACCGAGAGTCCTTCATGCTGCTACCCTTGAGATCTGCCAAATACATAAACCCCTGCAGTCTTGGCCAATCTCCTAAATCCAGTGACAATGTTTCCCCCCAGAGTACGATGGGATCTTAATGAGGGTAACTCTATATACAATGTGCATGGTGAAGTTTACTCCCCTCTCCATCTCACCACCTAACCACTCAATGGCGAGACTGTTTCTCATCTTCCCGGCGTTTTTATCTCTGAAAATTCTCTTTTTAATATTCAAAAGGAGATTGTGGACGTTCCGGCTTTTCTTATGATGTTTCTATGCATGCAGCAGGACGGGGGATCCTGTAGGCTCCACGCTGTGCCCCTTTTCAGTTGAGCTGGACTCCACACAAACCCCGGCCCCCTCAGTATAGAGGTGTTGGGGTGACACACAGGCGGGGTAAGGCAAAAGAGCCCACATTCCCTTTTTTCCTCTACTAAGACTATTTAATGGCTTTCATTCCCATCTCACCAGAGCACCAAACAAGATGGTATAAAACAAAACCGTTTCCCCCTTGAAAAGAGACTCCCTGTTGAGAGGCACACAAAACACTCTTTCCCAAGTAAGAACACTTTCCTATCCTCAGAAAAAAAAAGTGATGCATTTTGGCATTTTAGGCTCCACAGGCTGAAGTTTTACCTCTAAATATGTTGGCAAGCAGAAATAAACTTGTAAGAGCTGCAGCCAGAGTCACCTTGGCCAGAATGTGGCAGTTGCAGGTACAGTATGTTTGAGCTCCCTTCACAGGCACTTTGGCTGGATGGTTACCATACTTCACTTGCCTCACATTCACTACAGCCTTTTATCATTCATGTCTAGTCCTTGAGGAGCCATCCTTTTATTTATTCATTGTGCTACTTTCCTTTTTATGAGACAGCAATTCAAAATTTTAGCCTTTATGAGTTGGCAATGGGCAGCACGTCTCCAAGGTGTTTTGAAAAGATAAGCGCGAATAACATGAGGTAAAAGGACGGCATTTGTTTGAGCTCCTTTAACGTTTTCAAAGACAATCAGTAAATAGCTGCAGGGTGACCGTGTCCTGCCTCATGTTTTGGGCTATGATCCATTTTACAGGTGAAAAGCAACACATCTCAAATCAGAAGCAACATCTTGGATGACTGAGTGAAAGAGGCAGGAGAGCAATGTCCTCTGACAAGAAAGAGCAAGACTCTCAGGGCTGGTTTATGCTCATATGCAAACTTTAAGCAGTGCGATATAGGTGAAGAAAATGGATTTAAAAATGGCGTTTAACTCTGAAGCTCTGTCCTCTTCTCCTCACCAACCTCAGCCGTTTAAATAGAGGATTATAAACATAAGGTATTGCATTTACTGAACTTACCCAACATGCATCCAGCCTCTTACAACATATGGAAATCTCTTTATTTTTAAAACTTCCTGTAAAAACTAACTGTTGCATGATAGATCTGTGTGGTCGCACAAATCTGCAGGATATATCATGTAAAATGGAGGCTGCTTTGTCATGCAGTGGGACTGCGAGGAGCAGAAGTCTCCCTGCTCTGTCATGGCCCTCTCGAGGACGGGATGATTTTCAGGTGGCATGACAGATGGCTAACATGAGGCCGACAAAGACTGAGAGGAAAGGATGGGAGATGAGCAGTGATGTGATGGAGGAGAAGAGAGATGAACTCCTGAGGAACTTAGATCATATTGGTGCCACTGCTAAGAGAGGCAACAAATCATTTCTGATTGGTTACGGAGGGAGAGGCGAAGTTGTGGCAGCACAAAACCAGGCCACAACTGACTGCACAAGAGTCTGGCATCATAAGAAATCTACAATGTTTGATTTAAGACCTATGAATAACACAGGATAAAGGGTAATACACACAACCAGTATTTGGAATAATTTAAATTGAAATCCCAGCTGGCCAGTCAGATTAAAACCAACCACAGTATGACCTTGACACACATCAGCAGAGACTAAAAGTGAAGCACTGAGTGCAGGCTTGTCATATTACTGGAACATCTACGAAAGAAACACCAGTGATTGTCAGGCCATTTCCCCCCGCCTGTCCACTCCTGACAATACTCCAGCCCTTCAGCTCGGCCCAAGAGCCCAAAAATGTCTAGTTCTGGGCTTCCTCCCAGAATAAATACAGTTAACCCACTGAGATGAATCACAGAAACAAGCCAAGAAGTCTTTTAAAAACTGGACAAAAGTAAAAATGTTACTGTACTTGTCACTATTATATTGAGAGTTTGCCAGGGAGTAGAGAAAGGGACAGGGGATACAAAGCAAGTAAGATGCAAAGCAGAGTGTTACAAAGCATAAACTGAAGAGAGAGAACATTCTTCCTCTTACTATAGCCCCTCTGTTCCGCTTTCAGACATGATAAAAAAAAAAAGACAGGGGTCCAGTGAAAGAAGATGACGGAGAACTAAACAAATCTGTTTCTGTTCATGGAATGCCCCCATGCATGACGCTGCTGCAAGAAATGTGAGGCAAGGAGAAGGGGGGCAGATACTGAGGAGAAAGAAAGAGGGGGAGCTTCACAGGATGCCGCGACGAGGTTTGGAGCACAAAGCAGGATGAGGCGATAAACAGGCTGTTGCTTTTCCGCTTGCCTGCGCACACTGAATCCCTCTTTCCCTGTGTCTTTTAATGGGCCTCACATTAGCATCTGTTTAGCGTCAGCCTCGACATGGCCTATGGAGGCTGATTAAAATAACCCAGCTATCACATAACATCCTGGCAGCGACATCAAAATAAAGTCAGATGCTGGAATATTTGCAGCAACAGACGCTCAGGAAGTTAGCATAAATGTTTTGCACTTCTGTTGTCATAAAAATGTTTATTAGTAGCTTGTGTTCAAACTTGCCTCCTGTGAGATGGTGTTAAAGATCTGAAGTATTCAATGTAAAAACATTACGACGCTGCACTTTAGCGCTTCATTATCCAATTTATGCATTTCCATGCGTGACTGCACCAGCATAACAGGAAGATACGATTTAATCACAATTACACAATAATTAAAGTATCTCTGACTGTCCTTGAGTTGTTCTTCATTTCCTCAGACGCAGCTGGGCTGAGTGACCTGCGTCTCACTCCTTCCCTCATAGATTTGCATAAAGGCAGGAACGAGCAGCATTGTGTTTCATGCTTAATTGGCTTAATTGGTTTGAGACAGGAGAGCTTTAATAACTGACAGTGGGACTCGGGGTAACTGAGCCAAGAGATTCCTTTATTCTTGTGGCTGCTGATATTCTGCCAATCACATGGCAGCAAGATACAAGGAAAGATCTGGACCAAGAGCACAAGAAAAATCTGACCGTTTTAACTGTAAACCTAAACAGCAATTTTCCTCTGTCAAATCTTTTTATCCTTTTTTATTCTCATAGTGATAATGAAGGAGCTTTAGCTGTAAAGGTTTAGCTTTTGAAAAGATCCCTCAGTTCAGTCAGTAAATATATTGTCAGGAGTGTCATGACACTGAAAGTGAAGCACAAAATGACTCAATCAGACTGTTCACACAGTCAGGACATTGTTACCATTGTGAAGCTATACAATAGACATTTTAAAGTGGCAAACTAGTGAATATGTTCAGTTCTCAGACTCCAGGCAGGAAAATGGAAGAGGAGCATCAGTACAGATGATCAGATATTCACTAATTGCCGTTGTGTGTGTGTGCTTGTGAGTGTGTGTTTGGATCAGTTTATCTTCAATCAAGTCAACTTCTTTTTCTACACAAACACAATTTGTATTTTGAGACTATAGCAGTTCATTGAACAAAAGTCTAAGCTAGCGTCTGGAAGATTGTACTTTTCATGCTTCAAATGCTAACATGCTCTCAATGATGATGCCGACATGCTGATGTTTAGAATGTAAAATATTTGTATAATATTGCAGTGGGTTCAGTCTGGTGTGTTAGTGTGCTAACATTTGCTCTTTAGTACTAAAAAGAAAGCCAAAGCTGATGGAAATGCCATTAGGTATTTTGGTGCTAGATACAAATTTTAAGATTGATCAATGACATTTCAATCCATGCTGAAGGTAAATAAATGGGTTTGCCAAATTCTTGACATCCATTTAGCAGCTGATTCAGTTCACTAAGAAAAAACCAAGTCTCCCAGCATGCTTGGAGAAAAATCAGGAGACCACTAACATCAGTAGGCTTCTCTGGGGTCCATGAACATCTGTACAAAATTTGATCCGTCCAGAGGTTGCTGAGCTATTCCAGTCTGGGCCAAACAGGAGGACCAACTGACTGTCAAACAGACCAACGTTGCCATTTAAAGAGTCTAACCTCTTACTGTTAGTGTCAGTTACTGCCCAGGTCATGATATTTTTCACAGTTTTTCTAGACTAGACAAACATTCCTTATTCAAATATTTTGGTTTTCTACGTGTTTTATTTTATAAGGAAATCAATCAAAGGAGTAAAACACAAATTGTCCTTTTAATATTCTCGACAAACCTCAACTGCAATTCCAAACTGCCACAGAGCTGAGAATTGATGGAACATTAATATTTTTTTTTCTCAAAGTTATTTCTCAAAGAAACTTTCCAGAACTCAGAATATCATTCTGCAGAATATCATTCTGCAGTAGTTGTGGTTTCAATGGGGGACTGAGAGCCAACATCAGTGACTGATCTGTCTCTGAAGACCCCGAGCAGAGAAAAACCCAAAGACACTGCTCATGCTCAAAGAATTCCCCCCCTTTCCTCAAATAAAAAGTCTATTCTTTCCCTCTCTGTCCCTGGTGCGATCAGCTGCCAAAACAAACTGGCGCTGCGATGAACGCAATAAATATGATCGATGGGATATCGGGCGCTGCTGACCTCACACCATGCGCCAGAGTCCAGGGAGCAGGTGCTGCTCAGATTTACAGCCCCCTCCCCCCTCATATCATGATGTCCTCCTCTCTCACACACACACACAGACGCTGAGCCCTTCTGAGACACAGCCAAAGTGTTGTATCTCCACAGGCCCTCCAGCTCACACTGAGTCTCAGGGAAACAAGCTTAATATTGGCTCTGTCTGAACTTTATGTGCAACATGACTATGCATGATCACTACTCATAAAACCGGCAATGATTTTACACATCATCAATCCGTCATTCTTGGCAGACAGTTATTAGACTCATTTTTAGTGGGAAGAATACACAGGGCTGTCAGAGAGGTGGAGAAGCACTCTTCAGAGTGTGTGTCTGTGTGTGAGTGTGTGTAAAAATGGCTAATTGACCAGCTGACAAAGGAGGCTTTGAGAATAAAAGCAAAAATTGTGTACAGAGCTTGTGGGAGTTAAAGGTAAAGGCTCGGTTGTGGGTGGGTCATTAAAAATAACTCAATTTTATTCAAATTTGTAAAAACATTAAAACTGCCGAGCTAATGAAGTTGCAGCTAAAACTTGGTAGTAGATTGTATTTCATAGAGTTCACCTTATGTAAACTCTGCAGCATATTAAAGCAGCTGAGCAGCTACAACTGTTATACACTGCTAACATTACTTTAAGAGCTACTAAATGTCTCTTGCAGATTAGAGCTTTTTTAAATGACCAACTCACAGCAGTGGCTTTAGTAAAGTGTTGTCAAAGAAAAAATGTATTTTTGCCCCTCATTATATGTTCCAAAATGCTTATAAGTGCTCTTGAACATAATGTTAATACTAAGCTATGACGGTATTGTACATGTTGCTGTGTTGATAGACAGGGTATTTGACCATAGATGTTTTAAGAAGAACTAAACTTTGTGTTTTAAAGCCCCCCTCCTTCATTTATTTGAAAGTTGTATGTAAAAAAGGTCTTGCAGATTTCTGCATGATGACCTAAATAACTCACTGATACAGCTTCTCTAGACTTTCTAGATGTTTTTTGGATTGAACAGATGAAATTCTGTCGTTTTGTTGCATTTGTGACTCCGAAAGATTTATTCATAGTGTCACAGCTATCTCTTCCGCAGAGATTATGTATGGGGGGGAAAAAGTCGCTGTGTGTGGCTGCTATGACAGCATTGCCTCAGGCACCACACTTTCCCTGAGAGCTTGATATTAAGACTACTGATCCGGTATGGGAATGTTTGTTTCCTGTTTTATTTTGTGTTACCCGACCACCTCTTGTTTCAGGTCCCCACTTCCTTCCCTCATATGTTCTCACTTCTATGAACGTCTGTCTGACCTAATAGGTTTCACCTGTGTCCAATTATCCCTGCCTCCCCTGTGTATTTTGTGTGTGCTCCCAGTTCCTTGTTCCAGTTTGCCTTTGTCCTTTTATGTCAAGCATTCCAGCAAATCTCTGAGAGTTAACTCTTGTTTCTGTTGGTTTAGGTCCCTGCTCATGCTTTTGACCTCAACCTTTTTTGTGTACTCAAACCTTTTCCTAAATAAAGAACATTTTTTAATCTTACAAATGAACTGTGTCCTGATTCATGGATCTATGCCCTCAATCTCTGCATAACAATCACATCAGTAGATACTCTTGACTTCATGGTGGGTACAACGAAATGCTTTGAAATCAAAGCGAATCATCAGAATCTATTTTGAAATGCACCAGGTCTGTGTAACTGCAAATGCTTGTTTCCAAAATATGTTACGAGTGACAAACTGTGGGCACCTGACTCTGCTTTACTCTGTCTGGATTTGTCTCAGTCAGTGTAATAGCAGCTTTTTGAACCACTGACTCCTAGAAAGGCAGAGGAGCCAAAGCATCGCCTTATCCCTTTTGAGATTAAGAATGTGACCCATTTACATCCTAAGAAAACACTTATTATCCTTTCACTGAGAAATTAAGTGTGTTTGATGGGGCAGGAGCAGCTGATTATTAGCACTTAGCAAAACCCTGTCCAATCTTCTTCCCAATTATCATGAGGACACTAGAAACGTGAAACTGAATATTCTAATTTAATTCTCACCTCATAGTCTTTGTGCTTTCTACCCCTGTGCAGGCGAGCTAACTCCCATCTCAAATCTTACCCCTACTCCAGTGCCTCTTGACCACATTGCTCCTCCTTCTTTCCTGAGAGGAATGGCTAATAGACCCATTTCCTGGGACATTGCTACAATAAGCTGTGAGGATGAGGGAGATGAAAAGAGATTGGATGGGGAACAAAAAACCTTTACTGGCCTCAGCAACACAGAGGCTGTGGGCTGTGGGGAAGCTATGAGTAGGACATTAGTGTATGCTTATAACTAATTATATCTCATGTGAAACGCTCCTTCAAGCGAGGCCAGGGATCTGTCTCTATTGTTACACTGGTAGGAAATGAATGCTGTGGCTGCTGCACTGGGGATAATATGTGAGAGTGCAGCTAGCTGAACATGTAGCTCTCTCTTAGCTTCCTGTATCATGATTACCATGGCACTAAGACTGATGAACATAAGTGAGTGTCACAGAGACGTGACATGCTGATGCTGACTCCTGGGTAATATATGTGGGGGTGACACTGTCAAGGAAATTGGTTTTCAGAGTGGGAACTCAAGGCCAGAACCACAGCCCAGTAATGAGAGCAAAGGACAAATAGGGAGTAGCTCTCCATCTCTCTCATAGTAAAGCTGTCAGTGCCATGTTTCCAGATACAGAGCACTCCACCTCTGCATCATGGGGAAAACATTCACCTGGTCTTCAACCATAAAGCCTCGATGATATTAGAATAAATCGTGTAAGCAACAAATTCTAACACTAAATGTTTCACAAAAGAAATACCGCATTTTGCAAACAGTTAGCGTCTCCTAAAACCAGCCTGGCTTTGGTTGCATATGTAAATAAATAAGAAAGTGGCATTTGTTTTGCAGCAAATAAATATGTGATGATCTAAGAATTATTTATACTTCTTAAAATTGATGAAGGAGTTGTGAATTAAAGCAACACTTTGTAGTAACACGTCCTGCTGATTTTTGGTTCCTGTTCCTGGCTCATTTTGTACACAGAGCCAGGAACGCAAACTGTACAGAAGTCTCACAATGTTTTATTCCTCCTTAGTACAGTAAGAGTGTAACAGAGCTTAGTAAGTTTTATTAAAATTTGGATGTTTACATATACAAATGCAAGAACTGCTGTTGTTTTATATATTTTATCTAATTACGCTGTTATTTTTGTCTGTTTTTTTTTTGTTTGGAACTGTCACAAATTCATATTTACTACGCTGACATGGCAGTAAAGTACAGAATTAAAAAAAAAAATCTGTTAACCCCTAAAATCCACCTGTACATTTATTACCAAAGTGTTTGTGACATTCAGGGGAAACTTGCCCTCCCTCTGAGCTTTCTCCCTGAGTAACACCTTATTCAACCACAGCTGCAACCTAACAAAAAGTTATAGGTTCATGACACCCTTTACTAACACTCACATTTGGCTTTATTGAATTTTTGCCATATTGGATGACACATTCTTACTGAAGTGTAAATAAGGCTTAAGGCTAATGTATACTTGGCTAAGAAGGTGTCATATGACAAAGTGTCAGCTGACAGAACTGAGTCACACAACACTTTGAAATCATAGTTCAATGATGGCATGTGTTACTGTTACTGTTAACAGTTGTCACTGTAGCGGTCAGAGGTCAAGCTTGGCTGAGGTTTATTTACATTATTTGAGAGAGCTGGATTAAAAAAAAACAAAGAGAAATTTATGTTTAAGTTTGTGTAAAGAAAAGACAAGGATCCCCATCTTAAGTAGAATTAGTGCAATGGGGTGCATGCCATTAACAGCATGCTAACTGTTTGTGTGCACATCTGAATGTATATAAATCACTCTGTTCTTGTAGAGTCTGGTGGATGTATTAGGTGCCTGCAGTTAGCCTCTGAACTCTGCATTTTTGAGGTTTCAGTGAATAACTCCACATACGATCATGGCTGGTAGGAAAAATACAGTATTTCAGAGGCCATCAGTGATTTTACAAAAATATGTGAACAAAATTTAAACTTGCCTTGAGATGCAGTGTTATCACTGATGATCTGTAACATGATCACAGATGCTTTTTTTCTTAAGTTACATCAGGCCCAAGTGTTTTAATCTCGTGACGTAAGTATGAACAATATCATCAAAGTCATATATCTTTCTCCCCTGACTGATTTTACATCTAAGTTTTAACATAGAAATGTGGAAAAACAGCCTGTATTATTCTGCATTATTTATGGATATATTCAATGCATCTTCCCCAAACAAATTCATATATTAAAATAGTCTGGACTCCCTCTGTATTCCACAGCCAATCGGAAGGTATCAGTGTGGCAACCTTTAATTCCCAAAATTTCTTCCAATCTCTATTTCCATAACCTGACAAATAGATGAGTTCTCTGAAGTTGCCGTCCTTTGTGATCTGTGACAAACGCAGTGGTAGCTGTCAGCGGAGAGGGAGGAGATGAGTGCTGATTTGCTCTCTGAAGTCACGCTAAGCCTTTCATGTCGAAGCAGAAGAACCAAAGCGCTGTCTCCCCTGAGTGTGTCTGCCTGCCAAGCAGCGGCTAGCAAAGTGTAAACGCGAGAGTTTTAGTATGCCCCTCTAATCCACTGCCTTCACACAGGTCAGTCTCATTCATTATGAATGTGAAGTTCTGTGCAAAGCTCTTTGATATCGGGAAACAATTTAGAGCTGGCTGAGAGTCAATGTCTTGGGGGACCAATAAAAAACACTTTTAATGTATTGCAAACTTCAGGTCAGCATGTGGTTCCCTATAAAATTCACAGTTGGCTGTATTAATCCCAGGTGACTACCATACGAGATATTACCGTGTCATTGCCATGTACTGTGCCAGCTGGTTTTAGTTTAATATGAAGTGAAATAGGGTCAGGTTGCAGTAAAAGTCACATTGATGCACAGCTCTTCACTTAACTTGACTCATTTCTATCTTCTACTCCGGTTAAACAAGCGCAGCAACAACAAGCCACCTCCTCAAGGTCATGTGATGAAGTGAGATCAGATTAACAGTGAAACTCATTAATCAATGAACCTCTTTCTGTTCACTGAGATCACATGGCATGAACATGACCGTGCACCTAAAAGGTTTTATTCTGTAACACTTGAAGGCTTGAAGGTGCTCTCCATTTTCACCTGAGCTAAAACTGGCAGCTGTCAGAATTATCCTCACGTTCCATCAGGTCACGCTCCCTGAAAATGGAGCATTTGGCAGCCGCCCACTTTGTTCTATCAGCTGCAGACTGAGGTATTAGGACACATTAGTCTCATTTCCAATTCAGTGACTGGGCCAGATCAATTTCCTTCATTTTCATGCACAGATGGGATTAAATGGCCAGATTAAAGATGAACTCCTGGCAGTGTCCACTGGACAGATTTACTATTCTAAAGATGAACCCAGAGGCAGTGAGGCAGATACGACATGATTTTCCTCTTTAAACCCTCATTCAAAGCAGGCCAAGTCAGTGGAAAACTGGAAAATGGAGAGTATGCTAATACAGAGTTTAAATTTAAAGATTCTGAAACTAACTCTTAGTTTAGGAATCTTTAAAAACTAAACCCTTTTTTCCTGACAAAAAATGCAGCATGATATTGATAATAATTGTATGTCTTAGTCAGTTATTTCTAAATTTGGAGCAAAATGAAATCTAGAGCTGCAAAGCTGCTGCACACAGTGATGAACCTCAATGCAGTTCGGACAGTTAATTTGGACTTCCTGTTTCCTGAAGCTGTGTGAGGTCCAGTAAACCACCTAGGGAGGAAGGTCTCTTCGCTGAGACAACACACGGGGAGCACTTTTAGCCATCACGCTGGGAGAAGAGCCACAAAAAATCCAACCAAAACACATGCGTCATCACTAATTTTCTCCAGACTTGAATTCTTTGTGTCTGCTTGTGGGTGTGTGTGTGTGTGTGTGTGTGTGTGTATGTGTGTGTGTGTGTGAGAGAGAGTCAGTCCCTCAGGTGAAGACCTATTTTACAGCTCCTCATCTCCCTACAGAACTCTTCAGTCAGGGGAGTTACCAGCTACATGAACTGATGCACATGACGTTGTGCTGTGTGCCTCCAATTCCCACAATTCCCCTCTTTTAACACTTGAAAAACTGAAATGAAAACTTTGCAGCATTCACAACATAAAGATCATGTTTGAAAAAACAGTACATTTGCTGCGGAAACAGATGGAAAGCTTATTTATTCTGTCTGCACAACAATGGAAGAACTGCTGTTTGAAAGATGAAAATAAATGGCTCCTCTAAGTGTATTTTGTTTTCCTTTTGATATCCCATCTCAATAATTAATTCATGTTTGTCTATATAAGTGTATACATACATATATATATTTATATATATACACACACATATATATACATATATATATATACATAATAGGTTCATATGTCTTATATGATAGAAAACAGATGCTTCTTTATTACATATGAAAAAAAAAACTTTATCATGAAGACTTTAAACTTTAAAACTCAAAAAACTCTATCCTGTTCAGGTCAAAGAAGTGTGATCTAATGTGTTAAATAACCCAAAGTCATTTCTTCATCCATGACCAACTTGACATTTCCCAGGGCTTGTGTGTGGATGCAAGGACACATAAAGAATGATGGGAAAGCAGCAGCAGTACCTGTGTAGCCCAGAGAGTTGTCATCCTCGTGTTCAGTGGTGGGAGCTGGTGTTGCCCCTTCGCTGGTCCCTTCCTGAGCGACTCCCGTCTCTGTCAACAATAACACCACAGGGACTGAGAACCCAGACGCATTCTGCCCACTTTCCCCACCCACGGTCCAAACCTCCATCCCTCTGCATCCTTGACACAAGCAGAGAACGAGTGCACAAAGAAGTGCTGGGCTCCATCCTTGTAAACTCTGTCTCTGACTGCAGAATCCAAACATCCACATGGCAGTAAACAAGCAAACATCCACAATCCCAACAGTTGTGTACAATCCAAGTGTGTTTGGGGTAAATAAAAACTTAATTTCAGATGTCAATCAGTCGTATAATATAGATCCATCAGTATTCTGTATTGTTGAAGCTTTCAGAGTTTTTCTCTGGGCTCAGCAGGAGGTTGCTCTGTTGTCATGTGTTGGGCTTGAGTGGAAGTGTGTGGGTGTAAAACAGAGTCATCTCTCCTGTATCAATAGCCATAAGTGGCTGCACCCCTAAGGGAGCACATGGGCAGGACAGAGGAGGGAGGGCCGGGGCACACTCTGCATGATTGACAACGCCACACCTCGTGCACACACAGACCCCCGTGCACACGGTCCTGATGCAAATACAATGATGCACCATTGATTACTAATCAGCTCCTTTTGATTCGGGCCCATCTTTACGCCTGTGTCTTCTTCACAGTGACAGGTTGAGTGTGTGCGACAGGAGGTGTGTGGGCGGGACAGTGGGGGGAGGCGAGGAAAAAAGAGGCCATGAGGGCCGGGGTGTATATGGCTTATGGGGGAGACGGGAGGCCAACTGTGCCCTTATGACGGCTGTGTGTGAAATAAATCAGACTCAGCCATGCCCATTCTCTTTGTGGCCCACTGACAAGGGGTTAATTTGGGCCGGGTGGTTGGGGTGAGGGGACGAGTGGAATCTTAATCAAAGAGCATCCAACCCCTTTAGCTAACAGAGTGGCAGTCTGTCGGAAGTATCTGTTTCCTCAATGAGATCTGGCATCACTTCTGATAAATAGCAGACTGGCAGACGGAACTGTTCATTGGAGAGTACTTTAGATCAGCAGAGTGTGAAGAAGAGGGTGACCCGTCATTTAGTCTGCCCCTCCCTCCATTAGAGAAGTGACAGCGACAAAAAACCTGCATAGACTTTTCAAACGCAGTGATGGCCCAAAATCCCACTCTACAACAGTTTTGCACTCATTAACAATAGTAAACAAAAAAAACTCAGACATTTAAAATGCAGTGATCATGTGTGGGGGGGGGGGGGGGGGGGGGGGGGGGGGGGGGGGGGGGGGGGGGGGGGGGGGG